>VZRL01003413.1:302762-330388 GCA_013397895.1 Origma solitaria | reverse complement strand
CCACCCCCCCTTCCCTCCCTCCTTCCCTCCACTGCCGCCTCCGCCGGCCCTGCTGCCAAACCCGGGGTGGGGGCCCTCCGGCACGACCCTCCCCGCCAGTCCGCAGCTGGCCGCGGTCCCCCCCTTCATCCTACTCCTCCTCCTCCTCCTCCTCCTCCTCCTCCTCCTTGCCTTGAGCTGTGCTGCTGAGGGACTGCAGCTCCCGTGGATCAGGAGGAGATTTAGGTCAAGCGCTCGACTGAGTCGAAACAGCCATCTGTGTGCGGAGGAAACCGGCCACCCAGAGCCCCCGGCGCGGCTGGCCCGGCATCGCCACAGGGTCCCGCCACCGCCGGCACCCCCCGGACCCTGCGCCTGGGCACACAGCCTGCCTTTGTCTCCAGCAAGGGAAAAAAAACCCACCCGACGAATAAATAAATGGGGGAAAAAAAATCCCCCTTCCTGCCCATCCGTCACCCCCGGCTGTGCCGTGGGCATTGCCGGGAAGTTTGGCACGGAGCGGCCGCGGCAGCGCTCCAAGGTCGCCCTGACACGCGGTGGGAAGGTGTGTGCCGGCGTGAACCGGGCAGGGATGCGGGAGCGAGGGCCGGAGCGGCCGCGGAGCAGGCGGGACGGGAGGCGCAGGCAGGAGGCTGCCCTGGCTGCCTGCCCGGAGCGCGGACTCCTGGGTTCCTGCAGGAACAGGGTGGAGCGGGCGGAGGATGGGGAGCTGGTGTCATCCCGGCCGCGCCGGGGGGAGCCTTTCCCTCCCCGGGAGAGCGAGGGGCTCCGCGTGGAGCCGCGGCCGCCGTGCCTCAGTTTCCCCGGACGATGACGCGGAGCAGCCCAGCGCTGGCAGTGCAGCCGGGCACCCCGCCGGGGTGAGGACCCCCAGGTGACCGTTGGCACCCCTCACCGGGGCGGAGGTGACCGCGGCCCCTCCTGCTCTCCACCTGCCGGCTTCGTCTTGCTTTCTCCATTTCCTTCCGGAGCCTTTTCTTGCCCGCCGGTGTCTTTGCCGGCGCGCCTGTGCGCACTCTGGGCGCACGGAGAGGAAAAGCCGCCGGTACCGTGGGAGGGCTGGCGCACGGCGGATGGGCCTACGAGCCCTGGGCGGTTTGGCACATCCCAGCCGTGTGACGAGCTGTGCATGGTCTCAGGCCGGAGCTCGGTGGGGTGCGGGGATGCTCCCCGGCGCCTTGCCCCATCCGCTGCCCGCCCGGAGCCGGGCCCGTGCCCCGCCGGGCCCCTCGGGAGTCCATCGATCCGCCCGCCGTGCCTGGTAAGGAGCTTTGTCTGGCTGCGCAGCCAGTTTGCACAGTAATCCCGCCTTGGCCGGCGGGATTATGTGTGGGGAGAGCTGTGGGGGGCCCAGAGCACCTAGGCAGACAGGGTTTGGAGGTCAGGGTTTCTTTCAGTGCAGTGGGTTTTGACCAGGAGGGTGACAGAGACATCCTTGTGCTCGAGTGGGTCACACAAGGACCACGGCGTTTTCCCACGGCCAAGGGGCAAAACGGGCAAGGAGCTCAGTGTCCCTGCAGAGCCCTGTGCCAAGCCAACCCAGGGCTGGGGCCGGTGCTTCCCACTGGGATGGTGTGGAGCATCCCTGCATCCTTCTCGAGCATCCTTCCCTCCCCGTGTGGCAGCCTGCATGTACAGGCAGCCGTGAGGCAAGAGCTGCCAGGAGATGCGGGTCCCATCCTGAGTCCCTTCCCAAGGTGCCATTCCAGGGTCCCATCCCAGCTTTCCCACAGCACTAGGTCGCCAAGCAGGCTCGGAGGGGGCTGGTGGATGCTGGGAGCTCAGCGGTTCTTTATGGTCTCAGAGGGCTCCATTAATTCTTTAAATATCCAGCCTTTCCAGGTGGGTTTTGTTGAAAATTAATTTCCGGAGCTATTTTAATTTTGCTGTATTTAATTTGCTGTTTATTTTAATTAATTAACGTCGGGAAAATCTCTTCTCCCCAGCATCCTGCAGCCGTCTGGGGTGGCTGCACCCGGGAGGTGAGAGCAAGGGAGTGTCATGGGTGTGAGGGGTGCAGACAGGGAGGCTGCCCAGCCACCACGGTGCCCACATGGCTCCATCCCACCTGCCCCAGGTGACAGGATTGGCATGAGGAGGCAGTGAGCTGGATCTCTTCCCAGCTCCGTGCCTACTCCAGGGCTCATCGCAGGGTTTGCTGCTGGCTCCATGGAATGTTTGTCACATCTCCTGGTGGGAGATGGCTCAGGTAGTGCTTGCAACCGCCTTTCTCCTCCTCCTCCCGCCGATGGCTGGGGACCTGAGGGTCTGCATCCATGAGGATACTGTGCCATGCTGTGCCATGCCATATGCCAAGCAGGAGAGTCCTGGTTTAATAGCCCAGCGTGGAGCTGTTTGGAACCACACCCACACAAAGGGATGCGGGGCTGAGCCCAAACTCCCGCTCCCATCCCCTCAGCCCTCCTGGTCCTCCATCCTCGATGTTGGCCAGATCCCAGTGAAGGGGTCCCTGTGGGGCAGGCGGGCAAGGAGAGGGGGAAGGGATGAAGCTGCCTTCCTCCAGATCAAGGCTTCTGGTCTCTCGCATGTCTAGACGTTGCCACACACACCTAATGTGGTTCTTGGCAGGAGCCGCGGCTGCTCTCTCGAGGTTAATTGCTGTGCATGGAGCTCTGCAGACAGATAACCTGGCTCCACACTGCCCCTGGACCCCTGCCTCGCCCAGCCCTGCCTTGGCTACAGTCCCCAAGGGATGTTAGGACCCTCGCAGGGATGCTCACACCCCCCCCGGAATGCTCAGACCTGCCCAGGGTGGAGGAGCAGACGGGGGGTGCAGAGGGGGTGATGCTGTGCCCAGTGGGTGGTTTGGGGCAGAGCACTGAGCAATGAGGGGCAGACTCCCGGTTTTGGGGAGCAGGCAGGGATGGCGGAGAGGTGATGGCAGCACTTGGCAAGAGGTGACAGTGGCTGCAGGGCGTTTGCGGTGGGAGGAGGAGAAGAGAAGGGCCCCACCAGCCCAGCACTGCCGCCATCCTCTGCCTGCTCTTGGCAAGGCGGCTGGGCCAGATAAGGGAAATGCGGCGGGGGGAGCCGGACAAAGGCTCTGCCTTATTCAGCCTGCGTGGCCAGATCCAGGCTCCAGAACAGGATCTGGAGAGAGATGTGGCAGGGACTGCGGTGGGAAGAGCCGTTTCATCCTCCAGTCCCAGCATCTGGTGGAAAGAGGGGATGGGAGGGGAAAATGCTGGGCAGGGTGCAGGGGTGAGCCCCAGGGCTTGGCCACATCCGGACTCCCTGGGATGGACTGGATGAGGCCATTCCCAGAAACTGCTTTTGCAAAGGAGCCCAGAGGTCTCTGGGATGCATAGGATGCCCAGTGCAGCCGGGCACCAGTACCATCCTGGGAGCAAACACTGCCATAATGACATGCTTACAGCCACTGGCACCCCGATCCCGGTCCCTGCTTAGCCCCATCCATAGGGACCAGCTTCTCTGTGGACAAATTTGTGCCTTGCCAGGCCTGGTGCCGGCTCCCAGGTGCCATCACCAAAGCAGGGTGGTGTAGAGCAGGACTGGGAAGTGGTACATTCCAAGGCCAGAATCACATTGGGTTGCTGGAGGGATCCCCAAAGCACGACATCCCACCACCTCACATATGGCCGGGGCTGGCGCTGGGGTCTGGGCTTGGTTCCGTGTCCCAGGGCTGTGTGGCGGAGATCCCCAGTGCTGGGACCAGCCCCACACGGGATCTCCAGGGAATCGGGTGAAGGTTTCAGTCTGAGCTGTGTTTTGGTTTGGGGTTTCGTCATGATTTCATGGCAGGGAATTTCCGTTCATAACCAAAGACAAGAACAAAAAAAAAGGAAAAGGCCAAAACCAAAAAAAAACAAAGAAGAAAAACCCAACCCTGCCTTGAATTTTTGCCAACAAAATGGGATGTTTCCATTCTTGTTTTGGCTTTTGGCAGCCCCAAACTGCAGCCAGTGGAAGAAAATATCCATGTGGAAACACCGCCGGCCTCCTCCAGCAGCGCAATGGCTGGCTGGAGCTCCTGCCCTGCGCCGTGCCGTGTTGGGGGATTTTGGGTGCAGAGGGAGGAGAAGGAGCATGGCCCCTCCAGAGCATGTCACCGTGCTCTCTTCCCTGTGCTCTTAGCAGAGGACATTGCCATGAGAACGGGCTTGTTGTTTTGTGGGGAGCATCGAGACAGAGCAGACGAGCGTTTGCAAGGACACCAGTGGCATGCCGAGCTTGCGCTTCCCACTTGTCCTTGCAGCGGGTCGCTCTCTCCTCCCCAGCTGGCAGGAGAGCCATGTTCGGCTCCAGCCTGTGCTGTGCCACTCCATCTTCCCTCTGGCTATTGCCTTCCTTCCTGCTATCACCTAACCTCCCCCCACTTCACCCCCTAGGTTTTGGGGGACCCTCTGTGGGGCCATGACACTGCAGATGCCGGGGAAGGGAGGAGCGGCCACTGCAATGCTTAAATGAGGTTGGGTTTTTTTCCACACATCCCCCCCTCCATCCATGCTAGGAAGAATTACAGTCGCCCAGGCATCTGTTCTGGCAGAGTCGAGCTAAAGAGCTTGTCCTGGGCTTGGCAAACCAGCCGGTGCAGCCGACAGCTTTTCCAAGGGCAGCCTTGGATGTGGAGCAGCAGGTTGACATTGCAGGGAGAGGAGCCTTGTGCTGCAGGCACCGGTGGTGTGCCCCTCAGCTCCTGCCTGGATGTGATTTGGCAGGGAGTTCTGCAGGGAGGATGCTGCAAACCCCCTTCCCAAAAAGCAGCATCCTCCAGCAGGTCTTTGTTTGGAGCCAGGAAGAGGGCGGATGGTGCCAGCACAAGGAGTCCTTGTCCCTGCACAGGGAGGACAGCAAGTGGCATCCTGCAAGGGACCACCACCACAGAAAACCCTGCTAAATTCTCCTTCAAGCTGGAGAGGCTCCTCTGTGTCCCCAGGCTGTACAGCATCCCCGTCACTGCTACCCTTCCCCATTGGCCACACCATGGATGTCACCCATGGTCCTCCAGAGCACCGTGGATGGGTACAGTGGTGGCTGGGAGATGCTGGGAGCATGGCTGCCCCCTCTGCCAGTGGCACCGTGCTTGGGCCATCAGCAGTCGAGGCAGGGGAGGCGAGTTGGAGTGGCTGGGCAGGGAGGTGTGGGAGCCCTGCTGGAACGCTGGGCTCGGAGCTGGAGCGTGTCAGGCACAGATGGG
Organism: Origma solitaria; assembly: GCA_013397895.1. Lineage (NCBI taxonomy): Eukaryota > Metazoa > Chordata > Aves > Passeriformes > Acanthizidae > Origma > Origma solitaria. The sequence goes on along the minus strand of VZRL01003413.1, from coordinate 325,209 downwards.
ATCGTTAGTGGTGGTAGAAATTATCCAGCCCCTCTTAAAAACCCAGGCGCAGCAACCTGACCTCGCAGCTCCAGTGGTGGCAATTCCCACTGGAGCGGTGTCGGTGTTTGCTTCTCCTGCCATTGCCATCCTTGCCTGGGATATGGGGCCACACCCGCCCGTCACTGTTCCCAACATCCAGTCCCCTCTGCAGTGCCAGGGTGAGGGGTCTCTCCTTCCCCCTGCCCCAGGGATGAGCACCGTGACCCCACACCCACCCCGGTGCCACCACTGCTGGGCAAACCCCATCCCTGCGGGTGTTCCCACCCTTTGTGCCATTTCCTATTTCTTTTTTAATGCGCCCAAGTCTCCTGTTTGCTTTTTAAACTGCAGTAACCACAAGAGGGAAGTTTCAGAGCAGTGCGAGCCCATCTCCACTGAGAAGGGAGAGCCACCACCACTCTGTGCCCATCACTACAACACCGCGCCGGGGGCCTTGCCGCCATGGTCCAGTGCCTGGTGGCCGTTGTGCTTTCCATCCCCCTCTTCCTGCCACTCATCCCCAGCCCCTTTTCTCTTGGAAGTGAGGAATTTGAGGCTGGTTTGGCGTTGCCGAAGGGCCTCAGGCCCCCCCAGCGCCAATCGATCGCTCTGCGCGCTCCTGCTCCCTGTTTTTTCTGTTTGTTTGCAGCCGCTTGAGGGCTCTTGTGATGAATCCAGCCTGGACAGAATTCAACAACAGCTGAAATGCAGCCTGCAGTGGGGGTGGGAATGGGAGGGCAGTGGGGCCGGCCCACACTGGAATGCGAAATGGGGCAGCGAGCAGTGCCGGGACAGCAGGATGGGATTGCTCCAGGTCCCACTCCAGGGATGCAAAGGGACAGGGAGCACTGCCAGCACCACCCCAAAACTGTGGGTGCTGTAGGTTGGCAGTGTGGGGACACGCTTGGTTGAGTGGGGTGAATATTTGGGGTATCTCCCTGTGTCCCCCTGCTGCCCATGGCTGCTGCTGGGAGCTGAGCTGTGAAGGGCTGGTCCCACTGGTTGGGCTGTGGGGTCACACCTGCGAGGGGCTGGGGGTCTGTGCCAGCTCTGCTGCCCACCGTGCCATGCGAGGTGCCGTCCGTCCCTGAGCATCCACAGGGGCTGGCCACCCGGCCTTCCTGCCATTGATGTAAAATGCCAGATTTTTAAAAAAAGAAACATTCCCCAAAACCCCAGCACGAGGACAGGGGTGAGCACCACCCTGTGCCCCCCCGTGCTGCCAGCTTTGGGGACTGGGGGGGCCATGGCAGCAGAGTGGGGGGCAGAGGCAGATGGAGGGCACAGGAGGAGAAGCAGAGCCTTGGAGGGAACCTTCCCGGCCAGGGCGATGCCGACGGCGGTTGGTGCAGCCGCTGTGGTGCTGGGTGCTGGGGTTGGCTGCGATTCTGCAGCTGTGGCTCCGGGAGGGAGCAGGACGCGGCTGTGCCGGCGTGCGAGGGTGCGCGCAGGCGGGAGGGATAATTAGTTCCTACTATAGCACTTCTCAGTCAAAGTGCTTTTTAAAAGCCTCCATTCATTAGTCTTCACAGCTCCCCCGAGGTGTCGTGTCCTGGTTCTCTTCCCCCCTCCGACTCCCCACCTTCCCTGGAGCAACTGGGGATCCTGAGCTGGAGAAGAGGAGGGTGATGTTGCTGGGGAGGCTGGGTCCTTGTAAAAACCCGCAAAAGGGGCATCAGTGGTGGGGACAGTCTCAGTGTCCCCTGTCCCAGGGGGCTGGTGGAGTGTCTTGGCCTCATGAGCATTCTTGGGAAGTTCCCATGGAGGCTGAGCTGTGCCAGGTTTGGAGCACCAGGAAAGAGAGCAGAGTAGCAGGGAAGGGCTGTGGGTCCAGTGGGTGCCACCGCCAACTCACCACCCTCACCAGCATGCCAGGGATCAACATGGTGGTCCCAGTTCCCAAATTACCCAGTGTGTGCTAGGCTCCCAGGGGTCACCAGGTAGAAGGATGGAGGGTGCTGCAGGATGTCAGGGGTGCCGGTGCTGCTCAGCCCCCAAACCTGAGTATTATGTGGCATAGGCACGGGGGGTACCGAGGCATGTGCCCCTGGTGAGGCAGCGGGCCCTGAGGGGCGCAGAGGCGGGCAGGCTGGCAGTGGGCCTCCACTGCAAACCCTAACCTTATTTTCCCAGGTCCGACGCCAGTTTCCATGGAAACAGCCAGGAGCAGAAATGGGAACCAGAATCCAGAAATGCGAAGCCTTGCGCTCCAGTTCGCCTTCCTGGATTCCGGCTCCCCGTGACCCCGGCTGGGTGCTGGCACCCACACTGCTCCCACTGGGTGTCGGGGTGCAGCGCTGGCCCATCTGGGTACCCCCTAGAGTTGGGGTGCTCCTCTGTCCTTGCATGCCGCAGCACCTGTGGGCACGGTGTGGGGATGGGCATGGTGTGCCAGCAGGGATGTGCAGGCAGTACTGTGGCAGAGGACACTGAAGGCAGGGACACTGGAGGCAGGGGACATTACTGGCAGCTGCATGCAGAGACAAGTTCAGACAACACCTGCACACATCTGTGTGTCATGGTTGTGCACAGGGGTGGGTGTGATGTACGTGCCCATATGCTCCTGCACGCACATGTATTTTGTAGGTGTAATGGGGGGTGTAGGCACAGTATGGATCAATATGTGGTCTCCGTCTTACTGGTTTGCACTGGGAAAAGCCCGGTCCTGGGGGGTTTCCCAGCTCTTGCCTCTCCATCCCCAGGATGCAGAGGGGACAGGGGACACCGCAGCCTGGAGAGGGGCAACACCAACTGTCATTGTATGCAGGGACCTGGGTGCTGCCCCAGTTCTGGGTGTGTGCATGTGACTGGGGGGGAGCCCTGCTCAGCCCCCTGGGGCTGGGAGCCCCCTGGTCTCTTCTGGGCAGCTCCAGCTGAAGTGGAGCCCCATCTGTGTCCTGCAAAGCCAAGCTCTGAGCCCTGTGCTGTGTCCATCCATCCTATGCCGTGCCATGTCCATCCAACCTGTGCTGTGCCATGTCCATGCCATGTCCATTCAACCCGTGCCATGCCTGTCCAGCGCATGCCGTGTGGTGGTGATCCATCCTGCACCTTCCCTGCTACCCACTTGCCTCCCACTGTCCCTCAGGGGTGCGGTGACACATCCCATTCCTTTGTGAGCTTGTAGCAGCCAGTGTCAGTGTCCATGGCGTGAGACATCGGTGTCCCCTGGCACTTCCTGGCCAGTGACAGGGATTGCTCAGTGACATCCCAGTGCCAGCTGGCCCCATCTTCCCAGCAGCACCCTGCTGCTCCCCACATGCCCATTTCACAAAGGTGCCAGTGGGCTGGGACACACCAGAGCAGCTCATGGCTACCAGGTCCCATCTCCATCCCTCTGTCCTGTCCCCCATCCCCATGCCACACCTCGGGGGTGATGATGACACTGCCACAATGCTTGTCCCCCCTCAACGGCGCATGGAGCCGTGGGCGTGGGTGCTCCATAATACATCATTTACAGACGGACAGGTATTAAGATACATTATGGATAACTCACAGAGAGAGACGCTATTAATAATACAGACACATACAGAGGGAAGAAAGTGCACACTTGATTTCCATGTTGCTACCAGGAGTTGTGAGGCTGGCTCTGGCTGCCTCTTCCCACACGTGACTGCAACACAGTGGGTAGCTGACAGCCCAGAGAGCCTGGCTTGGGGCCAGGAAAAAGCAGAAAACACAATGTCTGTGCATATCCTCTCTCTTAAAATAACACTCCAACACCGTCTGAGACGAATTAAAATAAGATCAGGAGCGGTCTCGCGAAGAGAGGAAGACGAAGAGGGAAAAGCCAGGCAGGGGAATGGCCAGAGCTGGGCCACTTCAGCCCTGGGCGTGGATGGAGAGGGGGTGTTTCGCAGGGTTGGAGTTGAAAATAATTGAAGGGAAAAAAAATTAAGGAGAAGGAGAAGGCAAAGAAGGAGAAGTAAATCCCGTTTTTGGGAGGGGAGCGATGGCGGTGGCGCTGGCTGTCCGGCACATGGCTGTCCTTTGGAGGGGAGCCGGGCAGGGCGGGGGATGCGAGCGCAGGCTGCATGATGGAGAGCATCAGGAATTTCCTGCAGCTGAGGAACACACCAAATACCAGAATGCAAGAGCAAGCGGAGGAGAGCAGGGTGCCGGGAGGGAATGGGGAGGAGGAGGAGGGGGGATGCAGAGGGCTGGAAATAACCGGCAGGGAGATCAGTGAGGGCAGGGGGCAGCATGTGGGGGAGACCTGAGGCTTTGGGGTTTTTTCCAGCTCTGCCTGGATTTTTTTGCTGCTTTTCTGCACCCCATGGTGCTGCATGTGCCTGGACGGGGGTTTGGAGTATTTGGGGAGTTTTATATCTTTCCTCCCTTCTTTCCCTCCTTCTTTGCCCTAGTTATTTGTGATCAGTGATGGCCAGGCACAGGGGTCCCACGGACCCCTGCCTGCCCCCTGGGGTGAGATGTGGGCTCAGGGAGCCGAGAGCAGCCTGGAGAATGGGCACATCCCTGCGGAATGGTGTCCTGGGAGAGCAGGAGCTCTTTGGGGAGCCCTCTGTGCAGGCAGCAAAGCTGAAGGGTGCCCCAGGAACCATGGCAGCACCTCCCAAGGAGTTTGCCAGGCACTCTCTGACCATGCTGCTGCTTCTCCCTGGGCCAGGCTGGGTTAAACACAACAACCCAAACCTCCTGAGGCTGGTCTTGCATCCAGGTGCAGCCCGACCTCTCCCTCCTACTCCTCCTCCTCGGCCACCCCCAGCTCCCCCCTGCATCCTGCTCCTGGCTGCATCCAGCTCTGGCTCCCCTGGGGATGCTGGGGGGCCGGAGGGGAGGGGGGATCAGAGGGGGCATCTTGCAGTGCTGGATCCAGGTAGCCAGAAGGTCGCACTGAAAATCTGGAAGTGGAGTTTGGAGCTCAGCAGAGCGATGAAATCCGTCTGGCTTTAGGGCAGAGAGGAGGAGGAGGGTGGAAGATGCAGCGAAGGGAGCAAGAGGGAGAGGGGCTGCGACCCCCGTCATGGGGTGTTGGGTGTCCCCAGGTTAATGCTGTGTCCCAGGTGGGGCTGTGCCAAGCTCACTGCAGAACAGATAGGGGATATTTAGGGGACAGAGGGTGATGAAGAGGAGGCAGCAGAGCCTGAGCGAGTGCTGGAGCCCATCCAGTTGATGCCGAAGGTTTTGCAGCCCCTCACTGGGTGCTCCCGTTTCCACTGATCCAGACCATGGCATCCCTGCCATCCCGGGGTGAGCGGTGACCCACACCTGCCAGGGCCACCCGGGACCGGGATGCTGGGAAAGGGCCGAGCTCATTAGCAGGCTCCAGCCGCCCTGCACAGGGGGTCAGGGAGCAGCAGCCGGGGGCACGGGGAGAGGCTGGAGGGGCTTTGTGTGGGCTGCCAGCCCCCACCATCCTGCTCAATGGACCCCGGGAACCATCCCAGTTCCTGGGGGCCTGGGGGTGCAATATTGCTGGAAGGGATATGACAGGAGAGTATTGAGGGGCAACCCCCCCCCCAAAAGTGCTGCACCCGCTGTGTTTGTTCCTTCCCCTCCCTGCCAAAACACCTCATTGCCTTCGCTGCAGATGATGAGCCTTGGTCTGGGTGCAGGCGGGTGCCCGTCCCCTGCCACTGCCCTGTCCTCCCTGCCCACATGGAGCAGGGTCTCTCGGCGGTTGTGTCTCAGGAATCCCTGCAGCATCCCTTTGATCTGCAGCGTGGAGGGGTGAGAGGGCACAAGGGGCCCTGCTGAGGTGCAAAAAGACAGGACTGCAGCCCGGGGGTGGTTTTGGCACCCTGGGACCCCTCCCTGGGCAATGAACCTGTGGACAAGTGGCTGCCATGCCCACTGTCACCCTGCCTGGGTGGGAGATGTGAAGCCCGCGCTCCCCTCAGAGTTGGGCCTTTTCTTCTCAGGCATCAGTTAATTGCCCTCTCTGCAATCGGGTGGGGGATCTCTTCCCCAGATGTCCCCCCCAAATCTTCCAGTTGTGTCTGCCTGGCACGGGGCAGGGTCCCCCATCATTTTGGGTGGGATCTCACCACCAAAGGGGTCATGGCACCTTCGCTTGCACCATGGATGGTGGGATGGTCCAGGGATGGGGGTCCAGGGGCTCCAAGTCTGCCCTGGCAGGGCACACTGAGGGTTCTGGTACCTCAGGATGGGGATAAGGTGGCATTTCACCTCCCAGCAGATCTCAGGGTGCCCCACTTCCCCTATCTCCCCCTACCCAGCCTGCTCCCCCATCCATGCACATGCCTTTGCATGGGGGCCGGAGGCAGGCAGTGGGGGGGGTGGGAATACTGGCTGGAGCGAGTCTGAACCTGGCATCTGTCGAATGTCACCTTACCCAGACAGTCTGTGCTTCCCTGTCTCCATATCAACCGTTCTGCTCCAGCCACCTGCGGGGGGGTGGCAGGCAGCGTCTTTGGGAGGAGGAGATCTCGCCGCTCCCCTTGCTCCCTGCAGCCTCCCTTTCCTTCCCTGCTGCCCCCGGGATGCCAAACCCTGGACTATAAATCGTGAGTGATGCTCCTCCAGCCTGGGAGCTGGGGGTGACCCCAGCGCTGGCGGCTTTGTGACCCCACATCATGCTGTCTGGCTCCCCCGTGCCTCAGTTTCCCCTCCCCGGTGCAGCTGTGGCGCAGGAGGGACGCTGGGGCTTGTTCCACCCCAGCCGCAGCAATCAGGGCCTCTTCCAAGAGCTCGGCATTTTTCCCTGGACTTGTCCCTCTTCCCTGCAACCAGATGTTCTCACCCTCCTCCTTGCAGTGGGGTCTGGGCCAGAGTCAGGACAGCAACCACCTCCCAGCACCCCCCTCCTGCTCGGCGCCTGGACAGCGGCTGGGGACAGGGGACACTTAATAGCGTCCTCCCGTGGCTGTGCCCTGGCTCCCAGTGGTGCCCAGTATCAACCTTCCCGCCCCAGTTGAACTGTGGCAGTGCCAAAGGCAGCAGGGAGCTGAGCCCAGCACGGGGCAGTGCGTATGGCAGCGGGTGGTGGCAGCAGGGCTTGGTGTTGGGGAGATGCTGAAGCCTTTGGGAGGGGTTGGGGGTGGTGGTGAAATGTTTGAGGAGAGGCTGGAGTATTTGGGGAGATGCTGGAGTTTTTGGGGTCAGGGTGCTGGAGTATTTGGGCAGCTGCTAGAGCATGTACAGAGACACTGGAGCATTTGTTGTGGAGGTGCTGGAGCATTTTGGGGGGATGCTGGACCATTGGAGGGGTGTTGGAGTACTTGGGGTGGGAATACTGAAGTATTGGGTGGATGCTGGAAGACTTGGAGAAATGCTGGAGCATTAAGGAGATTGCTGGAATGTTTGAGGTCGTACTTTAGCATTTGGAGCATGGGGGCGGTGCTGGAGCATTTTAGGGGGTGCTGGAGCATTTGGGGAGGTGTTGGAGGACTTGGGGAGATGCTGGAGCATTGAGGTTGGGGCTGGGCATCTGTGTGCATGCAGGGCCCTCATGGGTGTGCAGCACGTGCAACACGTGTGCCGGGACAGGGGATGGGATGCCAGAATGTACGGATGTCATTTGTGGGGCTCATGGATGTTGCTCCTGGGGCTCATGGATGCTGCTCATGGGGGCTCATGGGTGATGCTCATGGGGTTCATGGGTGTTACTCATGGGGTTCATTGATACTGCTCCTGGGGTCGTGGATGCTGCTCCTGGGGCTCATGTGTGCTACTTCTGGGGTTCGTGGATGCTGCTTGTGGGCCCTATGGATGCTGCTTGCGGTCAGGGTGCCTTGGGAGGGCTCAGGGCATGCCGCTGGCGGGGATGGACACACAGACAGCCAAGGACAGACACAAACACTGCTCCCTCCTCTCCCAACCATGCGCAGCGGCTCCTGCAAGTGTGTAATTTCACCACAGTGCCTAAACGAGGGACAGAAGTAAATTGACCTTTTCACCCGTTTTCCTACCAGGGGGATTATAGCCTGTTTCCTGTTAAATCTCTCCAAGAACTGGCTCCATCCTGCTCATGGAGTGGGGAGGGGAGGGGGGGACACCCACCCAAAGCAGGGCCTTTAATTTCGCTCCTCATCCCCCTGCACCACGCCTTTCCCACCCCATCCCATTGCTCCACCACCTCTCATCTCATTAAAGTCTTCGGGGTGATTTCACCAACCCCGGGCAAAACCAACGTGGAAAAAATTGCTGGGAGGAAGGAACCGAAGGCGGAGAGTGATAAATATTGAAAGGGTGGGATTTCGATGTAGGCTGCAACAGCTGTGCCGGTTACAGTGTCACACTATCTCTCCACAGGTTTACTGACCCATTTCCATTCACACGGCTGCCAGTATCTTAGCAACTGCAACAGTCCCCCAAGAACAGGCATATTGCCTGCTATTAGTGACTGCTGCAACTGTGTCAAGGTTAGCTCTCTCCCTCCAAGCCCTGCCGGGTTTGTTTTTCGCCCAAAGCCAGCACAGCCTGTTTGGTGACATGTCCCCCAGCAACCATCCTGGGTGTTGGGTGTTCATCCCTGCCATGGAAAATGCCAGTGGGGCTGGAATGGTTGGTGGGATGGTGATGTGGGGTTGGGTGATGGATGGGATGAGGGTTTGGGTGGTGGGATGGTTCAGGATGTGGGTTTGGGTGGTGGGATGGAGCAGGATGCAGGGCTGAGTGCACTGGGAGATGCTTCAGGGTGTGGGTGATGGCATGGGGTGCATAGTGCATCTCCAAAACTAGGAGTATTGCCGTCTGGTTGGGTGTCGCTGTCACTCCTGTTCAACTCTGAGCCCCAAGAAGTCACCTGGAGAGGGTTGGGGGCTGCACTGATCTCACTTGGGTGCTGGGTGTTCAGCCCTTCCATGAAAAATGTCAGCAGGGCAGGAGTGGTTGGCAGAATGGTGATGGATGGGATGTGGGGTTGTGTGGTGGGATGGTGCAGGATGCAGGATTAGGTGATGGGTTGAAGAAGGATGCAGGGTTGCGTAGAGTGATGGAGCAGGATGCACCTTGGCTGGTAGGATGGATGAGGACGCATTGCTGGATGGTGAGATGGAGCAGGATGTGGGCTTGGGTGGGCTGGGAGATGCTACAGGATGTTGGAGATGGCATGGGGTGTGGAATGCAACCCCCAAAATAGGAGTGTTGTCATCCAGCTGGGTGTCACCATCATCCCTGTGCAGCACCAAGCCCCAAGAAGTCACTGGAGAGGGCTGAGGGCTGTGGTGGGGTGTCACCTTGCTGAGTTTGCTTTTCACCCAAAACCAGCATGGGCTGTTCGGTGACGTTCCCCCGGCAGCCATCCTGGGTGTTGGGTGTTCATTCCTGCCATGGAAAATGATGGATGGGATGGTGGAGCTCAGCATGCCAGGAGATGCTGCAGGGTGTTGGGGGTGGCATAGGTGCACAGCCCCCAAAAATAGGAGTGTTGTCATCCAGCTAAGTGTCAGCATCATTCCAGCCTTGGGAAGTCACCCAGAGAGGGCTGGGGGTTGTACTGATCCCACTGGGGTATCACGAGCTGGATTGGCCTCATCCTGTGCCCTCAGGGGCTCAGGCCTTGGCTGGGCATAGGCAGAGGATGGCGAATGTCCCTGGGGTCCGCAGTGGCACCGGGAGCTTGGAGGACAAGACACATCTGTCCCGGTGAGGCTGGGCACCGCCACACACCAGGCTGGGAGAGCAGTGCCACATGAGTGACATCCACTGTCACCATCTCTGTTCCCACAGCACCTGGCCCTGAGGGGAGGTGCAAGTGAGAGAAGGGACTCATGGTCAATTGGTGTCCCCAAAAACCGTGTGATATTGGGGTGACTGAACCCACAGAGCAGGGAGAGGGCAAACAGCCAGCAGCACATCCCCAAAACACCCTGCGCAGGGAGGGAAACTGAGGCACGGGGCCTCCACCCAGGCAGGCAGAGTCCCCCTCACCCAGCTCCCAGGGGCTGAGGAGCAGCGGGGTGGGTGCTGGGGTGGGCAGGGCACATCCCGATGTCCCCATCCCGGCCACCCCCCCCGGCAGCACTGCAGACAGCAGGCTCCACACCGGCACGGCCGCAGGGACGGCTGCGAGGGAAGCCACAAAAATGATTTAAGGGGCTGGCGGGATTGATTTATTAAGAACAATTAAAAGCGCTAAATACGCTTAGCTCAGCCAGACACCGAGCAGGGAGCCTGGGGGGGAGAGACCTGTCTGCTGGATCCAGAGGGCGCGGCTGGCAGCAGGAGACTGGTGGCAGCGGTGGGGGGACAGGGTGGCACTGGGCTGGGGCATCTGGGGAAGGAGAAGGGTACTGGTGGAGAGGCAGTGGAATGGGGTGCAGCACCCTGGAGCTGGGTTTGCATCCAGGGTGGATTTGGGCCCTGGAATGGGTTTGTATCTAGGGATAAATTATCACTCTGGGATGGATTTTCACCCAGGAGTAGGTTTGCACCCTGTAGTGGGATGAATTTGCACCAAGGGATGGGTTTGCACCCAGGAGTGGGTGTGTATCCAGCAGGGTTTCAGCCAGCTGTGGGTTTGCACGCTGCAGTGGGATGAATTTGCATGCAGTGGAGTGTTTGCACCCCAGCTAGAAGGGATGGAAGAGATGTCAGGGACTGGGAGGCCCCCAGGCAGTGCTGCACTGAGGAGCTGTTTAGAGCCAGTGCCAGCTGCAGGATGCCCAGTATGACTAGTAAGCCATACTGGGAAGGGTGTTCCTGTCCCAGTCTGGTAGTGCTACCCCGGGAGCTTTGGCAAAGGGACTCCCCACCAATGGGCACCCACGGGGCTGATGTGTGTGTGGGTCCAAGGAGCTCGTGGAGCAGAAATCCCACAGCGTTGTGACATCTGCAAATCTGCATCCCGCACAGGAAATCCCAGCCGAAAGTCCTTGGAGGCTGGGAGAGTCCCTGGGCTTGTCCAGACCTGCTCAGCCCAGCTCCTCCCAGGCACCACCAGCAGCTGTGGGGGGAGTGCTGGAGTCTCTCCTGGGCTGCCCGGTGCTGTCAGCCTGCAGGATGAGCTTCAGCCAGTAGTTCTGTGTCCCTGGGCTGCTGGGGTGTTGGGATACCAGGAGTGGGGGCAGAGGGCTGTGCTCTGCATTCTTCCAATCCCAGTAGCTGCCTGAGGTAGGAGCACTGGTTCTGTACCCATTTTCCAGTGCCGTGAGGGTTCCATCCCCTTCGCTGGGCTCAACAGGCTGGCTGTGCTTTGGGACAGCAGTGGCGATTCAGGGGATGCTCGGGGACATTGGGGTGCCAAGCGATGCCACCTTCTTCCCCTTAACCCCTCCCAGTGCTGTCAGGGAGGTAGGGGTCAGGTTTGTGGGTTTTGGTTCAGATCCTCCACACAGAGCCCCCACAACCTCCTCCAGTCACCCCACCGTGGGGCTGGGTGTGCCCACTTCCCCATCAGCGTTTGAGTCCCTGTGCCATGAGCCACGCTGGGCACATCCTGCTCACCAAACCCCACAGTACTGGAGGGGCCCCCCACCCTGGCCCCCCGGATAGGAGCCCCGGGAGCCAGGAAGTGCTGGGAAAGGTGCTGAATGGGAACAAAAGGTCTGCGGGGCGGCTGGCAGGGGTGAGCGGAGCCGGAGGCTTTCTGCTGACCCCGCTCTGGCGGCCCCGGCCCTGGCCTCCCCCCGCCACCCCCACCCGCTCCTGCCGACGTCAGCGCTTCCCGGCAGCGCTCCCAGGTCTACCTGGAGCTGGCTGAGAGGTGGAAAAGCCATTTCTGCCTCTGCACCGGCGCTTACACCTCCGCCAGCCCTGGACAAAGCCTCCTGGGGCAGGGTGGGTGCTCATGCCTTGTGCCCAAGCGTCACCGTGGGGCCATGTGCCCTTTTCCCATGAGAATGGAGCCGTGGTGAGGTGTGGAGTGTGGCATGGGTTGGGTGGTGGCCATGGCGTGGGTGCTGTGTCCCCTTCCGTACCCCACTTTGCTTGCTGGGTGTGCCTGTGGGGACAGTGGCTGGGGATAGAGATGGGTAGAGGTGGCCAGGGATGGAGGTGGAGGAGGTAACCAAGTGGATGTGGCCAGGGATGGACGTGACTGCTCAGTGGCCCTGGCACTGCCAGCATTTGCCTCTGTGCTCCTGCTTGTCCAAGTGCTGTCACAAGCACAGGCAGTGGGGACAGAACCAGAGCCCATGGGGCAAGTAGCTGCCCACGGTCACCAACTGGGACATGCTGGTGTCCCACTGGCCACGCTGGGGGGAGGTGGGTGCAGTGGCTCGCCCAGAGCCGTGCAGGCAGGGCAGTGGCAGAGGTGGGACGGCCCCAGGGCACTTGGCAGTGGGTCCCCGGGTGCCCCCGGCCCCACCAGTGCTCCCGCTGCAGGCTGCCCAAGGGTTAACGAGAGTTTGCTGCTCCTGCAGACAATTAGTGACATCTTTGCTGACAACGCCACACTGAGCCTCTGCCGCCTCCCCGGCAGCACCAGCCCGGCCGCCCCCGCGCCCCACGCGGCCCCTGCTTCGCCGCCTGCCTTTGCCACCGTGGCCCCGCCGTGGTCCAGCCGGCTCTGTGCCCTGACACCGCGCCCCGACACCTCGCCCCGGCGGCGTTTCGGCAGCGGCGGCAGGATTGCAATCCCAAGCGGAGCAGCCGGCTCCCCTTGCTGCCCTCTGACCCGCTGTTGCTGTGGAAACTGCATCCCACGTAGGATTATGGAGCTGGAATCTGCAGGCTCCAAACTCCCCTCGAAATCCAGACGGTCAGCGGGGTCCCCCCGCGCGCAGCGCCAGCCCCCTGCCCGCGGTGCCTGCGAGGTGCCCACAGGGTGCCTGATGTCCCCAGTGAGGTGGCATTTGAGTACTGGAGGAGGTGGCAGCAGCGCTCTTGTGTCCCCTGGTTTGCACCCACTGGCTGGTGACACTATTGAAGACGTCATGGTGTCACCACAAAGCCGCCAGTGACCCCTGGCCCATCTGCTCCCTTGTGCAGTCACCTGAGCTTCATCTCCCAGTGTGCCATCCCTGCATCCCAGAGGGAGAGGGTGGTGTGCTAGCAGGACCCTCACCTTCAAACAGCACCCCGGGAATGTGGGTCTACCTCAAGGACCCATCCCCAGCACCCCTGAGGCAGCAGCAGGAGATGGACACCCACCAGAGCCCCCCAGAGCCACAGGGACTGGCAGCGTGGGTCCCCCATGGGGGAAAGGGGTGGGCACGGGGGAGAGCAGAGCCTGTTTAGGGAGCTCTGTGGGCTGTGCTTGTGTCTCAGCATCTCTCCTGCCACCAGAGGAGGTAGGAGCTGAATTAATCGCGATCAATTAGTGCTGCTTGCAGTCACCGGCTCCCTCCCTGCACCAGCTTTGTGCCGTCACACCCAGCACGGGGAGCCCTGGTGTCCCCTGCAGCACCTGGGTGCCATCAGGGACCACAGCCCCTCCGGACCTCCAAATGCGGATAGGGAACAAGCAGAGTGTCGCCCAGCCCATGTGGCCATCAGAAACATCCCTGCCATAAAATCTGGCAGAGGGGATGAGGAGGGGGCTGCACGGGCCCCTCAAGGTCCCTCTGCCAGCCTGGAGCAGGGTGATGGAGTGTCAGGAGCGAGTGTCCGGATCCTGCAGGATACTGCAGCAAATGCCCTGCAATCTGCAGCCGGATGAATCCCACCTTCTTTCCCCCGCAACGTGCTGCCCTGGGCTACAGCTAATCTATTGTGCGCTGGGCTGCAGCCAGCACAAGCTGCAATACAGTAAATCCTTCTGCAGTATCCTGCAAGGGGACCGAGCCCAGCCGCAGCCGCTCGCCGCCGCCAGACAAAGCCGGGGGGCCCCTGCAGGGATGGGGCGCAGGGGACAGGGGCACTGGAGGGTGGCAGGACCCCTGGCATCGTGCCGGCAAAGCTGGGAGAATGTAGCCCTTGAGCAGGGTGGGAAGTTCTCCAGGGAGTTTTGGGTGGTGCTGTGCATTCTCCTGGCCCCCAAATCTGTGGATAGGGAGGTGCTCCATCCTCTGAGTGTGGAGTTTTCCCTAAATGTTGTCACTACCATATTTCTCTTTCAGGGCCCCAGTGTGATGCAGGAGTTTCCATGCCTACTCTCCCCCCATGCATGGTGCATCCTCCCCTGTGCCTCAGTTTCCCCACCAGCGTAGGGCCACCAAGCCCCTCATCCCCCTCCCTCAAGCAGGCTCCATCACATGTGAGCCCTGCTGCCCTTTTCCGAGGGATTTTGCTTGGATACTGTCATTACGGTTATTATTACTATTATTATTATTATTATTGGGATGTTGGTGGGGCTCTGCGGCTCTGCCGGACCTGTCTTTGGCGAGCGAGGCATCCTTCAAAGGGAAGGCGCTCCGTCACCGCCCCATAGCAGCTGCGTTCTCCTCAATTAGAAGAGGTAATGAAGCAATTTATGGGCATCTACAAAGTGATGTGTGAGTGACAGGCTGTGTACGATCTGCGCCGGGGCTCTGCCGGCAAGTTGTGTTCTTCCAATTTTAATGGAAAACTCCCCGACAAGGGGGGAGAGCAAAAATTGGTGGGTCTATAGGTGCGTGTGCTCCAAGGGGGCTGGGTCGGTGGTGCCAGTGGGTTGTGGGTGGGTGCAGGGAGACCTGGGTGCTCCAATCCCAAACCCTGGGGAGCCTGAGCCACGGTGTAACCGGAGCTGGGGGCAGCTGGGTGTGAGTCGAGAGGGGAGCTAGGGCACTCACAGAATGCCTGGGTCCTCTGGGATAGTTGGCTGCAGCTCCCTGTTTCCATTAGCACCCTGGGTATTGTCCAACCTGCTCCTGCCTCAGTTTCCCCATCGCTATCCATGTCCCCGCTTCATGGCACTGCCAGACTGCTTCCTCACACCCCCAGCTTTTGGGGGACCACCACGGCCTCTGAAAGGGGAGGGTGAGTTGTGTTTCGAGGTCAAAGCCCAGTGTCTTCCCTGACACTGCCACCACCAGGGCGTGGGATGAGGGTCTGCAGTGCTGGCCTGGTGTTTTGGGTGCCTGGGGGTCCCTGGAGCCCATGGGTGCTGCCATGGGGCACTGTGCCCCCAACTGGGTGTGATCCTGTGTGTCCACAGATGTGGGTGCTGCACATCCATGTGCCAGCACTCCGGTGTGTGTACCTGTAACACAGGTGTGCACCCATACGTGTGCTCACCAGTGCCTGTGGGTGTTTGTGGGTCTGTGTGTGTACCAGTACATGCTTGCCACATGTGCATGACCCACCCGTGTGCATGCTGGTGCCCATGCGTGTTCCTGTACCTGTGTGTGAACCCACACCGCTGTAGGTGTGTGTGGGTGCACCTGTGCCAGGCCTGTGTGCACACGTGTGTGCACAATCCTCCCCCCACCTATGTACCTGTGCACACACCTGCGTGTGCACAACCACCGCGTGCACCTTCACGCCTGTTAGTGGGTGCATCCCCTCCACGCCCACCTATTTGGGGGGTGCCAGGCTGACGGCATGATGGGGCAGGGGTCTCCCCCGCCTCCCCACACCCCTGTCCCGTCATGCCGGTGTTGGCATTGTCCCCAATGGCTCCCACACCCTAGCTTGGCCCCAACCGGCCACATCTCCCAGGAAACAGGATCTACAGCCAGGAGTTTCCGCTCAACTCATGTGTGCCTCGCACAAAAAAAACCAAAAACCAACAAACCAAACAAAACCCAAAAAACCCCAAAAAACAAAAACCAAAAACAACAAAAAAAAAAACCCACCCTGACACCAGCACGGCCGTTAATCCTGCTCGGCTCATTCTGCTTTTCTTGTCCAGCCAGTTTCTAAAATTGGCCAAGGGAGGCAACTGGCTGCTCTCCCCCCACCCAGATCCCCCTCGGTCCCCACCTGGTCGCCCCGGCGCAGTGTCAGCACCTGGACCCCGTCACCCCATGGCCTGCGCGGTGGGGCAGCGATGGGAGCGGCGCTGGTGCCCGGCGTGGGCTGTGGGTGGGCACCGGCTGACACAGGACCCCGAGGGGCGCATTGTTCTCCCATCCCGGCGGGCGCCCCTTGCTGCCCTGGGCAGCCCCCAGCACCAGCGCCGGGGGAGCATGGCTGTGCCGAGCGAGCCTTCGGCATGGGCACGCGTCCATCTGGCGCCTTCCAAATGTTACTGGCCTCGCAGGATCCCGGCTCCGCTCGGCGTTAACCCGCAGCGCACCGGTGGGGAGCGGGGGGAGCTGGCCTACGCCGCTGTGACCCCCCCGGGGGCCGGCAGCACGGTGTCGGGGGGCTGCGCAGCTGCCCAGGGTGCCAGGGCGGTGGGTGGGCGGTGGCGCGGGCAGCCAGCGGAGGCCCCTCCGCTCCAGCGCGGCCGCGGGTGTTACATGACCCGGCGTGGCCGGCGCTGGGCAGGGACACACCGGGGCTGTGACTCATGCTGTGGCTATAACAGGGAGCCCGGGGAGGGGGGCCGCGACCATCTGCGCAGCCTCGGGGCTGCCAGCACACTGGGGGGGCCCTGGGGTGCGCTCCGCACGCCGGGGCACAGCACCCGTGGCACCGCTGGGAACAGCCGGTGCATGGAGACGCGCGGGCAAACACCGCGGGCACCGGGGAGCGCCTGGCACCCCGAGCTGGCACCCCGAGGGAGAGGTGCTGGTGTGTCCCGTATTCCTCCCAGGCAGGGAGAGGGCAGGGGAGGGGGCCCGGAGGCTGCTCTCCTCCCGCGCCGGCTCGATGGGGCGGGGGAACAAAGCTGGCACCGAGGGAAGAGCTAAATTTAGCCCGTTTCCCTGCTAGCTCTGAACTGCGGCGCTGGGCTCCAGCCGGCCGAGGTGCCACCATCGCTGCGGTCCATCTGTCGAGCCGTTCCCCAACCCCCCCGAGCCCCCCCAAGCCAGGGAGGGGGGAGTCAGGCCCCTTCAGGGCCAAGGGGATTGGGGGCTGCATCTGCGCTGGGTGATGCCACCGGGGTCACCTGGGTGCCCCCCAGCATCCAGGGGCACGGGGTACCCACACCTGTGGGGTGGGAGGGGAGGGTCCTCACAGGGGGAAAGGGGTTCTTGAGTGGGGAGATGATTGCAGGGGGAAATGGTTGCTGGAGGGCAGATGGTCCTTGTGGGGCAGATGGTTTCTTGTGGGGGAGATGGGCATTACAGGGAGATGGTCGTTGTGGAGGAGTCGGTTTCTTGTGGGGGAGATAGACATTATGGGGAGATGGTCTTTGAGGGGGAATAGTCATTGAAGGGGAAATGGTCATTAAGGAGGAGATGGTCCTTGCAGGGGAGACAGTTTCTTGTGGGGGCGATGATCATTGCAGGGAAGATGGTCGTGACAGGAGAGATGGCCCCTGTGGGGAAGATGGTCCTTGAAGGCAAGGTGGATCTTTCAGGGGAGGTGATCATTGTGGGAGGGATGGCTCTGGCAGTGCAGGTGGTTTCTTGTGAGGGAGGTGGTTCTTGCTGGGAGATGGTTGTTGCAGTGGATGTGGTTCTTGCAGGGGAGATGGCGTCTGATGGGGGAAGTGGTCATTGCAGGACAGATAGTCATTGTAGGGGAGATGGTCCTTGCGGGGGAGATGGTCAATGGCCATTGCAGGTGAGGTGGTTCTTCAGGTGAGATAGTTTCCTGCAGGGAAGATGGTCTTGCATGGGAGGTGGTTGTTTCAGGATATATCATTTCTCCTGGGGAAGATGGTCCTTGCAGGGCAGAAGGTCCTTGCAAGGGAGATGGTTTTTTTCTGAAGGGAGGTGGTCCTTGCAGGGGAGATGGTTTCTTGCAGCAGCAGAATAGTCACCTGACCCAGCATCCCCACCCCTGCCCACCTCAAGGGCACCATGCCATGTTCTGGTGCTGAGGGCTGAACCTACCAAGGGTCCCACCAGCTCCGGGACCCCCAGGCCTGGAGGATGCCACCAGCCAGGTGGGGGCTGCTCTACAGGAGGCCCTGGTGGCAGCAGCACACCCAGGGCCAGGCCCAGGAGAAGGGCTGCGTACGCTGACTCGGCACTGTCCCCAGCAGTGTGGGGGTGTCCCGGCGGTCCCTGCTGCCAGGACCAGGGGGATTGAAGGGAAATGAGCTCCGCAGTCACCTTCCTGCAGCGCTGGGTGATGGGGAGATGCCAAGACCTTTGCCACTCCTTGCTTATAGCCCAGCAGTGTGGGACCCTCCTTGCCAGGGTGGGTGTCTGAGCCTGCCCTGGGGATGTGACACCCCAGCACATGAGAAGACAGAGCCCAGGTGTGTTTGCCCCATGTGCCAGCCAATCCCTTCCTGGCAGTGCTGTCTCTTCCTGCAGCATCGCTGCAAGCACATTGGAGGGACATGTCCTCCCACCAGCTCCCTGCTTGGGAAGCACCCCAAAAATCCTCTGATAGCCCCATGAAGGGAAGTGGCGGCCAAGCAGCTCGTCTGGACCCATTACCTAAGATGAAACCCAGGCGCCATCTGCTCCGTCTCCTAATTAAGAGCATGGCAGAGGAGTCGGCTGCAGGGTGATGTGGTGACGGCAGGGGGGATGTGGTGACAGCGGGGCTCCAACCATGGGGTGACAACCGAAGGAGGGGGTCAGGACTGCCTGCAGGCACCGAGTGCCCCAGCACCCATCTGTGCCCACCCTTCCGGACCCCCGGCTTTTGCCCTGCTCCCAGTCACAGGTTGATGGGTCCCCAAGGTGGGTGGGTGCTCTGGGAGCTGCCAGTGGTACCCGGGGGGACCCCAAACACCCCTGGCACTGATGGGTGCCCCACTCGAGAGGAGGGCAGGGTGCTGGCAGGGGGATGAGGTGTGGGGAGGAAGAGGAGACAGCAGGACCTGGATGCTTTGTGGTCTGTGATGCTGACTTAGAGGGGACGTGGAGGTCCCTGTGGAGGGAGTGAAGGCAGAGGGACCCCCCGCGTGGCTCAGGGAGGAGGTGGCCAGTGGGGGCTGGCTGGGGAACACGGAAACCCTCGGCAAGCGCCTGCCAGGAAGCTGTCACTGGAGGGGATTTTCCATTGGTGTCAGCAGGCGCAGGATGGGCTGTGGGGGGACTCGTGGGGCGGGAGGTTGGGGGCACCTGGGAGGGGACCAGGGGGGTGCGAGGGACGGCGTGCAGAGGGGACAAGCTCCCCGATGCCTCAGGGGTATGTGTGGGTGTGCGCAGGGGAGCTGCACCCGTGTTGTGCACCCAGACGTGCGGGAACAGGGGAGGAAAACCTCCATCATGCCATGTCTGCGTGTGTGAATGCGCAAGGAAGAAGCTGCGCCACGGCGTCCCCGTTTGGGGACACCCCCGATGCCACTCAGGGCGGGGGGACACGGGAGGGCACCTCTGCAGTGGAAGGCCAGCTGTGCACACAGGACACGGGTGACAGGGGGACCGGAGATCCCCCTACGCCCATGTGGAGGTACTTAGGGCCACCCCAAGCCCTCGCCACGCCCCGCGGTGTCCAGGGACCCCCGAGGCGGTGGGGCAATAGGGAGGATGCCCCGTCCCCGCCGCTGCCGCCGCGGGCGGCTGGGCACGGCGCCCCGGCGGGGTGGGAGGCGTCGGGCCAGCGTGTCCCCATCTGTGTGGCGGCTGTGTCCCTGCCGCCTGCCTGTCTCCCGGTGGCATCTCCGGCCCCACCCTGACGTCTGGGTGGCCTCAGAGCCGGGCACCAAACCACGTCCTTGTCCTGCGGGGCCATCCCTCCATCCCCCCGCCGCCACGTCGGTGCCAAGATAGCCCCTCCGTGCCAACTTTGGGAGTCGGGGCTGGGTGCCAGAAGCCTCGGGGAGTTTAGGAGGGCTTGGGGGTGCCTCCAGCTCCCTGTGCCCTCATGCTACCACCCCACGGCACCCTTTCCACCAAAAGGGGACCCTGCCTGGGTGGAGTGGGGGAGACGGGGGAGACATTCTGCCGGGTCTGACTGGGCTTGGAGCAACCTAGTCTAGCGGAAGGTGTCCCTGCCCATGGCAGGGGGTTCGAAGGAGATGAGCTTTAAGGTCCCTTCCAACCCAAACCATTCCATGATTCTGATTCCTCCTGCCGCCAACCTCCGTCAAGCCTGAAACCGTTAAACTAATTAAAGCTTTGCAGCAGCAGGATTAAGCCCGGGCAGGGGAGGTGGGAGCCCAGGTAGTCGATTAGTTCACCAGGCGAGGATATTGGATTTCTGCGAGGCGAGTCAGCAGTCTTCGGGGGCTGTTATCTTTGCAGGGCTGCGGGGTCAGGAGGTGGGAAGCGGAGGTGACTGCAATCTCGCCCGCTTCATCCCCCCGCTCCTCATCCTCACTCCCCCCGCCCGGCCCCGCCGCAGCACCCGGTCTGGCCGCCTCTCCCCCGCCCGCGGCGCCCATCTCTATCTCTTCTTCTCCCTCCGTCCCTCCTCGCTTGTGTGGTCTCGGCTGGTGTTTTGTAACCAGCGAGGAGGGAAAAAAAAATTAAAAGAAATTAAAAAAANAAAAAAAAAAAAACACCCAACAAGGAAAAAGGCCCTACCCCTGGCGAAGAAGCCAGGAATGGCGAGGTCCGGAGAGCCTAATGGGAAACATGTGGCGGCTGCCTGGGGCTGAGCGGGGAGGTGAAAGTGAGCGCGGCGGCGCGGCGAACATCCCGGTGCGCCCCGCTGCCCCCCCGCAGTCCCCTCCGCACCACAGCCCCTTCCCCAGCGCCGCTGCCGGGCTCCCACCTGCACTCCGCGCCGCGGTGGGCGGGGGGGATGGTGGGTGCTGCCCACCCTGCGGTGGGTGGGTGCTGGGGGGCTGCAGGTGGCTCCCGCCGTGGGGACATTTTGGATGGGGTGAGGGCGGAGTCCTGGCGCAGGGAGCGCTCCCCGCGTGTCACGGGACACGTGTGCCCTGTGGCACCGAGGGCAGGAGCCGGGCACCGGTGGTGTGGAGTGAGAGCTGCGGGTGTGCCCAGCGCCTCCGGCACCCGGGGCGCACCCCGGGGATGAGCGTGAGTAATGGAGGACATGCAGAACGTGGGCGTGTGGGGTGTCCAGAGACCCCACACACCCCGGTGGGGTCCCCACGGGCATCCCACAGTGTCTGCCAAAGCATCCGCAGCTCCGTGCGCCACGGACACGCAGGGGGCCGACGGCGCAGAGCTGGGACCCTGCACCCCTACACCCCCCGACACCCCAAACCTCCCCATCTAGCCGTGCGCAGTGTGTGCAGCGGGGACCAGCTCCCGGCAGCTGTTCTGGAAAACCTCCCGTTTGTTTCCTTCCTGCCTGCCTCCCCTCCGACAGCTCCCTGGGCACACCAGCAGCCTCAGCAGAGACGAGACCGGTCTTTCTAGCACATATTTTCCTGCTCCACATCGCCCTTGGTGTAACTTTACACCGAGGTGCCCGCATCTCCACGGTGCCAGTGCTGCGCCCAAAGGCTGGCGGGGAGACGGGGAAAGGGGGGGATGCGGATGGACTGACAGGTTTGAATTCTCTTTCCCTGCCTTGTTGATAAGTTGTCACGCTAATACAGACACCGGGAAGAGCCTGGATCATGCCGAGCGCCTGCGTGTGTGTGTCTGCGGGTGTGTGCTGGGGGAGGGAGCCAACCGGCAGGGATTCACACGCGGCGCTGGGGAGGGAAAACAGGTGGACATGCTGACACGGGGGGACTGCGAAGGGCTGAAGGGCTCCACCATGCACTCCTGTGCCACATGGGCAGCGGCTGTGGGTGCCTCGGCCTCCTGCAGGAGAGTGGAGGGCCAGAGCTGTATGCTCTGTGTGGATTTGCACACGTGTGCCCACAGCCTGGTGGAGAGATGCTCCCCCTTGTATGGGCAGCCCCCGGCTCAAAACATGGACACGGTGGGGAGGAAAGAGTTGTCCTGCCCCAGAACGCCACCCCAGGCGTCTCGTGATGGGGCAGAGGGCACAGTGTGGAGGTCCCTGTGGGCTGTGGCATTGAGGGGGAGGTGTCAATGGGTGGCACACGGCATGCCCGGCCCTGTGGGCACCCACGGCAGCTGAGGCAGGGGGTGCTTCCAGGGGAGGGGGCCGCCAGGCTGATGTGCGGGGGTCTCTCTCGAGCAGATGGGAGCTCGGTCGCCTGCCAGCCCCTCGCACTGGAGAACGGTGCCAGCCTGCCAGTCGAGTGGTTCCCGCATGCCCAGGTCTCCGGCCCCCACCAGCCCGGCAGCGACGGCGACAGCAGGAGCTTCCGAGTGAACCTGCACTGCAAACACCCCCGGAACAGGTACCCGGGGTCCTCACCCCAAAAATAGGGAGCGGCACCAAGGGGGGCTGGCAGCACATCTCACTGCCAATGTGCTGTCCATCCCTGTCTGGGAGATGCAGGGTGAGGGACTCCACGGCTCTGCACAGCCTCTTGGTTCGGGATTTTGGGGTGAAGAGGGGGTCCGCAGCCCCCCACGGAGTGCATGGGGGGCTGTGCAGTGGGCATGTGGTGCCCGTCACCCACACGTGAGTGCCTGAGCCACCCCACCACCACCCCCGTTGTACCCCATTCCAGTGAAGGGAAACTGAGGCAGTTGCCACACAGGGGAGTCCCGGCGAGGGGAGGGGTGGGGCCGGGCACTGTCACTGCGGGTGGGGGTTGCAGCTGTGCGTGGGGTGTCCGCGGGTGGGTGGGAGCCGCGGTCGGGGGATGTGGGGGGTGGGATGTGCTGAGCCACCTCCTCGG
>VZRL01003413.1:255541-299292 GCA_013397895.1 Origma solitaria | reverse complement strand
CCCCCTGGACACAGTGGGGGCGTGGGGGGTGTCTCCAAAGCACCGGCGGATGAAGCCAGCTGCTCCCAGCCCGATGCCGGTGATTACTCAGAGCTGGCCGAGGCGGACATCCTGAACGAGCTGGCCTCCCTGGCCTGCCCAGGGACGCAGCTGCTGGAGTCGCAGGCGATGGAGCCGCAGCCCCAGTTGCTGCCAGCCCAAGAGCTGGACTCCCAATCCCGGCTGTTGGATTCCCAGTCCCTGGAGTCACAGCCCCAGCTGCTCGATTCACAGAGCCTGGAGCCGCTGCCAGAGTCGCTGGAGCTGCAAAACCTGGAGCCATTGGGGCTGCAGTCACTGGAGCCACTCTCCGAGTCGCTGGAGCTGCAGTCACTGGAGCCACTCTCCGAGTCACTGGAGCTGCAGTCGCTGGAGCCGCTGGCGGAGCCTCTGGGGCTGCAGACCCTGGAGCCTCTGCCCGGAGCGCTGGAGCCCCCACTGCTGCGCACTGAGCCCTCGCTGCTGGAACCACAGCCACTGGGAACTGTCTCAGAGCTACTGGAGGCACAGCCGGGTGGTGGGGTCGCTCTGCGGCCCCACGGGCTGCAGCCCCGGCTCGGGGGGTGTCCCCTGAGCACTATGGTGAAGCGGGGTCCCTGCGGGGGCCGAGGAGCCGGGCGATGTGGTGAGGACCACCGCAAGTACGCCCTGCGCCGGACAGACAAACCAAAGATACTGTGCCGCCGGAGGAGGGCAGGACGAGGGCGCCGGGTGGATGTCACCCCTGACAGCCGCATCCTGTCCCCGCTCGCCCTGCCTGCCGAGGTGCCCCCCGGGCCCGAGGAGCCCGACGCCCCACTGCTGAGCCCCCCACCACCATCACCCCCCACCACTCTGGACCCAGACGAGATGCCCAAAGCCCCCGCAGCGGGGAAGAAGATCAAGTGCCGGGGGGTGAGGAAGATGGTGGTGAAGATGGCCAAGATCCCCGTGTCCCTGGGGAGAAGGAACAAGACCACCTACAAGGTGTCATCGCTCAGCAGCAACTTGAACCTGGAGGGGAAGGAGCTGGCGGCAAGCAGCTCGATGGAGCCCACACCACTGCTCAAAATGAAGAACAATGGGCGCAATGTGGTTGTGGTGTTCCCCCCTGGCGAGATGCCCATTATACTGAAGCGCAAGCGGGGCCGGCCTCCCAAAAACCTGCTGCTGGGCCAAGCCAAGCCCAAGGAGCCCACCCCAGAGGTGAAGAAGAGGAGGAGGAGGAAGCAGAAGCTGGCCTCGCCCCAGCCCTCCTACATCGCTGACACCAATGACAGCAAAGCTGACTACTCGGACGTGTTGGCCAAGTTGGCCTTCCTCAACCGGCAGAGCCAGTGCTCGGGGCGCTGCTCACCGCCACGCTGCTGGACCCCCAGCGAGCCCGAGTCCATCCACCAAGCCCCCGACACCCAGAGCATCTCCCACTTCCTGCACCGTGTCCAGGGCTTCCGCCGGCGTGGCGGCAAGGCAGGGGGCTTCGGCGGGCGTGGTGGGGGCCACGCTGCCCGTGCTGCACGCTGCTCCTTCAGCGATTTCTTTGAGGGCATCGGGAAGAAGAAGAAAGCCCCCACCGCCCTCCACGCTGACCCCGTGCACCCACGCAAGCGCGGCCGGCCAGATCCTGATCCTGTGGGAAAACCCAAGCGGAAGCGACGGGCGCGCAAGAATGGGGCACTCTTCCCCGAACCCAACTCTGGGCAGAGCTTTGGGGATGGCCCCACCGGAGAGTGGGGCGGGGGGGAGAAGGGCAGCCCCTGGGCCCCCCACCATGGCCACCCTGGCAGCCAGGCCGGACGCAACAGTGGCTACCAAGGGGCCGAGGCGAGACCCTTCCATGCTGCGGGGCTGGAGTCAGGCTCCTCTGGCCGCACTGGTTTCTACGCTGGCAGTGCACCGTCCTCACAGTCGGAGACGGGTCCAGAGCGGCACAGCCTCTTCACCGGATACTTCCGCTCCTTGCTGGACTCAGACGACTCCTCTGACCTGCTGGACTTCGCCCTCTCTGCGTCCCGCTCTGAGTCCCGTAAATCGGCGGCTGCCTACACAGCCCCCCCAGCTGCACTGCCCGGCCAGCGGGGCATGGCTGCCTACGCCACCCGGGGCGGCAAAGTGGCGGCGGCCAACCCCGGTGCCGAAGCTGCCTTCCATGCGGCCATGCAGGGCCGGCCAGCATTCCCGCCCGGCCGCGCTGCTAGCGGCTACGGGGTGACCCAGGGTTCGTCAGAGTGCCGGGGCACCGAGTCCTTCCCCAAACTGGCCCCGCCATCGGCTGTGTCCCGGTCGCCCACAGCTCACCCAGTGGCCAGCGGCACCCCTGGCTACTCCCCATATGGCAGCTATGGCAGCACCGGGCAGAGCGTGGCACCCGCCAGCGTGTTCCCACCAGGAAAGCAGTACCCGTCAGCACAGGAGTGCCCCAACAGCAAGGACTGTAGCTTCGCCTATGGCAGCGGCAGCAGCCTCCCATCCTCGCCCAGCAGTGCCCACAGTGCTGGCTACGCGCCGCCGACAGCTGGTCCCAGTTTGCCGCTGGGAAAAGCCGCCTTCTTCAACAGTGCTGAGCAGGGGGGGCAGTTCTCCAACACCGCACACACTCCCCTGCGCTGCGACAGCCGCGCCAGCACCGTCTCGCCCGGCAGCTACATGGTGCCCAAGGGATCGGCGTCCTTCCAGCCCTCTCCCGAAAACTGCCGGCAGTTCCCCAGTGCTGCACCGTGGGCCTTCCGGCAAGGCTACGGTGGTCTGGATTGGAGCTCGGAAGCCTTCAGCCAGCTCTACAACCCGGGCTTTGAGTGCCACCTCAACGAGCCCAACGTCATCCTGGACATCTCCAACTACACCCCGCAGAAAGCTAAGCAGCAGACAGTCTCCGAGACCTTCTCGGAGTCCTCCTCCGACAGCACGCAGTTCAACCAGCCGGCCGGCTACCGACGTGCCAACAGCGAGGCGTCCTCCAGTGAGGGCCAGTCCAGCCTCTCCAGCCTGGAGAAGCTGATGATGGACTGGAACGAGGCATCCTCTGCCCCTGGCTATAACTGGAACCAGAGCGTCCTCTTCCAGAGTAACTCCAAGCCCGGTCGAGGCCGACGGAAGAAGGTGGATATGTTTGACACCTCCCACCTGAGCTTTTCCTCCTCTTCCTCCTCTTCCTCCGTGTACCCCTCCAAGAGGAACACAGGACCTCGGCAGCCCCGGGGTTCCCGGGGGGCTTGTGCCTCCAAGAAGGAGAGGGGTACGGGCAAAGCCAAGTTCCCCACCAAGTCACAGGCAGTGAACCCCCTCTTCCAGGAGAGCACAGACCTGGGCTTGGACTACTACAGTGGGGACAGCAGCATGTCCCCCCTGCCCTCCCAGTCCCGGGGCTTCGGGGTGGGTGAGCGGGACCCCTGTGACTATGCCGGCCCCTACTCCATGAACCCCTCCACCCCCTCGGACGGGACCTTTGTCCAGGGGTTCCAGAGTGACTCCCCCGGTTTGGGGCAGCCAGATTTGGAGAGCAAGCACTTCCCTGCCCTCCCGCACCAGCTGGCAGCCCCCGGCCAGCAGACTGTGTTCGAGGCCGGTTTGCAGAAAGCCTTCTCGCCCAACTGCTCCCCGACCTTGGCCTTCAAGGAGGACCTCCGGGCAGGCAGCATCCGAAAGTTGCCCGCCTGTGACTCGCTCAAACACAGCATGCAGGGGGGGGCCCTGCCACATGCCCCACACCTGGCTTGCCGTGACCTCCCCATGCCTCAACCGCACTACGACTCGCCCAGTTGCAAAAACCCCCCGTACTGGTATTCCCCCAACACCAGCACCCGGAGCCCTTCGTACGACGGCAAGGCAGGGGCCGGGATGCTCGTGGACTTCATGGGCAGGACGGACCCCCCGTGTCTGAACCCCCACTTGGGCAGCCCGAGCGGCACCCACCCCTCCAAGGGCGAGAAGGAGCCCTTGGAGATGTCCCGGGCTCACCACCGAGGACCCTACGCTTGTCCCTTGATCAATGACTTGAACATCTCCCCAGTACCGAGAGACTCAATGCTACAGCTGCAGGACAACTACAGGTACCCCAGTTTTGCACCCCAAGGGCACCCCGTCATGGCCTCCAACCAGAAGAGCGGGTTTTTGGGACCCATGGTAGAGCAACAACATCCTGAGGACACTTTTACAGTCACCTCATTGTAGTGTCTGCTGACGTGCCAACCGGACAACGAGGTTTTGTTACAGGGTAGGTGGGGGAGAACCTGGGGGTAAGGGAGGCAGAGGGGGACACAGGGGACCCCCAGGGCCCTTCTCATCATGTCCCCCTCTCTCTCCATGTTGTGTTTCTCTTTCAGAGGTAATTTAGCCAGCACTTTTTTCTGGAACACTTTTCAAGTTCTGTATTTAACTGGGATTGGAACAGTTTGTTTGTTTTCTTAAAAAAACAAAAAAAGGAAAAAAAAGAAAAAAAAGGAGAAAAAAAGATAAAAAATAAGTGAAACAAGAGGAAAAAAATTAATAATAATGGATGAAGAGAGAAACCCCCGGTTTTCCCCCTCCGTACTCAAACCCACTCCATCTGCCCACCGCTGGCTCTGCTTTCCGGACTGCCGCCCCACTGTCCCGCAGCAGGACAATCGGATGGACGGACGGACGGACGGACGGACGGATGGACAGCGCAGGCCCCGCCAGGCCCAGTGCAGGGGTGCAGGCAGGGAGGGCAGGAGGGGCTCTGGGGGTCAGCGTTGGGTGCCCCCTGCCCACGGCCCGGCCGGGGACCCCTTTGGCCACCCCCAGGGAGGCTGTTTGGGGATTCTTTTCTTTTTCTTGTCCCTCCCTGTCCGCCTGCTCACTGCGGGGGCTGCTCTTGCTGGATGGACGCCGATGGGTGTTGGGAAGCGCTGGCCCCCACCAGGCTCTGGCAGTGTCACCAGCGGGGCTCGGAGATGCCATCACCAGGTAGGTGCCAGCCGAGCCCACCACCCGGTGCAGGTCTCCCAGGAGGGTGTGCTGGGTGCTTTGTGCTCCCGTGGGTTCTCGGACCCACCTGCACCTCTGGGTGCCCCCAGCCCCTTCTGAGCTGCGAGCATTTGCCCTACGTGTTGCCCCAAGCATCAAACTGGGGACCCTGCTGGCTCCAGTGCCTGGGCACGGCTGGAGCCTGGGGTGTGGGGTACAGGACCCCGAGTATGTCAGAGCTCGGGGGCTGTGGGATGCCCCAGACCCCTGACTGTTTGGGTGCCAGACCAGGATGAGCAGGACCCCAGACCCCTGGGTGTGGCTGGGAAGGACCCCAGACCCCTGGTACATGGGCGCTAGGTTAGGGGTGAACGGGACCTCAGACCCCTGGGTATTTGGGTGCCAGAAGAAGGAGATGGGCAGGACCCCCAGCCCTGGGTATTTGGATGCCATATTGGGGGGTACAGGACCCCAGACCCCTGGGTATGTGGGTGCCAGGTTAGGGGTGGCCAGGTCCCCTGGCCCTGGGTATGTGGGTGCCATATTGGGGGAACAGGACCCCAGGCCCCTGGGTCTGTGGGTACTGAGTGGGGGTGGGCAGGCACCTCGTGGTGGGANCACCTCCGGAGGGGACCCCACCCCTGCCGCCCCCGCTTCGCCCCCGGCCCCCGCCTCGGCCGTGGCGCCGGCGCCGCGTTCTCTCTCTCCTCCCATCCAGAAGCAGAGGGACTCTTTAAGTTTTATTTTTTATTTGATTAATTTTCATTTTCTGCACAAAACCAGCAATTGTAAATACTTTTGAAGAAAAGAAGTTAAAAAAAAATGTTTAAGGATAAAAAAAATTAAAAAGCTGAAAAATCACAAAAAAAAAAAAAGAGAGTCATGCACCGGAGGGAGAATCCAAAAATGATGGAGAACAGGCCTAAAGCATCGAAGAGGTGAATATGCAGCAGAAAAGAGCAAAAAGCCCCCAGTATGCACTGAGAAAAAATTTATTTACAGATCGAGCAACAAAAAAAAAGAAAAAAAAAAGTAACAATAACCTATTTATTGTATATAATGTTTTATTATAAATCGTGTCTTGTATATTGCATTCTGTACATCTGCTGTGGTTTTGTGGTGTGCAACTTCCGCATGGGTTCCTTGGGTTTTCGTTGCCTTTTTTTTTAATGTTTCGATGATGATTTGAGTTTTATTTTTATTATTATTCCGAAGAACGAAGGCGGGTTTTTGGTTTTTTGTTGGGTTTTTTGGTTGGTTTTTTTGGCAGTACACACCCAAAGATCCAAATTTGTATAAAAATGAAAAGGAGTTTTAAAAAAAAAAAAAAGAAAAAAAAGAAAAAAAAAGAAGAAGAAAAAATTTTAAAAAAAGAAAAAAGTAAGGAATAAATCAATCACAGACCCTCTTGGTGGGGAAGGGGAGTGGGGGGGCCTGGGGTAAAGGGGGGTCCCTTTCCCCCGCTCCCCAAGGCGGTGGCGGTGATGAGCTCAGGGTGTGGGCATGTGTGTGGGTGCCAGGTGGGCTTTGGGGTCCTCTCCCCCCACAAGTTCCCTGTGTGTGTCCCCCTCAAGAGTTTGGCAACCTCTGTACAGCCTTGTGGGTTGTGCAAAACAAGAGAAACACACACACACACACACAAAGAGAAAAAACACCCTGAAATGGATAAAAAAGGCAAAATTCACCAAAAAAAAAAAAGGGAAAAATACCCCAATTTGGTCAAAATAGCTCCTCCTTCCCCCACCTCCCCAGCTGCCCTGTGCAGTGCTTGTGCTGCCCTGGCCAGAGGGGCCCCCCGTGAGCGCCCCCCGGCCCCCGCTTTGCCCCTCAAATGGTCTTTTTGTGTTATTTAGGAAGGAATTTTTAATAGGCACTTTTTTTATATTAAAAAGAAACCTATATATTGAGCGATGCCCTCTGCTTTCTTGCTTTTCTATTTTGGGGCGCCACGGCCTGGCTCTGCCAGGGGTGGTTATTGGAGGGATGTTGATCCTCCCTGGATTTAGGGGGGGATGCCAGGATCTGCCTTAAGGTGGGGATTGCAGCAAGAAAGCTGAATTTTGGTACAAAGCAGGGTGCAGTGTGACCCGGGGGGCTCCCGCTGCTGGGATGATTGGCAGTGGGGGCCCGAGAGACAGTGCCGGGGGCTGGTGGCACCTTGGGGGACTTTGCAGGCAGGTTGGGTGCCCACCCCTCCCTGGCACCACGGGGGAGGAAGGGTGCACAGGGAGACAGGCGTCTTCCCGGCGATGGATGGGAGAGGCATCAACGCCAGAAAGGAGCAAAAAAAGGAGGAAAATAAGGACAAAATAAATAAAATTCAGAAATCCACCAACTTCCAGCCTGGGAAGATGAAGGCGGCAGCGTCCTCTGGGCGAGGGGAGGGGGTGTCGCGGGGTGGGGGGGACCAGCTACCTGTGTGTGGGAGAGGTGAGAGATGCCGGCGGGGTCAGGGCTGCTGCAGAGGAGGGTTTGGGGGGGCCGGGGGGAGCAGGGGGGTTGCTATGGAGAGGAACACACGGCGCATACTGATGGATGGGGAGCGGGGGGGCCTCGGGGCTGCCAGCGCTGCCACAGCCCAGGGAGGTGCTTAGCGGGTGGGGGGATGCGGAGGGACCCCCTCTTTGCTGGGCTGGGGGAGCAACAAAGCTCCCCCGGCTGGGAGAAGCCCAGTCCGATGCAGCCCCACCTTACAGGGGCACCCTGAGCCCCCAGGTGGGCTCACAGGACCCTCCCACCCACTCTGGGAGGGAATGAGGAGCACCTGCCATTCCCCCGCGCCCCCGGTGAAGGTGGGCGTAATTTGGGAGGGCTTTATTTCCAGCCCCCGCCCCAAGGGGCTCAGGGAGGTTCCAGGCGCTGGTGCATCACAGACCTCCCAAGCCTGGCTGGGGGTGCCGATGGGATGGGTCCCTCGGTACAGCCACAGACTGGGGGGCTTTGTTCCTCTGTCCTCCCCCACCAGGAGCCCCATAGCACCACCAAGGTGAGCTGGGGGTAATGGAGGAGGGCTCGGTGCTGTCCCTCCACCCCGGGGTCCCACAGGTGCCTAAAACCCCCCGCTCACGGTGGTCACAGCACTGGGGGCTGCTGGTGAGGATGGGAGGGGGGCTGTAGCCCCTCTGTCCCCCCATCCTCACGCAGAGTGACAGGGCTGTGGGGAAGGGACTCCTCGGGGGGCACCCTGCTGTTGTGCTCCCACCTTGGTGGGCACCAAATGTCCCGACTGTGACATTACATAGGGGGAAACTGAGGCAGGGGAGCAGGTTTGGGGGTCTGGCCATCCCTGGTGCTGTGCCCACATCCAGTACCCATCCCAAGGTGCTGAGCCCCCACTCTGACTCCTCCATGGCTGCTCCTGGTGGGGGTTTGAGTGTCCATGACCCTTCGTTCCCAACTTTGCTCCGTTATGATGCTTCCCACAAGCATCAAATTTACTCTTTCCCGGCCCATTTTTCCTCTCTCCCGTTTCAGGTAATAACGAGCCTCACTGAAAGACAATGAAATTCCCACCCCCGGGAGGTAAATGCCACCTTGGACCTGGAGGCAAATTCCCCCAGGAGGTGGGAAGCATCACCTGGCACAGCCAGAGCCTCGCTGGGTATGACCAGCTGCTTGGACCACAGCTGGATTTTATTTATTTTATTATTTTTTATCTCTCTTTAAAGCCTCAATTATATCTCTCAAGCAGCATGAGCCACTCTGGAGCCTGAAAAACCTCGTATTGGGGCTGATTGGTGGGGGCTGATCAGCACAGCCCAGCATTGCCTGGGTTTGCAGGGGAAAAGGAGGAAAGATCTCAAAATTTGGAGGGGAAGTGATTGTTTCGCTATTTTTTTATTTGTTTAGCATGGATTTTTGGAAGGTTTCTGGGAGCTTCTTGCGGGGGCACCCAGGGTGAGTCCAGTATGGCCACGCGGTGCCCAGTGATGTGGGATGAGCCAGCTCCTGGTGCCTGGCTGTACCTCAGGATGGAAATGATGATTTTAATTAAGCAGCTCTGCTGGGGAGGAGAGCTCTGGCCTCTCACGATGCTGGAGCTCAGAGCCCAGGGATTGCTCCAGGACCGTGGGATGAGGGGTGCTCCATGCCGGAGGGGTCCAGGGCTGGGCCACCACTGAGCCAAGCACACTGACCACTCGATCCGTGGGGAAGATGGATGGAAGGATGCTCTGTGCCAGGATCCAGCATGCGCCTGGCAAAGGCAGCTCTGCCGCCATTGCCACTTTTTCCATCCCCTTGGAAACACGGCAGGAATTTGCCCTCCTGCCCATCACCTGGGCTGGGGCCGGGGGAATTCCTCATTCCCGGGACGATGTGCCGGGGCAGAGGATGGTGCACATGGATGCACACGTGTTGCACATCCATGTGCGCCATCACCCTGGCACGGGAAGCACACGGAACGCCTGTGCCGGTGCCAGGCTCGCCGCGAGGGTCGTGTCCCCCACCCCAGGCAGGGCAGCCCCAGGACCCGCCCTCGCCCCGCAGCGCTGGGGCCGCCGGAGCCGCCGGGAGGTTTGGACATCCCCTTCTCCTTCAAATTAATGGCTGTGCCGTGAAGAAAATTGAAGCCATTATTCTTCGCTCGCATCCTTTATACCCACCGACTTCAACCACTTGACATGCTAATCACAGCTAACGAGGGAGGGAGGTGATTTCCCACGTCAGACCTGCAATCCAGCGCAGCCGGGCGGGAGCAGCTCCACGTCGGGGGCACCAGCCCCTCAACAGCGGCACCTCTGCCTCAGCACCGGCGCTTCCCACCAGCAGCACCCCAGCAAACAGCCCCTGCAGCCCCACTGAAGCCCCCCATGGCTGCTGTCACCCCAACCTGTCCTTGTCCCCATTCCTGGAAAGGAAAATAACGTGGGGAGCATCTCAGTGCCGTCACCCAATACGTCACCCGTGTACGGTGACACAATGTGCCACAGCAGCCCTTCCCACCAGCAAACGGCCCCTTCTAACCCCTTGAAGCCCCCCGTGGCTGGCGTCACCCCGGGCTGTTCTTGTCTCCCAGCCCAGGACAGCCGGGATGGGTGTGTGGGTGATGGTGGTGCCACCCGGCCGTGGGCAGCCTGTGCTGTGCCACATTCCCACCGCAGGACTGGCCCCTGCCCTGGCAGCAGGGGCGGCAGAGCCCAGCTGGAGCACCAGACCACCCCTGCTGTTCCCAGAGGAATGGCCAGGCCCTTGGAAGCTATTTCCAACCCCCCGTGTGTGTCCCCCACCATCCTTCTTCCTCTCTGCCGTGTGCTCCAGGGTCCAGCTGAGCCCTGACTCACTCATTGCACCCACCTGCCCATCCAGGGCTGGATTCATCCCAGCCGCCAGCCAGGCAGAAAGCTCTGGAGTCCATTAACATTCCCCGGAGCGATCTAATCCCCCTCTCTGCCCTGGCTCTGGCTTTCACTTGGTTTTAATCAAGCCCAGCCTGGCGCCTCTGAAATAAGGGGGCGGATGGCACCCAGCTCCCCACATGGCACACGGGCGCTGCTGGCCCCAGGGTAGGTGCCAGGGAGGAGGGGGCAGCCAGGGGCAGGGTGTTCGCAGGGGTCTCCACTCTCCGGTATTTTTAAAAGGCATTTTGGAGCCAGAGGAGCTGAGCTCAGCAGAGCCAGGGCCAGCAAAGCCAGGGAATAAAAGCACAGGCGGTTGCAGGGTTGTTATTAATATTTGTTGGATGGTGATGGAGGGAGGGCTCAGCACCAGAGGGAAATGGTAGGCTGGGGTCCCCGGGAAGGGAGGGGAATTTGGCAGCTGGTTCCTTCCCGGCCCTCCAGGGATGGGTGAGGGCTGCAGGATCCATGCCAGCACCCCTGGAAGCCCAGCTGGGGCAGGAGGTGATGCTCCCCACACCAACACCCCTAAAACAAAGGGGCTCAGCTGGAGCATCTTGGGGAGCTGCAGGACACCCCAGGATGTTTCCCTGGGGACAAGGAGGGTGCAGTGGGGACACCCACGGCATCATTCCAGGGGAGCAGAAGGT
This sequence comes from Origma solitaria, assembly GCA_013397895.1. NCBI lineage: Eukaryota > Metazoa > Chordata > Aves > Passeriformes > Acanthizidae > Origma > Origma solitaria. Next base: position 288,362 of record VZRL01003413.1, on the reverse strand, counting down.
ACAGGGGCACCTGGGGTGCTCAGCTTCCAGGGGCTTTGCTGCTTCTCTGCTGCAAAGGAAGCAGGAGCTGAGAGGGCTGAGCCTCCATGGGGGTCCTGGATGGGCCTCTCTGGGTGGGACTGGGGGCTCTGCAGGGTCATGATGGCCTTGCTGAGTGGGAAGGAGTCAGGAGTGATGCCGGATCCGCCCAGAATGGAAGTGGGGCTAGATGAGGGGGTCTGGGGATGCTGGGGGGGAAGCTGCAGGGCAGCACATGGAATTTTGGGGGGCAACATGTGAGCCAAAGCATTTGTTTTTCCGGGGGCCCTGGGTGCAAGTTATCAGCGGTGGCAGAAGCGCGGTGCTTCTCGGCCGGGAGTGCGCGTTGGCTCCTCAGGGAGGGATTAAGGGGATTATATTATTATTTGTTATCACTGAGCAGGGGGAGGAAAAAAGAAGAAACCTCCATTGCAGGGAACTCTGCCTAATCGGAGCGCAGATTAGCTTCCTGCCTCCACCCGGCTGGGATAGGGGTCCAGGGGTCTCCCCTGTGCCTATCCCATTGGCAGTGGGAGCCCAGTGGGGTGACACGGGGTCATGGGGTCCCCAGGGACCCGCCTTGCCTGCGAGCCACGTGCGGGACCAGTTTTTGAACGTGCCACTTACTGCCTGGAGTAGTTGGCAGAGGGAATGGCAGCTCCTCTTCCAGCTCCTCCCAGGATTGTGGGGACCCTCCTCTGGGTGTGGGGACACCCTGTCCTGGGAGATCACCCCCACGAATCAGTGCAGGGCCAGCAGGAGGGATGCTCTGCCCCAGGGATGGTGAGAGCTGCCTCAAAGGCTCTTGGGGAGGGTGACCTCATGGCCACAGCCAAGGTTTTCCATCTCCTCCAGCCATGGTGGGGGGATCTTGGAAGGTGTGGGGGGAGCTGGAGTTCAGCTCGGCAGCACAGGCAGGGGATTTGTGCCTCCCTCAAGAGCGGGATGAGGGCAAGTGCCCCCAGCGACATCCCAGCATCCCCAGAGGATGGGGACAAGCTCAGCCCGGGGGTTGTGTGCTGCCCCCTGCACATCGTGAGCATCCCTTGCCTGGGGGTCTCTGGTGGGCTGGGGATGGAGACGCCCCTGGACTGTGGCACAGAGGAGTCACTCCTGCCCAGCGCCGTGGGTGCAGAGTGTCACACCATGGGGCAGAGGAGGTGTAGGACCACCGTGAGTGCTCCAGGAGCCAGTGCAGCCATCTCAGGAGATCCAGGTATGTTTTTCCTCCTCTTTAAGCCCCCATCTCCATCTGCAGGGCCAGGAGCCCTCCCAGAACAGCCTTACACATGCACATCTTGAATTTTCCTTCCCCAAACCCCCAGCTCCCAGCAAGCAGAGGCCAAGACAGGTTCACACATGGGATGCAGGCACTGGGACAGCCCCTCTCCAATTTTCCCTTGCCTGGAGCAAGGTTGAAGCCACCACCACTGCAGAGAGCCCATCATTAGAGCCTGTTCCACACACCCCATCCGCTGATGGACCCACGATTTCCTTTAGTCTTTTATTTACACTTTATTGCTCTTGTTTTTGCACTGGCAAAGCACTGCTGGAGAGCACAGAAATCCTTCAGATCTCGGCTGGCAGCAGAGCTCTGCCTAATCATAGTCATTATCTGGAAGCAGGTAATGGGCATCTTTCCCATGTTAATTTGAAAACAGAATCAGCGAGAGCAGGACACCAGGGACGGAGCATGTTCCCAGCATCCGCCACTCCCTTTGGATGATTTTTGGGTGGCTTCTGTGGATGCTGGTGTGTGGGTTTGGGATGGGGGAACACAGAAACCCAGGCAGAACCACGTGCCAAGCCTCGTGGCTCAATAAATCAGCCAGGAAAGGGGCTGCTGGCCGGAATCCCACATAGATGGAGTCTGTCCTTGCTGCCACAGCAATAAAATCCCCCGGCCTTGTTTTTTTGGCGGCGAGGAGGATGATGGTGGCTCTCCCTCCTCCCTGCGCCACCGTCAGAACTTGCCCCCGTGGCTGGGTCCTTCACTAATAAGGACTCGTCCCTTTTATCCCCAGCGGCAGGAGGGGATAGGAATGGAGGTGAGAGGCGAGGATTTCTCCCGGGGCCGGGAGGGGAAGGCTGGGTGGCGTTGGAGTTTCGTTTGCTGAGATACCATTAACGAGTGAGCAAAGGTTGCGGAGTCTCCATGGAGACAAGACAGCAAGAGAAGGGAGCGGGTGTGCGCTGGGTGAGAGCTGATTAGTAAATGTCAGCGGCACAGCCACTGCCCGCGCCACGCTGGCGCGGGGACCCGCCGGGCACCCCACAGCCCGGGCACCTCCTGTGCATCCCGGGCATCCCACCCATCCCGGGCATTCTGTCCGTCCTGCACGCCCGTCACACCACGGGCACCGCGGGTACCCCATGGACCCCTTCCCTCCCGAACGCTCTGCTGCATTCCGGGTGTCCTGTGCACCACAGGCACTCCCTGAGTCCTTGCATCCCTGGGCAGCCCCCGTGTCCTGTGGCTCTCGGGTACCCTGTGCATCCCTGTCCATCCTGCGTGCCCCACTCCACCCCTGGTACCCCGTGTGTCCTTGTGCATCCCAGGTGTGATGCAGGAGAAGCCTGGGTGCGTTTCCAAAGCATCCTCACAGCTCTGGTGCTGACAGCCCTGGCTCCTTTCCCACAGGGAGCAGGGATGCAGCTGTGCCTGCAGGGATAGGGGCAGTTGGCCAGGGAAAAGACATCCAAGGCTTCAACAAGCTGCCATCTCCTCCCTCCCGTGGAGAATGTCCCCTCTCCCAATCCCTGGATCACACAGAGAAAGGATGAGGCTGGACCTGCTGAATCCCACCTGGTTTTCAGCAGAATCCAAGCCCAGGCTGAGGGAATCAGGGTTGGGATGAGGCACCAATTTTTGCCAGGGTCTGTCTGGGGTTATCAAGGGCTTGGACATGGCTGGAGCCCACCTGGGAGGGAGGTGGGAGGCAGGAGCAGCCTGGCTGCCCTTCCCCATTCCCTGGAGCATAATTTACCTCCAGCAAAATGCAGAGAAGCACCTGGCAGGCGAGAGCACCAGGAAAAAAGTGTCGGGGTGCACCACAGTGGGGAGGGAGGGCTGGAGCCTGTAGTTTAGCAGGTTTTATTCGGCAGCTATAAACAGAGCAGGAGAGATAAAGGTTGCAGTGCAGATACAGATTAGGTAGGTCCCTTGAGGCTGTGACACCTTGAGATAGAAGCAGATCTTCAAGGGAACGGCTCGCTGGCAGCTTGGAAAACACGGAGCTGAGCAGCCTCAAGCAGCACCTCGGCCCCTGGTCTGCACCCACAGGGGAGAGCAGGGGGTGCTGGGGGTAGGTGGGGGTACTGGGGCAGTATCCCATCCTTGGACTGCATCTCGGGTACCTTGGACATCCTCTGTGTCCTGTGCATCCCATGTGTCCTCTGAATCCCAGGTACCATGTGGATCCTATGTGTCGTTTGCATCTCCGGCACCCCACGAATCCCACGCACGCCATGTACCCCATGTGTCTGTGCATCCCAGACCCTGGGCACCTTATCCCTCCTGTGTGTCCCATTCCATCCTGCCAGGACGCAGCACAGGGCAGCAGGGAGCACCAGGAAGCACTGATCATCCTACTGAGGTGGGACACAAGGAGGGGAGTGATGCAAAACATGGCTGTTTCAACATGTCTGTGGGTCCATCTCTCCCAGGAGGATCCGGAGGGAGGGCAGCAATGGTGGAGAGACCCCCAGAGCGGGCATAGACTGTGCCACAGGGCAGAGGAGGCACGGACACGAGGGACCAGCACGGCTCACGCTGGAGTGACCCCGTGAGCTGGCTCTGCCATCATGGCTCCAACATGGGTTTGATTGCTTCCCAGCAGGAGCACTGGTGATTTACTCCCTGTAGCTTGGTTTAAAGCAGGAGGACAGAGCAGGGAAGAGATGGATGTCTGTGCCAGTGCCCTTCACCCTGCTCCCTCTTCCCCCACAGGTTTGGTTTGATAATCAGGCAGGGAGGAAGGATTTAATATCCAGGTGCACCAGCATAAACATGGAATGCCATGTTGTGGAATTTCTGACCAGATCTCTGCTCCTGCAGTTTCTGGAGGGCATTAGCATCACCCCAGCTCTGCCGAGGACTGTGACAAGCTGCAGGATGCTAGCCCCATCCCTGGAAGTGCTCAGTGCCACACTGGACAGGGCTTGCAGCAACCTGGTCTGGTCAAAGGTGTCCCAGCCCATGAGTTTTAAGATGAGTTTTAAGATCCCTTCCAACCCAAGCCATTCCAGGATTCTGCTTCTATGCTGCGCTGGAGGCCAGGCAGGGAACAGGGCTTTTCCAAGCCCTGGTGCGAGCCCCACCTGCTGCAATGTCCCTGTGGGACTGGGACGCAGGACACTGCCCGCCCAGCCGGGCCTGTCACCGTGTCCCCACCAGCCCTGTTTGGTACTCGAGGCTCTTTAATCCCTGAGTGTTTCCAGCCAAATCAGGCGATGGGGAGAAATCCAGGCGGGAGCCAAGGTCAGCATCCCCCGGGTGATGGCAGTGGCCACTGCCCTGCGTGGCCAGCAAGCAGGGCAGGGGACTGTCCCCATGGCCCAGCTCCGGCGATTCCCGTGACAGGATCCCCGATCCCAGTTTGGGGGCTGCAGGGGGCTGGGAACACCGCCTCATTAGGGGGCAGGAGGTGGACGAAGGGCTGGGGGTCCTGGGAGTTGCGGCAGGACTGGCAGCAGCTCCTGCTGGCCAGCCCATACTGTCCCTGTCACCTGCACCCCACCGCCACCCCCCGCCTCTCCCCAAGGCCCCCCAGCCCTCCAGCCCTTCTCCTGTCCCCTAACCGCCCACCTTACAGCCCCTGTCCCACAACTCCCACCCCCGATCCCAAACCCCAGAGCCCAAACCCCAGAGCCCCGCTCCGCCCTGGTTTGACACCCCCGCTCCCCCAGGTGGAACTTTCCTCGCAGGGCGGGAGACCATAGAGGCGAAAGGCAACACCAAAGCGCAGTTCTCTGGGGAAGCTGCGGAAGTGACAGATACCCCTTTTCTCAGTGCCACCTGAAAGAATATAGAGCCCTGAAATTCACAGACAAAAAAAACTATTTTTAAGATGTCGTAACTGTGATTGGTGGCGCGGTTCTCCCCTCTGTCCCTGTAATCTGTCCCCAGGCCGCACAGGGCTCCCCCATCTGTCTCCGCTCATGGTACGCTCCTCCCTGTTGACTCTGTGCGCGCCCGGCCTGGGTGCGGCTCCTGCGCTGCGCCAGGGCCGTACGCAAGCGGCGTAGGACGGCTTTGATGGACAGAGGGCTGCAGCCAATAGCGCGGCAGTGAGTCGCAGCGAGCAGCCAATGGCGCGGCGGCCCGGCGGCCCGGGGGAGGCGGGGCCAGGCCCCGTTAGGGCAGGGAGGGGGAGCCGTGGAATGGCGGACGGGCGGGCCGGTCCGCCCTGGTGGTAGCGAGCCCTGGGGCCCGGAGGGGACAGCCGCGGACAGGGTGAGTGCGAGAGGGGAAAGCGGAGCCTCCCCAAGCCCTCTGGGCTGCCCCTTCCCGGGAGACAGAGGCGGAGGCACTGAGGTGGGCCGCAAGGCCCTTGCAAAATAGTGAGCTGTTTGGGTGACGCGAGCGGTGTTTCCTGCCATATAGTGAGTCACAAGTGTTGTGGTCCCGGACGGGGGTTTTGGGGGGGTCTGTCCCCGTCTGGGGCTCCAACCCTGGGCTGACACTTCCGCAGCCCCTCCCGGGGGCCGCGGCTCGGTGCGGGGTGTGTACCCAGGCCGGGCTGGCCTGGGGGCCCTTGGGTGTAGCGGGGGGCCTGCCTGGGTGCTCAAAGACCCGTGCTGAGTGAAGGAAATGTCGCCTGCGGGGCTCTCCCGAGGCCTGGCCCGTGCGTGTTGTCCTGGAGCTGTCTCAGAGGTCTGGCATAGCGGGCAGCGCTTGGGGACTCGGGGAACAACGGGGTGCTTCAGGGTCTCTTTTAGCGGCGAGCAGTGGCAGGAGAGGGGTCCCTCCCTTCCCAAGCGAGCAGTGGCAGGAGAGGGGGTTCCTCCCTTCCCAAGCGTTCGCTGCCTGAGTTTGACATTGGGACTTGTGAAAACCTGTCTGTGTTCGTGTCCGAAGTGTGTCTGGGTGGGAGCTGGGTGCCCTCATTGAGGGAAACTTCTCCCTCCTGCCTGTCTTCCATCCCCACTCCTGAGTGCACTCCTCGATTTGTCTGGGAACACTTTGTGTGTTATCCCCTCGCCCATGAACCATCCATACAGCACATAAAATCTAAAACTACTTGGTGTGACATCCTGTGGGTGCTGTAGCATGCTTTGGGAAATGGGGTGGTTTTTCTCTGAAAAGAAGCTTGGGATATGGTTGGATAGTTTGGTTAAGTGCACTGACCTCCTAGTGGCCTCAGACCATATTTCTTCTAGAGAAGAAAGAAGTTATTAGGGAATGTCCTTGGGGTTGTACCTCACCAGCCTTTAGGTTTGTGTTGGGGTTACTTTGGGATACAAATAGTCTGGAGAAAGGTAAGGATTGCAGCTTCTCTCTGTTAGCTGTTATTTGACCTCAAGGTGGTAGGATTTCTGTGGTAGGATTTTTTATTTCCCTGTTAGAGTTTCACATTTGGCATTGCTGTTTTACTTTCTTTAGCGACAACAACAGAATTGGGCACCTCTCCATAGGTCAGAGCACTGGTGGGGCTGAGGGATGTGCTAATGCCAGGAGTTCAGCACTAGGAAACACAGAAAGTCTTAAATCTTTCAGTACTGCAGATGCTGGTGGACATGAAATTCAGTTAATAACAATTTAGAAACTTCTGTTAAATACATCAACTGCAGGCAAAGTCATAATTGATGGAGCCCGCTGTAACCCTAACACTTGTGTGTCCTTCCCAAAGACTCGTGAGAGGGAGAAGTTGAAACTAAAAGATGTTGGAAGCCAGTTGAGGGGTGCAGATGTGCTTCTCTGAGACAAAACTGATGCAAAATGTTGCTTTTATAGAATCATGGAATGGTTTGGATTGGAAGAGACCTTAAGGACTATCTCATTCCACCCCTGCCTTGGGCAGGGACACCTGCTACAGACCAGGGAAGTCCCACTTCATGGGAAATACCAAGTCTTGCACACTCAGTCATATGACGAAGGGCAATAGTTATGTTTTCCACCCATTTTCAACATCTGCAGAATCAGTTGCTGCTAAACACTGCAGGAATTCACAACGCTGCGTTGCGACACTTTTTGTTCCGATTTGTCCCTTACTGACCTTGAGTGGGTTTTGCCATAGAAGCCGACTAAGAGTTTAATCCTAAACTGAGTTAAAAACAAACCAGGGCCAACATCTTCCCATGAGGGCACAGCCAGCATGTCCAGAGAGTGACTTTGAATCCCCCTTGCATCCAGAGCCAAGCCAGAGCGTTACCCCAGCAGTGGGGTAGAGCACATCAGGCACAAAGTTCTGATCACTTTGGGGGTTTTATTTCTTTTTAAGGAGTGTGCTTGAGAACATGAGGTTTGACTGACAGAGCTTGACCTGAGCTTGCAGGAGCTGTGTGACACTGATCTTGGCTCAAGCTGCAGTTGTCACCATTCCTGGGTGTGTTGGTGATGGTGGGATCAGATTTTCTGAGATTTACCTTGCAAAGCCTTGATTTCTGCATGATTTAAAGTCTGGAGGGTTGGGTTTAGCAGCTCCCTTGTAACCCACCTGAGACAAGGTGAAGCCTTGCTGTGTTTTCTGAGTGTGGATTGTAAGATTTCCAGGGGTGAACTCAATGTAAACTTTTTCCTAAACTATGTGTTTTCACTGGTTTTTAAAAGAACTGTGGTATTTTTTGTCCTGTCTGGTAATGAGATCAGAAAGTAAATGTCCCAAATTCCATTATTTTTATTTAAAGAAATAAAACATTTGTGATGGCTCATGCTACTATAAAGCTGGTTTCCCTATGACTAACGTGACACACCACACAGAAATGGTGTATTTTTGTGAGTTACAACTCAGAAGGTATTTGCAGACAGTGATTCATGACAAGGAATACAACCCTCCTGATCAGTCCCAACCCAGTTTCTCAGCGTGCTTTGAATATATCTCATTCTTCAGGGCTGGTCTAGGAAAAGTTGATTTCATTCACCAAGGTTAGATAATTGTGGAGTGTGGGTGGAGGGGTTAAAACTTCAGTGATTGCCTCATATGCATAAAGTTACACCAACAAATCCCTCTCCTGGGTTTATTTTTTTATATTTTTGAGGTGATAGAAGAACGAAGGTTGGTAGCATTAATGTTTTTCCAAAAAATCAGGTTTTCTTTGACAGATTGTAATAAAGCAGATTTCAGTAAGTGTTAAGACTTGGCTTTAATCCTTCTAGGTAGTTTCTCTCTGTGGGTGTTCTGGACTCAAAATGTTTAATAACTTTAAATGCAAGGTTTTGGGTTTGCCTCTGCTCGGTTTGATGATAATACTGAGCCCTTGGTCATTCAGCTGAGCAAAATATGTTGCTCATGAGTCAGTCACAAACCAGGAAAGGGATTGAATAGCGATTGTGTTTGCATGTGCTGTGGATAAAGTTCCTGCTGTCCCCGTACAGAATGGGACACCAGGAAAAAACACTGCCAAAAGCTCCTTCTGAGGGTTCCAACAGCCACAACAGGCTCTGTCTGGTGGCTCAGCTCTGCCCTTGCTCCTTTGTACAGTTTCTACAGCAAATGCATAGGAAACAACCCAAAAGTGACACACTGTGAAAAGCCAGGGAGGCAAAATGCAGCTATTTTCCCAGCCTGTCTTCTGGTGTGTTACTGTTTTCAACAACACTCTGGTTGAAATGGGATCTGTAGTAAGAAATTTGTGTATTTGAGTGTTTATTCTCACTGTGCAAGGATAAATATTTGTGAGATCAGGGCCTTAGTTACCGCAGATTAACATTTATTTAAATACTTTAGGTATTTATAAACACAGGATTAAAAAAAGGCGTGTGGCAATGGCTTCTGGGTAATAAGCAAATGACTGCTCAGAACAGAACCACCCTGGTGACATTTACTTCCTTTTGTATTTTTGCAACTCTGTGTAATAAAAAAGACATGTTGGTTCTTTTTTGAGGAAGGGAGGCAGATCAGGCTTCACTGTGAAGGGAGTGCTTGGTAGAAGGTGATCAGATTCCAGCCTAATTCTCATTTATATGGCATTTCTTTTTGCATCCGAAGGACTGCAGGATTTTTTTTCCCTGCCTGGGAGGCAGTAGGAGGGGAAGTCCCTTCCCAGAAGAACTGAAATATGAACTTCCACATTATTTTCTTGAGCAAGCAGCGCAAGCTGTTAATCACGTTGTCCATCACAGCTCCTTCCCCGTAGTAATGGGCCTGGGAAATAGTTCCTCTAGATCCTGCCCTAATTCCTGAAATCGCAGGAAAGCTCTCTGGTGTTAGGTTGCTACTGGAGAAATGGTGGCACTCAGATATCTCAAGTATGCATCTGCCAGGGCCTTTGATGAAGAAATTTAAAGCGCCAGGAAGCTCAATGTATCTCTTACAAATGGGTCAGTGGTGACCTGCTGTGTTCCTTCTGTGCCTTCTGTGTCACCTCCTCTTCCACTGCAATATTTGAGACTCTTTTTGGGGGAGAAGTGGTGGTTTAAGGGATGCTGTGATGCTGTCTCTCAGGCAGGCAGGAGATGCCTGTGAGGCAGCAGCAGTTGGCATTGGTTCTTGAGGGCTGGAAGTTCTGCCTGGGGGCTGTTGCTGTCTCACTGCTTCAGGTGAGCTGTTCCCAGGTCATTGGTGACTTGTTCGTGAGGTTTGGGTTGTCCTGCGTTACTGTTGGAAGCAGTGCTCAGCCCAGAATGGGTCAGACACAGAGCTGGCCACTCAAAATGGTTTGTTCTTACTGCTGCTGTAAATCAAACCTAAGCCATGAGTTATTCGTTTGGTTTATACTAAAAGTGCTCCATAAGAACTGAGAGTTTCTTTTGTGTTTGGTCATGGAATCCCAGAACAGTTTGTGTTGGAAGGGACCTTAAAGCTCATCTCATCTCATCTCCCCCATGCCATGGGCAGGAACACGTTCCGTAGACCAAGTTGCTCCAAGTCCTGTCCAACCTGGCCTTGAAGATGCAGCCTGAGAGCCCTCTGCTCAGAATGGGCTTGTTTTATTTGAATAGTGATGAATGTATTTGAACAACTCCTTCGTGAAGCAAAGCCACGTAGAGATTTGAGATTAAAATCAAAATCTCAAATCTGCCTCAAAACTTCACCCTAATTGTGAAGCGAAGGGCATAAAAGGAATTCTCTTTTCACCTACTGTGATAAATACGTGATTTGCTGCCCCAGGATCTCATGGATGCACTGTTTAGATGAGTTCAGGAACTGATCAGACCAGTTTATGGAAGTGAAATCCATGAAGGACAGTTAAATGACCGTGTTTGTTTCCACATGGTCTTAAGGTGCAGTGGGGTGCTGCCGCATGGAAAAGCAGGGAGAACTCTTGCTCCGTGCTTGCCTTGTTCCCATATTCTTTTCTTGCTGCATCTGATACCTGGCCATGGTGGAGAGAGTACATGAGCTATCTGGGGGCTGGATGATCCAGCATGGCTGTTCCGAAGTCCTGTGACTTGTCATGTTCATTCACTGGTGTTCCCGATGATGTTCCAGAGCGACCTGCCTCTTCCAAGCCTCCATTTCTCCCCACTCATCAAACTGGGCTAATGACTCTGACCTTTTGTTTGTAAAGCAAAAGGAAAAGAATCAACAAAATACTGCAGCTTATTTACTATCATTACTGAAATGATGAGCAGTGCCACTTTGTAACACTTCAAAGAGGCTGTGCTCATAAGATGCTGGAAATCCCTTGAGAGAGAAGATTTTTCAGATGGAAAAATAGGAGGGGGAGTATTTTTCACAATCTCCTCTTGTAAGTGTACTCTTCTGCAAGGCATGGAGGCAATATCCCCCTCCAGCCCTCTCCCCTCCCAGCCAGGCTCTTTGAAATAGTGCTGACAAAATTTCTGGTTTTGGTAAACACCAAACTCGCTGGTGTCACTGCTCCGAGTTCTGCATAAATTGTTCCCATGCTGTGGAGTTGTGCAAAATACTCTTGTTGACCTATTGTATTATCACTAATGAGATTGAATGTGGTTTTAATTTCTCATTTCCTCTTTCTCTCGATGCCCTTTTCCTACTACTTAGAGTCTTACTTCAGGTCTCTCTATAGCAAAAGTCTCTTTCTGTCGCTCAAAGAATGAGCGATGCTTTGCTTTCAGAGTGCTCTGCACTGGAGGGCTTTAAGTGGCATTCAGAGGAGGCTATCAGCCACAATATCTGATGTATTGGTGTGGCTGCGGTTCATGCATGGAGCGCAAAAAATGGGATTTAATTGGGAGGGAGGGGGAATAGCAGCCTTAGCTGAATGGATGGGTGAAAGTTCCCCGACCACCCCTTAGCCCAGCAAATAGTTGGTTGAGTGCTTGCCAGAGCGGAAGCGAGTTCCCTTTCAGGCACCCTGTCTTTGTCACCGTAAGAAAAAGCACACACGCACTCATATGGGTTTGGCCTTGCAGCTGCAAAAAAAAAACCCAACCAGGCGAGAGAGAACCGTGCACACACCCAGATCCTGTTCTTTCAATACCAGCAGCTGCAGAGCCGGTGCTTTGCTGGAGGAAAGCACAGAGCTATAAACACAGCTTGTGGAAAACCTTTACCTTCTGTCTAGGGCAGCATGAAATCACTGGCCACTTCCCTTCTGCAAGCTAAATTAAAAACGGCTGTAATTAACTTATACAAAATAGCCTTTTGGTAGCTATTGAGAATTCAATATTGTATCAAGGAGGTTACATCTAGGGGCTGGCTTCACATGAGAGGTTTCCATAAAGCAGCTTATTATTGACCTTGTGGTAAGCTTGGTTAGAAAGGCATGCATCCTTAACATCCCTAACACAGTCTAATCTCTCTTTTCCCAAAAAGATCAGTTCAATAAAGTGATGATTCCCCTTCTACTCCAGTACCTGGTGTACTGCATCTGACCCTGGGCCCCCAACACAAGAAGGACATGCAGCTGCTGGAGGAAGTCCAGAGGAGGCCATGGAGATGCTCCAAGGGCTGGAGCCCCTCTGCTCTGGAGCCAGGCTGCAAGAGTGGGGGTGTTCACCGGGAGAAGAGAAGGCTCCAGGGAGACTTTAGAGCCTCTTCCAGTGCATTAAGGGGCTCCAGGAGAGTTGGAGAGGGACTTTGGACAAGGGCCTGGAGAACAGTACAGGGGGGAATGGCTTCAAACTGAAAGAGCAGGTTTAGATTAGATTTTGGGAGGAAATTCTTCCCTGAGAGGGTGCTGAGGCCCTGGCACAGGCTGCCCAGAGCAATTGTGGCTGCCCCATCCCTGAAAGTGTCCAAGGCCAAGCTGGACAGGGATTGGAGCAACCTGGGATAGTGGAAGGTGTCCCTGCCCATGTTTCCTCTTCCCACCCTTGAACAGGAAAAGTCATAGGTGTGGGAAAGGAGAACTGCCTGGAAAATCGCAGATATGTGGTGGCTTTTGGTACTGGTGTAGTGGGATCCTGCCTGTTCTCCTGAGTTCACAGGAGACTAGTGCCCATGGTTTTTAAGGATCATGTCTTAAAGACCAGTGCCCATGGTCTTTAAGGCCCTTTCCAACCCAAACGGTTCTGGGATTTTATGGTTTCAAACACCCTGAAATAGTTTTGGATTGTCTGGAGCCTGGAGGTTTGCACTGGAGATTACATAAGGTGAGATCACTGCTGGGCTCAGAACATGCAAAATGGAAACAACTACAGTTTAAACCGAGTATTTTTCTGCCTGTCCCAAGGAGATTTCACAGGCATCTGTCACCATAGCCAAGCTGAAACCTGACCCTGCTCTGTCAGACATGGGGGGCTGATCAAAACAGTGGGGCCTTGCTGGAGTCTGCTGGAAGGTTTAGTCCTGCTGGCTGCAGGGATGGAGAAAGTGAGTCCAGAGATTGTCATGCTGTTGAGCAAAACCAGAGGACTGCTCCTCGCAGCTTCCTGCAGCTCTGCCTGCAAATCCCAAATGGCAGCCTGGGATCCTGCGCTGTGCCTGTGCGTTGCACAGATGGCTAGTGCGCACACAAACCCCGGATTCAGCATTTCTGTGGGATATCCTCACTGGACACCGCCATGGAAGAGCTGGGTAATCCCAGATGTGGAGCAGGCCCCTTCTCCCCCAGTCCTGGTTCCTTTTCCCACCCTTGAACAGGAAAAACCATAGGTGTGGGAGAGGAGAACTGTCTGGAAAATCCCAGACACATGGTGGCTTTTGGTGCTGGTGTGGTGGGATCCTGCCTGTTCTCCTGAGTTCACAGCAGTGCCCATCTTGCTGGGCTCCTGGGATCCCAAAAGCATATTCAGGTTCTTCATGTGGCATCATGTTTATATATTTATTTTTTCCCTCCACAATAGAAACCCTGTGTATTATTTTGACTTTATTAAGTTGCTGTTTATACACCATTTTGATTTAGATGCTCAAGGCTGCTCTCTTGGTTTTTTGTGACCAAGATCCCAGCAGATATAACACTTCTGGAAAATACCAGGGAGCCAATGTAATTTTTTTTTTCTCTCCCCTCATGTCAAAGGTTAACTTAAAATATTAATGCTGTAAAGATTCATTTAAGATATTAAAACTGTTCAGGCAAGAATACATGTACATATTGTAATTACTTCCTTTTTCTTACAATTAAAGTAATTGGATTATATTTAATGAGCTATTTACATTTAATAATTAAGAAAAGACTTATCTTTCCAGTATTCCCCAAGTGCAGCAGAAGGGTGGGGGCACTCAGAGCTGTGATATAATTATCTAGGCGTGAGTTGAAACTGAAAGAGCAGTTGAGCTCTATAGAAAACACTTGGAACTGGTTTGTTCCTACTCTTTCATTAATCAAAATAGTTTAGTGCGTGGCAAAGAAGGGAAGGCTGAGCTTAGCTGCAAATGAGACAGAGTTTATCTGCTGAAAAGGAAGGTTAAAATATGCTCGAACTTAACGAATAAGTCATTTAGAGGGAAAAAAGCACACCCTCTCTTTCCGTATTAATTACCGAGCGCTGCCCAGGAATGAGAATGTGCTGCTGTATTGTGAGTTGGGCTTTGTTAGTGCGACAGGCACAAGCCTTTCCTCTGGCTGAGGAGGCTGGTGGGAAGCAGAGGAAGCAAAGCCGCTCTGCTCATTAGTGGGAATTCAGGCCGGGATTGAGGGAGGCAGCGCCGTTTGGTTCAGCAGCCGTGCCACTGCCGCCAGCGGGGCTGTGCTTCTGCGCAGGCATTGCTGCAGCCTGCGGCTCCTGCAGGACCTCCGCGGGGAGCTGTGGGCAAGGGCACTGCTTGCCTTCCCACCTGCATTGTGGCTCTTCTGGGCAAGACCCTTTGAAGTTAATTCGGCGCTGTTACAGATTTTGAGGCTTGGAAAATTCTGCCCCTCTGTTGCGCCCTGGTGACCTGCAGAGCTGCCTCCAGCTCTGGGCTGTTCTGCACAGGAAGGACATGGACCTGTTGGAGCAAGTCCTGAGGAGGCCACAGAGATGCTCCAAGAGATGGAGTCCCTCTGCTCTGGAGCCAGGCTGGCAGAGCTGGGAATGTCCAGCCTGGAGAAGGCTCCAGGGAGACTTTAGAGCCTCTTCCAGTGCCTAAAGGGGCTCCAGGAGGGCTGGAGAGGGATTTTGGACAAGGGGGAATGGCTTCCCACTGCCAGAGGGCAGGGTTAGGTGGAATATTGGTAAGGAATTCTTCCCTGTGGGGGTGCTGAGGCCCTGGCACAGGTTGCCTGGAGAATCTGTGGCTGCCCCATCCCTGGAGGTGTCCAAGGCCAGGTTGGACAGAGCTTGGAGCAACCTGGGACAGTGGAAGGTGTCCCTGCCTGCGGCAGGGGATGGAATGAGATGGTCTTTAAGGTTCTTCCAACCCAAACTATTCTAGGATTGTAGGATTCTAGGACTGAAACCTGCCCAGGCATCTCCCCATATACTCCTGAAATATTTTAGAACCTATTGTGTTTTTTTAGTACCCAAGTACACCAAAGCTATCTGTTGATTGACACTCATGATGTCACTCTGTGTTGTCACTGACCTTGTATCCTTGCCCAGATTATTCACAGGTTTAGCAGAGAGCATTCTGCTCCCTTTGCTGCTCCTGTTTCCTAGGAAGCAACAAAGCCAGAGCTCTTGTGGCACTGAAGGAGCCCTGCCTCTCTCTCCTGATGTATACCCTCACGGCAAGGACCTTGAAACCTTTCTGTTCCGGAGCTTTAATTCCTGTTTAATCAATAGTTCTGTATTCTGAGAATCAAATCCCTGTGACAGCTCTCTTTAATTGAGCTAAACTGCCTTTCTCTTGTCACATCTCTTCTAGAGTTTTATTTAAATGCATTTGTTCCGCCTGTATCCTAGTCAGGTATCGATAGGAACACCAGGTGACCCTCTTTGTTTAACTTGTTTTTCAGCTAAATGAATGGAAACATTAATTAGTGCAATGGTTTGTTTTTTAGGAATTAAAAAAATAAAAGTCTAGGTCAAACTGCTGGCTCTGTTAGCACTCTAGCAGAAGCCAGGAGGATCTGTATGTTCCCTGTTAGTGACACCCCCATCCTTCCACCCCCAGCCTTATTTCTGACAACAGCTATGAGCGAGTCCCTCTCCAGGAGAGCAGCCTGATATTTATTCCAGCAAGATCATCTTCAGCAAAGCTGATAACAAAAAGTTTAAAAGAGAGAGCCAAATTTTCAGTCACACCTGTGCAATCCCCTTGAGGGCAGTAAATGATGATGATAATGCATGAGCCAGACAAAAAAAACTGCAGAAAATGGCTTTCTGAGCCTCTTTTGCATTTTTCAGAGCCAGCAGACTGAGGGGGGGGGAAGGCAGGGGAGAAAAAAAAAAAGAGTATTTTTACTCCGGGAATGGAGCAGGCTGGATGTTTGTTGTCTCAAGGACTCCACGGTGTGCTGTACAATCCTCGTTATGCTGCGGGATCAGGGCTGACGTTCCCAGGGTTGGAGCATCTCTGTGGAAAAGGGCAGTGCTGCTCTTGCCCCATGTTATTGCCCAAACAGCCTCTTTCGTAACGCTGGCATATCGGGTCTGCAGAGTTCTCCACTTGGTGATTGAAGTGCATTATTAAGACACAGATGGGTTGTGGATGTGGGTTTTTGTGATCAGCTAAGTGTGCTCTCCCAAAGGTCCTGGATTTGCAGTGGATCCTGCTTCAGGAGAGCTTTTGTGTGATGGTGGGAGAAAACACAGCCTGCGCTTGCCATCCCACCGGCTGCTGAGAGATGGTGGGCAGCGTTTTCCCCCGTGCCTGGGGGGGTTTTACCCATCCATCTCCCCCGTGGTTTTTTGGGAGAATAGACCACTGTGAAAGGAAGCAGCCCTGCAGCTGCCCTTCACTGCTGACTCCTGCTCAGCTGCTGGCAGGCTGGGCTGGTAATGACAGATGAGCCTGTGACGCGTTTTTGGGAATGAATACTTGTTACAGCTGGCGGGATGGAGTAGTTTGTGGCATCACATGGCAGTTTGCTCTATAATTTCGCTCCCTATTGCTCGGATGCAGCACTGATTGCTGGGTCTCTCTCCGAGCGTGGAACTGGAGCATTTCTGATTGCTGCATCCCACTTCTCTGTGGCTGCATTGTGAGCTTGGATATAGCCCTGAGCACTCAGCAGAGCCTTCTGCTGATTTTTTTTTTTCCCCCTCAGTTCTCCCTCTGTGTGTGTGTGTGGCTGCTGCTTCCCTTTCTGCAAGTCTTTTGGGGTTACATAAAAGCCAGTCTCTTTCTGGCCATTACAGCTACATGGGGGAGTAGCTACTGCTGAGAGAAGCTTGAAATTTGAAGCAGAGTTGTCACAGACATTAGAAAGAACAGTCGGTCTGCGTTGGCAAGCTACTGAGTTAAGTCTTATTTCATACTGATGGGAATTTCAGATCTGATTATCTCCTTTCCCCCTCATTCCCAAACCTGCTGGTGTGTCTAATCCCCCAATGGGCACTCCTAGAGGCGGCTCTCCAAAGCGCTTAGCTGAAGGCTTGGTCTCCTTGACTGTGCTGCCTGTTTGCGTCCAGGCAGAGGATTTGTAAGCCCTGCCGAGGGCAGGGTGGTTGGTCACCCTGATGTACTTGGAAATCAAGCCTCTGTTCCCTTCCCCCAAAAAAGCGCTCTGCCCTCCTTAGGTGCTTTGTGCTACACCAGACACTATGACAGATGATCTCACTGCTGGGGTCCAGATTTATTTGCAGATGGTCCCTGATCTAAGAGGTTGTGTGTCACATTGAGTGGGGAATTACCCAGGTGACTCCCAGTAACGCTATGCTAACTGGTCAAATACCAGTGAGGAGAACCTTGCCAGATCTCTCCCTTCAGCTCACCTGTTATTTACAGCTCTTTGTGTGCGATGCATCCGCAGGGCTTGCCTTGGAGTCCTGCCTGCCTTCTCCTCTGCACCACCACGGTGACTGTGTTATCTGCCTGCTCTACAAAAAAAACCCAAAAACCAGGTCTGATTCCTCTCTTGCTGTGCAGTGCTGTTTTCTGCTTTGCTCCAAACCGCTTGTTAGGGAGTATTTGCTCCGAGTTGCTGTTTTCAGTTGACAGAACTCACCTTGGAAAGCAAATACTCAATCCTAAAACATTCCTGTATTGCTTCTCAATAGTTGTAATCAAAGTCTGTCTCCTTTATTATTCCTAACAATTGTTCAATTTTACTGTGCCAGCCCTATTTATTAAAAATAGTCAATAAGATGCAGCTTTGTGTGAGGGGTTTACGGGCTGGCAGTTCTTGTTTGATACAAACCAATTGTACTTGATTCTAATGCAGAACTGGGATTCCTGAGTGATCTGCTGTAGCAGAGCTCATGGGGAGAGTGGTGGATGGCTTGCTGGTAAGAAATCTTGGAGCAACACGCTTATCTTGGATTTACTTTGGCTTTGCTTAAAGCACTGGATTCGGAAAGGAAAGAATTGCAAGTCAGGTTTTTCCCTCTTTTTGGGCCTGTGTTGGGCCATGCTTGTTCCCCAGTGCCCACAAATATTTACAGAATTAATGGCCAAAGTCAGAATCCTCTTAAAAACTAGTGAGCAGGATGTTCAAGGTGAGAGCTTATTGTGGAGGGAGTGGGGTGTCAAATCAGCAGCCATGGGAAGAAGCTCTACACACGAAACCTGCTTTCTTGGAAAAACAGGAGGCATCTAAGACCACGATGTGTGCAGTGAGAAAGGATGGGAGTTGTCAGGAAGGATGATGGGGAGCAAAGATCTGGTGAATCCTGGAAACAAGATTCCAGTTGTGGCTGGAAGATCAAGCGGAATGTAGGAGCAGTGAGTTCAGCTTTCAGGGCTTTTTAATGCTCAGCAAACTTTTTTCTGGGCTGGAGCAGGCCAGGGCTCGGCAGTGCCTGCGTAAGCATTTTGGGAGAGGGGAAATTATGAGGAATCCTGGCAATGCCCGGCTGGAGGTGGGGCAGCAAGGGAAAAGGAGCTGCGGGGCAAAGCTGGGCTTTTCAGATGGTTTTGCTTTTAGTCACTGCTGTCACAACAAGGCTTGGAGCCTTCAGTGATTCAAGTCATGACTTGGAGGCTTCAGAGGAAGTGCTTGGGAGCAGGTAGGAACGGTCTGGTTCAAGTGTGAGAGGAAAATAATTTGTTTCCTTGTTTCTAAGAAGGTGTGAAGCACAGTGGTTGGGAGAATGAGCCTTCTGAATGTGGATTGATGCAGCAGGGTTTGTGGATTTTCCTTGCAGCTCTCCCAGCCAGCAGAGATCACTGAACTTCTTTCCTTGCACCGTGTTTCAATTTGATGCCTTTGTTTTCCATATTCATTAGAAATCTGTTGCAGACAGTTTTCTGTTTCTAGAGGCAGTTTCCTTTTACTTCTAACATACTTGATCTCCTCTCCTGTTACACTGGGATCAGGGCAGGTCCTCTGTGCCCATGTCATTCTTGCAGCTTCTTTAAAAACAGTGTTTGCACCCCAAAACCCTACTCCTGAAACAAATCTAATCTCCAGCATTCATAAGCAAATAGAAACGCTTATCTTTACCCCAAAGATAAGGATTTTCGGCCCTGCAATTCATTTCAGTTGCATCTGAATGGTAGGATTTAGTTATAATATATGGTCTGTGGTCATTGTGTGACAGGGACTAATGCCTGATGACCAGGCTGGCCAGCCGGGGTGGAATTCTGCTGTGCTGTCATGCCCTGAGCACGGAAAGTGAAGCGCTTCTGGATGGCCCATGCTTGTCACTGTGCTGTCAATCGCCTCCTTAATGACTTTCTTAAAGAATAACAGCACAAGCCTCCCAGAAAGCTTTTTTAGTTCTGTCCCTTCTTTCATTTACTGTGTCTCCTCCCTGCCCCCAGCTCATGCCTTGCACTGCCTCCAGTGCTTTGCTTCCTCTTCCTCCATCCCCGTTTGCTCTCATACCTTGTCCCTTCTCCACACCTGGTTTTCTGCCCTGCCTGACTCCTGCTTTTGAAATACACCACTTATTTTCCAATCCACACTATTAATCTTTGTCCCACCTACTCACGAGGCATTAAGGTTTTACAGGAGCCCATTAGCTGTTATCTCTATCCGTACCCTCCCAACACTCCTGGAAAAGGCAAGGTCTAACAGTGTTCTTGTGGGGGCATCACCTGCTCTTTTTGCAGGTCCCAGATTTCCTTCCTAAGCTCCTTGTCCTTTTGCTCAGAAGAGAGGAATTTTTGCTTTAAAATACCTCTTATCCCAAAAGCTGCTGGGAGAGCAGAGTGGCTGTCCATAGCCCATCCTGCCCTTCCTGCCTTGATCATCTCTGATGCTCCACAGGGTTAATTTAATCCCTTAGTTTGTTGCATCCTGGCTGGGTTTAGGGGCAGCAGAGCTGTCCCTGTGGCCTTGGGAAGTGCTGCCGTGGAGATCACGAGGGCAAAACTCTCCTTCTGCAGTGGAGTGTGGCTGAGAGGGTGGGGGTGGCTGGCAGGATGATCTGGGCTATAAAGGGAGTGTTTTTCTTAGCCGTTATCTCTGGTGTCTTGCACCAGTGCAAATTTGTGCCACACATGTGCTCTACCTTCGTTTTTCTTTTATAAAAAGCAGTTCTCACCACTACTCCTTGCATTTACTTTCAAAACATGCTTTGAAGGCAAATACTTCTGGGGTGACTGTATACAGGCAATGTATTCAGAGCCCTTTTTTGCTGGTATTTGGGGCACTACTCCCATTTTTTGCCGTTTTCTCCATCCTTGCCCTGATCTCTGCAGTGATCAGTGCTACCTGCATATCTGACTGCGCTACCCATCATCTTGGGGGTTTTTTTGTCTGCTTTTATACAGTATGCTCACATCTCATCCCCCACTTCCAGGGTTATTTTTCCTCTTACTGTTTTCCTTCTGTCTGTCCTCCACCTTGGAAGGTTTCCAGCCAGGCTGTCCACTCCAGCTCGGCAGATCCCACCGCGTGTGCTCCCTGACCAAGCCCTGGGGAAGCACAGGGGAGAAGCTGGATGCAGGCAGCCTGCAAATGCTGCCTTGTTTATGAGAGCTGCCTGTTGGTGCAGACTGCAGTCTGGGGGGAGCTGGGAAAGTTTGTCTGGCATGAAGCACTAAAGCTGACAAAAGATTGTAGGGCTTGGGCTGGAATCAATAAAACACAGGGTGTTAGGAAGCGAAGGTCGGAGCCCTTCCTTAGTTTACCCTGTTCTTCAAACACCCCAGCAGTTATCGGTGGCTGCAGTGGACACAGGGAAAAACAACACGGACCCGATCCTCAGAGGGTCGTGCTTTTGTTTATTTGGGTGCAGATCTCGCTCCCCTGTTCTAGAAGGTGTCTGATTTTTGGGGGCCCTTTCCATGCAGCCTGGTCTAGTGGCAGGAGGTTGGAACACGATGAGCTTTAAGGTCCCTTCCAACCCAAACCATCCTTGCATTCTGAGATGCTGTGAAATCCCTCGTGTAGAGGCGTTGCAAAATGGCAGCAACCTACATCTGCTTGTCTGGGAGATATCCCAGCGCCCGGTGCTGCGGCTCTTGAACTCCTCTGCCTTAATGGGTCAAATTTAGCAATTCAAAATCTGGCTTGTGAGGTAATTAGGAGGGATAATGCCCACTTCTTCCTCTTAACACCCTGATAGAAAAGCATCCAGGAAGGACTCCTGGACCTCAAAGATAAGCTGCCAGCTGCCACAGAGACTATCAAAGGGTGGCTCAAAGTCAAGAGCAAACAGCTGATTTTTTATGGTTCTTGGGTTTTTGCTGGTGGTGACAGGAAGCCATGTTCCCCAAGCTGTTCGCTTCCTGTTTTATTTTTACACCCTGCCCAAGCAGATCCGCATGCCTATCACATGGGAGCTGCCTGCTTCTCTTGGGTTGTTCCTCAGCTGACCTAGAAAAATGATTCTTTCCCCTTCTAAATTAATCAAGAACTTGGGATGTATTTGCTTTTGCTGAGTCCTAAAGATTTCAGACATGTATGATGCTCCTTGTAGTGAGCTGGTCACCCAGGTTTCCTTCTCCCTCTTGGAGCTTGATCATCTGGGAGGAGCTGTTTGATGCTTCAACATTTGGGCCTGTTAGCAAAGGAGATTTTTGTTAGCGCAAGGCACTGACCTGCACATAAAAGCATTTTCTGTCCAAAGCATAACTTCTGGACACTTAAGTTTCCTTCGGGTTTTTTGTTTGGTTTTGTAGTTTTGTTTTAAAGAACTGGAAGTTAGTCCTGCCTGTTGTACGATCCATCTTGACTTCTTTCTGAGCACACTCCAGTCCTGCATCCTGATTAGAGCTCCCTCAGCCTTAAACTGCTCTAGCACAAAAACAATGGTCCAGTGTAAACCTCGTCTCCCGGGGGATTTCCCAAGGGAAGAGGGGTGCCGCCTGCAGGATAAGGAACAGTCACCAGAAAGTTTCCTGGTCAGCTGCAAGCGCTTCCTGTTGTTCCAGGAGAGCCCCGTGTGCTGCTCTGGGAGGGAGGTACCGCACGTGCTTTGGTGTGCTGGGAGAAGCTGTTTTGTTCTTTCTTTTTTTATGTAATACCATCTCCCGTCTTCATCTCCTCGGTTTAAGCAACTATTGATAGCAAGTTTGAAATGTTTCTGAAGAAGAGCTCCTAAGAGTCGTGCCAGGCGCTGTGTGAGCGCATGAGGCGAGAGCCCGATGCGGGCAGCGGATGGATAGGAAGGGAACAACAGCTGCGGCATTGCCAGCAGCACCGGAATGTGGGCGAAGATGTGGAGTTCTCCATCTCTGCCTCTGTACCTGGGCTGGTGGGGCTCTGCTGTCACTGCAAGTCAGAGAACAGGAGGATCTTTATTTCTGATGAACCAGTTTTCTCAGGGTGAGGAGGGGGGGAAAGAAGGCTTATAAATAAAGCCATTTGAGAGCAGGAAAAACGAACACCATGGCTCTGGTGTGCCTGGAATTTGCGGTTGAGTAATCCTTTCCTGTTTCTTTTTTGGGTTGTTTTTCATCTTTCAGAACAGTGCCTGAAGCAGGTCCACCATGCCGTTAGTAACGAGGAACATTGAGCCAAGGCACCTGTGCCGTCAGACGTTGCCTAGCGTTCCGAGCGAGCTGGAATGCGTGACCAACATCACCCTGGCAAATGTCATTCGACAGCTGGGCAGCCTGAGTGAGTACCATGGCGAGCCTGCGCGTTGCCCTCAGGAGTCGCTACTGCTCTTTATTTAGCTCCCTTTCTACTCTCATGTTCCTATTTCTCCCCCATCTGCCTTCCCTGGGTAATGCTAAAATGTTTTCCTAAAGAAATCTGATGCTAATTTCATATCCCTGGTCCCACTGCCTTCCTATCTAAGAGAAAATGGGGAGGGGGGTGTGTGTATGTGTGTGTGTATGTGAGAGGCTGCAGTGAAACTGCAGATGGAAGGATGGAGCACAGCTCAGGCTTGTAAAATGGGAGGCTCTCAGAGCAGGCATGATCTTGTGTCAGAGAACGTGCCTGTAATTGCATGTGCTACTAAATGGAGCTTGACTTTGTAGAATCTACACCATGTCAGTAGTCTTATTTTTAATGAAAGATAATTAAAGCCCCCACACAGAAGCTCCTGTTTGCCCCTGCTGCTGTTTGTTGCATTGTGAGACCCAAAGACCCATCTGAGCTAGGCGGTGTCTCCAGAGTGTCAGCGGTTTGGGGCTGCTCGCTCAAATGGCAGCACGAGCTGGAGCAATGCCTGGCTCAGCTCTCCAGTGGGCTGACCCATAGCCTTGGAAAAGCTGGAGGGAAAACACAGGCCTACATGCCATAGGAGAAATGAAGAGTTAATTGTGGTCTCTCTGGGATGACTCCATAGACTGTTAAAATGCTCTGGGTTCTGATTAACCACCTTTGTCCTTGAAGCAAGACTTTGATAATCAAATTAATCTATTGTTTAGCTTCTCTGGGGTGTTTGCAAGCCCTTCTGCTTGCTCTGTAAAGCAAGCCCTTGTCTTCCACCATGTGGCAGGGATAGTTTGGGTGCAGTCTCTTTCCAGCAGTGCAAAGCATGGCTGTCACTGAAATCTGGGCCCGTGTTTGCTGCCAGTCGGTGTCACATTCTGTTGGGTTGGAGAAATGTCACTGCACAGGCGAGACCAGGCTCTCTGCTCCTGTTCAACTGGCCCTTGTTGTTCATTTGCTAGGTCTGGTAGCCAAGATGGTTGTGGAGTGTGAGTGAAATCCATCTCGTGCATGTGAAATGGTGAGGAAGGAGGCAGTAAAGCTGTGCAAAGCCCAGCTGCAGGGAAAGCTCATCCCCATTTGGAGACACGCTGTGGGTTAGTGTGACAGAGCCCTGGCTAGATCCCACAGGTTTAGGCCTTCTTAGCACAGATACTCAAAGCTTCTCTGCTTCTGAAGTGCTGGGAGACAAATTGCTGCCTGGTTTCTTCCTCAGGAAGGTACCCTGGGGGCTGGGGTGTGGGGATGCGGGGAGGAGGTGTGAGCTGCTGGACCAGTCACAGGTACCTGGAGGGGAAACCGAGGAGAGATGGCTCCTGCTGACCCTTGGTGTGAGAGGGGAGCAGGCAGATGGGGAGGAAATGCTGAGCACCAGCCACTTACTTCCCCAGGGTCAGCACTATTTTAAATAAAGCAATGTTTCGACTGCACTCGCACCCAAATGACCAAACTCCTGCCCCCCGCCCTTTCCTCTCTCCTCCGAAAAACAGATTCACTCTCTCCTTGTACCTTGACTATTACAGGAACGTAGAGCAGGTTCAGTAGGCTGTGACAGCCCTGTCAAGTGAATAATCAGCCATGCCTGGTGCACCACAGTCTCTTTACAAAGATGCAAACATAAATCTTGTCAAACTTTCATATTCCAGTGAGTTTACCCTTCGTTACTATCGCAGCTGGGAGCACTTTGTATAAGTCGACTGTGCAGTTTTGTGTGATTTTACAGAATCCACAAGCTAAAGATGGAAGGACCTATTAAATCATGCCGTCTGTCTTCTTGCCAGTGCATGACAAAGATAATTCTGATTGTGAGCTGCACTTTCGCAGACAAAGTAACTAAACTAAAAAATTAATCTCTATCTTATCCTATCTAAAACTGTACGTGAAGCACAGGTGATGTGTGAGATGCTGGGTGGTAACTCCAGATGCACTTACACAGGCAAGGGAACACAGACCATCCCTTCTTCTCCCTCCAGGGTCCAAACCAATACAGAAAATGCTGTTATATATTATTTTATACTTGAAATACACTTTGCAAAACAAAGACTTAGTTTTTCCCTTAGTGCTTGTTGCAGTTCCTTGTGAAATTCAGAAATGTTTTTCACTTCTCCTGAAAGTAGAAACGAAATTGCAACTTTTCTTTTTTTGAGCTTTTGCTAGAAGGTTTCATGTTTTCCCACAGATACATTTTTACTCTCTTTGGTCAAATAGGAGAGCTGGTCCCTGCAACATGGAGAGTGCTTCATGAAACACAGCTGTAGCAAGAGCTACCTGGCACTTAGGTCTCCAAACATAAAGTCCTTCTCATGAGTTTGGGTTTGTTAATTGAGCGTATGTGGAGTCTGCATTGTCTGGGAGGGTGGAAGGAAGAGGTCAGCTGAAGTTAACCTTCAGCATTTGCTTTCTACAAACACTTGGAGCTGGCATTGCCACCAAAAGGGGTGGAGAAGGTTGAATTTTAACCTGGCTGGGTCCCCGTGCTTGGCAGTGTAAGGAGATCTCCTGGGAGCAGGAACAAAGAGCTGATATGTTGGGTTAGATAGCTGGGAGTGTTTGTGCGCCTGGGCTTTTGGGGGATGCCCTCGCTTTGCCTTGCGCAAGGGGCGCTTTGTCTCTCTGGGACTCTGCAGACAACCATGTGTTCCAAAATTGCTATTGAAATTAGACTTCCAACTGGTGTTTCTTTCCTGAATGTCGGAGAGGGTCTTTAGGAGTAACAGATTCCAGAACAAACTGTTGACCATATGATGATGCACTTCAAAACCAGACTGCTTATTGGGAGCAGCCTTGTACTCAGCAGCCGTGGCTGGAAATGTTTCCCATCAGTGGGAACACCACGGGCCTGTGTCTGTGGTCAGTGCCGAGTTTGCTCTGCTCCGCGCTGTCCTCGGCGTGGTTGGGGCTCCCTGTCTTGGGCTGAGCCCGGAAGCAGAGCAAAAGGACAGGACTCATTTGAAGTTCTTGCGTTTCTTCCAACTCTCCCACCTCTGTCTACCTGTGGCCATCTTTTATTGCACTGTAGGTTTTAAACTCATGTTTTTGTGACTCCTCTAAGTGGTGCAGCTCCTGATCCAAGCCCCAGGCGCTCTAGCAGCCCAAACCATGGATGGTGTTTGCCATAGCAGCCCACTGGGCAGTCCAAGCTGCTCCAGAGAGAATGTCCCTGATCGCAAAGTTTCCCTTTGGTGTTGATTTAGAATCCATGCGAATGCATCAATTTTTCAGACACTGCCACCTGAAGGAACAGCAGGGTCAGTGCTGTCGGCTGCGGTTACAGCTCCAGCTTTGGGATCCAGGACTGGGTCTGCACTCTACTTCCAGAGTGCTTTGAGCTTGTAAATATGTGCCAGCTCCCCTGGAGGCAGGCCTGCTGGAGACTGGGAGCCTTTGAGATTCTCCAGAGCAATAAAAATCTAACTATTTCCTGGTCTAATAAACAGAACAGCAGAGAATCTTAAAGGACCTTCAGATCCATCCACTTTCAGACCAGTGTAGTGTTGTCAGCCCTCTTTAGTTTGTTACTTTAATAGACTTTAAAGTGTGTCTCAATTGTTATCTTATTGCTTAAAGATCCCTTGGAAATGTCAGGTTTTGGTGGAACAAAGCGTTTTCTCCCTGGATGTTAAACTCAACCCTGACAAATTTGAAAAGAAGGGTGGTTGATTCTGTCTTTCTTTCTTCATTCTTTAAGAAAACAAGCTGGGAGACTGAGTATGGTCTGATGTGGTTCATAAGGGTAATGTGGACACTTTAATATTGCAGGTAAATCTGCAGAAGACATATTTGGAGAGTTGTTTACTCAAGCCAACACCTTTGCTTCTCGGGTGAGCGTTCTTGTCGAGAGAGTTGACCGCTTGCAAGTCAAAGTCACTCAGCTGGATCCCAAAGAGGAGGAAGGTAATGGAGTGGAGCACAGGCCGAGCATGGGGAAGGTTCTCGTTGAGTCAGTGTGGTTAGTTCAGCACCATAAACCCAGCGTGACACTGCCATTGGTGTTGGAATGTGTTCTCTGGAGCTAAGAGGGGCTGTTTCCCTGCCTCCCAGTAGAGCACTGTTGGCAGCCTTTTTGGCCAGGTCCAGCTTTGCTCTTCGGTGACTTTCCGTGTGGGAACTTGCTCTCTAGCAGTTGGGTGGCAGTGGATGAGCTGCTTGAGCTTGGTCACAGGGGTTCCCAACCCCATGGGCTGCTCAAGGGAGAGCCGTGTTGATGGAACAGCAGATCTTGGCACAGCACAATGGAGATTTGATGGGTTTCCCAAGGGATCTGTGGGAAAAGGAACCTGACCTTAAGAAGTGCAAAGCATGCCAAGAACTCCAACTGAAATCAGATGTTCACTGCTTGGGCTTCAGTGTCGTTGGCCTGGGTCAAACTGTTCTTCACTTGCTCTCTCCTCTTCCTTACAGTCTCCCTGCAAGGCATTAACACCAGGAAGGCCTTCAAAAGCTCCACCACTCAGGACCAGAAGCTTTTTGACAGAGATTCTCTCCCTGTGCCTGTCCTTGAAACCTACGGGACCTGCAATACTCCTCCACCTCTCAACATCCTCTCACCTTACAGGTAGGACTGCAATACCTTCTTGTTCCCTTGCAGAGAAGAACCTCTTCCTCCGAACGTGCTGGGGAGGTCCTTTCCCATCCTGTGCTGGACTGAAGTAGCTGTTTCCACTGGGAAAATGAGTTGCTAAACTGAGATCCCCCAGGAAATCTCTGTCCTTTGCATTGTGTGAAACTTTGCTTTGAGGTCATACAAATGAACATAGCTAGAAAATAATCTCTTTGGTTTCCTACTGCCACTTTTGTGTCTGCCTTGGGGCTGGGATTGGCTGGCACTGCAGAACCGTGCTGGGTGTGCTGCAGATGAGGCATTTTTCTTGTGCTCCTCCGTAGCCCCGTGGCTCCTTTCCAAAGAGCCGCAGTAGAGGTGCCGAGCATTCATGTGGAGGTGGCTCTCACCCAGGTGGGTGCAGCAGGCTCCTGGAGATGCTTCCTGTGGCCTCCAGTACCTGGTCTGAGACATCTGATGGGACCTACACTGGATGTGTAACCAGTTCTGAGCAGTCCTGCTCTGATTCCATCTTGTAGGTAGTAGAAATAAAGGGGGTCAGAATCCAGAGAGTTATCCCACATCCATAAATATCTTTTGAGCAGGTAAAAAGTAATTACAGATAGCTGGAGGCAGCTGTCTCCTGCCAGACGCGGCTGCACTGCAAAGTGGGAGGAGAGGGAGTGTGTGTGCGCTCACTCAGGAGCTTCAAGGACGCTGCTGGTCTGATTTAGGGTTCCTGAGCTGGAGAAGGAGGTTTTTTTCACACCAAAATACAGCACAAACAAAAGGGAGTTGAAGTGAGAGACCTGCTGCTCTCTTGGTGATTGTTCAGAGCAGTTGAGCTCTTCAGGTGCTGAGTAATGGAGGCTTTGTGTGAGGGCAGAAGGGATGGGAAGTGGGAGAGCTGGGATGAGTGAGGCTGGGGGTCTCTGCCTGCTCTGAAATAGGGGGCAGAGGCAAGAGCAGGACTTTTGACCATCTCACTGCACTTTTAAACTGTCATCTGAGATTGTGCCTTGTGTTTCCTTCAAACAAATGTGATTTGATCCTTGTCTGTGTGGTTTTTCCCTCTCGCTGTTCCAGGGATGATGGCAAAGAGGCACTTAAATTCTACACAGATCCTTCATATTTCTTCGACCTTTGGAAGGAGAAAATGCTTCAGGACACCAAGGATATCATGAAGGAGAAGCGGAAACACAGGGTGAGGAAGGGAAGAATAGGAAGTGGGAAGTGTTAATAAATCTTGGACTCCAAATTTGCTATCCAAAACTCAGGTTTGCACTTTAGGACTCCCGAGGGATCAATTCAGTGAAGTTTTTATCTGGTTTACCCTCATCTTGGAAATTAAAAAAAAGAGAACAAAGATACCTTTAATTGGTTTTTCCAAATGCCACCATCTTTGGGCCCTAATGTTAAATTATACCATAGCATAAGAGATGTAGTTTTAACATGCTTTATTTAGCTTTCGATCAACTGGAGTATTAAGTATGAAAAGAAACTGTGATTCTTCAATAAGAAATAACAAGGGAGAGATTTAGGGTGTGCTAGAATTCCGAGTGAGGCCAGCTAAAGCCCAGTTCTCTGTGGGCAAGTGTCCATATTGCACTCCAAAACACTGAACACCATCAGGGTGAAGGTGAGATTTGGGAGTCTCAATGCAGAGGCCAAAACCTGAATTGATGGGGGAAACGGAGCTTTTACTCTCCCCTCAAGGAGCTCGTGCCAGGGGGTGACGATGGCATTATGTCTGGGCTGCACTGGGGAACCTGATTTTGTCTGGCATTTTTATGTTGTCTGTGCTCCAGATCTTTTATATGGACGATCTTTGGAGAGTGCAGCAATCGGGAAAGTAAACTGAAAATCCTCTTTGAGAATGTATCTTCTTGTAACTGCTCCAGGTCTGTTCCTCTTTATTCCTTGTGAATTTAAAGCAAAACAAAGCTTGTGTTTGATTCCTCCTCCCTTAGAAAGAGAAAAAGGAGAATCCGAACCGAGGAAATGTGAATCCACGGAAAATCAAAACCCGGAAAGAGGAGTGGGAGAAGCTGAAAATGGGACAAGAATTTGTCGAGTCAAAGGACAAGCACGGTCCTGCTGGGTAAGCAAGTCTGGGGCTGGGTGATTGGGATGCAGTTCACCCTGCGCTGCAGCTCCTCTGGATCTGCAGATCGATACTGCCACTAATCAGATTCTCCAAAGTAAATCCATCTGCTGATTTAAAATTTGCCATATAAATCAGGGAGCTGCATGGTTGGAACACGGTGGCAGGAATGGTTTCGGCTGCTCTCGCTGCCTGTGGGCACAGAGGTGTTGGGAGCTTTGGCTCTGCCCCATGGCAATGCCCTTCCCTCACACCCAGCTGAGGATGGCATCTCGGTGCCATTGTGTGATGGCTTTGTTACATTTCACAAATGGCTCTTCACACCCTGAAGTTGAAGCGGGGGCTGTCCCCATCCAAGTATTTCAAGCTACAGATCTCTCTTTAGCACTTCTGGCTTGGGAATTCATTTAACTTTTGACACCAGCAAGGCTGGAAGCAGACCGAATTCCCCACAATGCTCTTCTTCCTTGCAGCTTCCTTTCATATAAGAAAAAAATCTCTCTTTAAATCACACTCTCCAGCTAAAAATAAAACTTGCTTTTAGTTTAATAGGAGAACAGGTTTGGTTTCTAGCAGGGGAATCGAGCAGCACAACAGCACCATTTTCTTGCTCCTCTCTTTTTTCATGTGGGCATGTTCTTGCATTTGGATTCACTTGGGGTCCAGAGCCCCCAAAAATGGAATAGTTCCCCCACCTCACAGTGAAATGAGCCCATTGAAAGTGTGAGAGTCTCTTTTCAGTACTATTCCAGGTTTGGATGCTTGTCTTAATTTTTTAATTGCTGCTTCTTGGGTCCATTTTGGTATTCTATTCTCAAGCTTTTTTTTTTTTTGCATCTTTGAGTATTTTGTGGTTTTGCCACTGATTATATTGAGTGTAATTGCAAGTTCTTGAAGTCCGAGTTGGTCAAAACAAAGTGTTTTTACAAAATCAAGTGTTACAAAAAAATACATTTATTAAGGTGTTTGCTTGTTTATTAAAATATATACTCCTGCTGTTCTGATGTGTGGCAGCAATAAAAGGGCAGCATCTGAGCAAATTTGAGCCAAAGAATTATGTAGAGCAAACACATACAGGTGTATGTGGCTCTCCATGTAGAGTCTTTGAGAAATAAAGGGTTTTTTCTACTGATACAAAATCATGGACTGGTTTGGGTTGGAAAGGACCTTAAAGGCCATCCAGTTCCACCCCCTGCCATGGGCTGGGACACCTTCCACTATCCCAGGTTGCTCTGAGCTCCATCCAACCTGACCTTGGACACTTCCAGGGATGGGGCAGCCTCAGCCTCTCTGGGCAACTCTGTAGGGAAAAAATGAGCTTTAGCCATTGCCTTGAGCTCTTTAAACAAAGTGCTTGTCTGGCTTTTCCCAGGTACCCTTCCAATATGGTGTATCAGAACGGCAGCATCGGCTCCAACGAAAGCATGGATGGGAACTGCTACCCGCCACCGCCGCAGACTGACTCTATTGTGCCACCACCTCCCTCATTCCCAGATGACAGCCTGCCTCCACCCCCGGTGGAATTTAGGTAAGCCTACGGGATCCCTTCTGTCACCAAGGAGTAGTAGGTGGTGTAAAAGGATGACATGAGACAGGCTGAGATAGTTCCGCAGAACTTCCTAATGGGTGTTGTATGGGAACCAGAATGCTCCTGTCTGGAGTGAAAGTGCAGCTGCAGGCAGGGACCGAGGCACAGGCAGCACAGCTCTCCATGAGTCCCAGCCACTGTCACCATTCCAAGGTGGAAGGGGAGAGCTAGAGCAGGTTCAGTCCACAGCAGTGTCCCAGTGCATGGTTTGGCTCCATTGCCTGCGTTTTGCAATGCGGGTATTCCATAGCATGGACTTTTGTTCCTTATGTTCCCTTGGATAATGCTCTCAGGCACATTGTGGAACTCTTGGGGGTGTCCTGTGCAGGGCCAGGAGTTGAACACGATGATCTTGTGAGTCCCTTCCTACTCAGGATATTCCATGACGGAGCTTTGCAAAGAACAGCTTCTTTAACCTCTTTTGCTCTGATCTTTGGGAAGTGCACAATGTGGGCACTGGAGATGGAGGTGTATTTAAATTTCAAGGACTTGAGCACAGCAGCTGCCTCCTTCCCAGAGACTTGGGTGCACGTTCAGGGCATTTACTTGGGATTGAATGAAATGGTGACTCCCAAGCCCCTCCAGAGATGAGAGTTATGGTCCAGCAGTGGCTCAAGATGCAAAAGGCAAAACAGGAGTAGACTTCTTCTTTTTTTTAAAGACATTAAAAGAGAGTCAAGAGGAACAAGAGAAAGTCTGTCTGATAGACAGGGCTGCTTGGCTTGTCTCCATCTTATCCAAAGGCATCAATGCTGCAGCAAAAGCTCTTCTGATGTGTCAGAGAGACCCAGCACTGCGCTCTGCAGCCTGTGCCCCTTGGGCAGAGCAGACCCGAGCTCTCAGATGAAGTTCTCACTGCCTTATGCAGTTGCTTAGATCTCTGCCCAGCTCCACAGATCTCCCCTCTGGTTTTGTTTTGGTGCTTGTTTTTAAGGAACCCTGGGAGGTAGGTTTGATCTCCAGGAGTCTGTTTTGGATCAGCACTGTTAAAAATGGTGATGTTTTTGTGGCAAATGCACATTATTTTTCTGTCTTGCCATGGAAGGAGGTGTCAGTGTGGGGCTTCCCTTATGTAGGATGTCGCACTGTCACACGGCCACTGGAGTCCTGTGTGATGAACAGAGCCTTCACAATGGGAGATTCAGTCCCTCCTGCATTGGTATTTTTCATAAGAGCTTGTTGGGTTTCCATGTCCTTCCCTTCAGTCCTCACGGTGAGCTCTGAGACATGGCTGCTGCACTCCAGCTCCGAGCCGTGGAATCTAGGGAGGAGTCAGTTCCTAGCAGGTGTTCAGAGCATATGCTTTCCTGGCACCCCCGCCCTCCTCACGTGGTTTATTGCGGCAGACATCCCTGATCCCTGCCTGGCGTGTCACGAGTCTGACCTCGGCGAGGAGGGCTGATGGCAGGAGCTCTGGAGCCAGGAGGCTGCTCTGAGCTCAGACGTGCCTGCCTGGCCTCTGACAGAGGGGAGGTGGCTCGTGTTTCTGTCAGCCTGGGAGATGGGATGGAGGACAGCATTCCTGCCATCCCTAGAAGCTTTCCTTTGTTCTGGAGGTGTAGGCCAAAAGAAACACTGCAAGGGAACTAAAACCAAGGAGTGAGGTCTCATGGAAACATCAGTTAAAGCTGGAACGTGGATTTTTTTTGTCTGGACTGCAGCAAACACACATGATTTGCATTAACATTGAGACTGTACAGTCTGATCTGGCCTCAGGACTAATTCCCTGTCTCTCTCCGTCTGTTGCCACAGCTATCCTGTAGACAACCAAAGAGGTTCTGGTTCTGGAGGGCCCAAACGATCCAGCCTGGTTAGCCCGAGCCACCCGCCACCAGCTCCTCCGATCGGATCGCCCTCAGCAGCCAGGCCGGGCTTTGCTCCCCCTCCGGCTCCTCCTCCACCGCCACCACTGATGGAAAACACCCCCCCTCCACCACCTCCCATGGGCTTCCCCTCCCCAGGA
>VZRL01003413.1:241173-255452 GCA_013397895.1 Origma solitaria | reverse complement strand
CCCCCCACCCCCTCCTCCACCCTCCGACACCTCCACATCCAAGCCCAAGTCATCCTTGCCCGCAGTTAGCGATGCCAGGAGTGATCTGCTTTCAGCTATTCGGCAAGGTAAGGTTGTGTTTCCATGCCAGCGTTCTCCTTTGCCTCTGGAAAACCCTTGGGAGCTTTCTTCTGGAAGCAGTGTGACTGCCTTGCTGCTCAAGGCTCGTCCCTTGTGGTCCCTCCTTGTCTGCCCGCCCTCATGAGCAGATTGCTGGGTTTTATGCCTCCCCCTATACCTTTGGAGATGGCAGTGCTGGAGCTGGGGTGATCCAGGTTTGTTGGGGGTTGGACAGCAGTGGGGTTACCCCTTGGAGGGGCACAGAAAGGATTTGCTTTCCATTCCACCTCCTCACCCAGCCTGTCATTCACCATCAGTGTTACCCCAGCACTCCAGCCTGCCTTGCTCAGAGCGCTGTGACAAAGGGAGATGTCAGTGTGACCAAGACTTTAGCATGATCAGCTCTGTTCCCTTCTTCCCGACAGGCTTCCAGCTGCGCAAGGTGGAGGAGCAGCGGGAGCAGGAGAAGAGGGACGTTGTAGGGAATGACGTGGCCACAATCCTGTCGCGCCGCATCGCAGTGGAGTACAGCGACTCTGAGGACGACTCCTCTGAGTTCGATGAGGACGAATGGTCGGATTAGCCACGCTCCCATCCCCTCCTTCCCTTCTCTCCTGGGTTTGCTTCTTACAGTATCAGGTGGCCAAACCTTGCACCACATCCTTTTCATCCCGTAACCAAAGATGTGCCAAGGGTTTTCATACAACCAGCAGCATATCTCCCCTCTCCCTCCCCCTCCGGCTTTGGCAGGACTTTGTGCTCTGCCTTTCCAAAAGGTCTCCTCACGGACACTGAGGATGCGGCATTGGGATTTAGCTGGAGGGGGTGTAACGGTTGCTTATTTAAAAGAGAGCTAAAGCTCCAGATTTTCGATGCCACCAGGCAGAGCACATATAAACCCTCCATCCTGAGGGATTTTTAAAGTAAAGATGGATGATCCTGTTGCGGCCGTGTGGCCTTTTGGATGAAGGACATTTTCAGCTGGTTTTCTCAGTGCAACAGCAGACAGTTGATCTGATGGCTCTTCCTTGCCAGTGAATACTGGTAGTGCTGCAAGAAAATGGGCTTTAAATGTCAGTTCTCTGCTGCATCCCACTGTCAAATAATCAGGTTTTTGGCAATAGTGCACAATTCCTTCCCCTCTGACCCCTGAGTATTAATTCCAGATCACCCTGTGTGGGGCGTGCTTCCCAGCTCCAAGGCTGCTGAGTGCCTTGGGTGCAACGTAAGGAGGGACTTTTTTCATTTTAAAAGCTGCCTTTACCTTCCTCAAGTCTTCTGGACTGCTTTGCCGAGAGGAGACTTGCACAGAGGGATGTAAAACCAGGGCAGGATGGTTGCTCAGCTCCCCACTCTTGGGAAAGCAGAGCCACTGCCCCACTGAGACACATCTGTGGTCAGCTCCGAGCGGTGGCCAGACCCTGCTGGACTGATTTCTCCAATTCAGGCTGAGATTGTGTTTTAAAATTCCAAATCCAGTGCCTAAGGCAGGGAGATGGTGTGGGGAGGGGTTCTCTGAACACCAGGCGCTGTGGTGGTCTTTGGCCTGCCCAAGGCAGTTTGAGAGGTGCTTTTTTTAGCAGGGTGACCGTACTTTTAACACAGGGACTTAAATGCTGGTGTTGCCTTTGCTTCTTCTCCCTTCCACCTAGGGAGGGGAGTTTGTGTGCCTAAAAACATCGTGTGTGTGAACTGAGTTGCCCATCAGTTACATCAGACCTAACCTACCCTAATTTTGTTATTATAATTCATTAGTTAATTTTAAGAGAACGTTTCTTCTCCTCACTAACCCTGTGAATTAATTCCCAGGCTGCTCACTATAGATCCAGTACCGGCAGGGGAAAATGGGGAATTTGAACTAGCTGACCTCGGTTTTATTGCTGTTTTATGTTACCTTACATAGAATATGAGCATATCTTGGAAATCTAACCCAAATACCCCTGATGTGTATTTTAATTTGGACATGACTCGGTAAGGGTCATGCAAAAAGCAATTCCAAGGCCTTTTTGAAGCTATGGGTCCAGCTGTTGTGGGGTGTGGGTCCCACTAAGACCAACTCCCATCTTTTTGCCTTTCCTAAAGTATTTCACCAGCCTGTGCCTGTTCTCTCTTCCCTGCCTCGCCTCCTTTAATGATGTTGCTGATACCTGGAACGCCAGGCCCTGCCCGAGGCTTGCTGGAAATCTTGCTTGGGAGTTGATTGATGGCTTCAGCTTGTGCCATCGAGTTCTTACTGAATCCTTGTGTGTGTGTGTGTGTGTGCGCGCATTCTAATCTCGGCTGGGGCAGAGATGGCCTGGAGGTTGGGCTTTGGGGTGTGGATCAAGCTGGGATCCAGTGAGACCCCAGAGATTTCCTGCATGGCTGCGCCATCAGGTTTTTCTGCAGGCAGGATGCGGAGGGCGTAGGCAGCCAGGCATCCCGATGGGCTGGGAACATCTGAGCAGCTCTAGTTCCAGGTTCTGGAAGAGGGAACAAACCCCTGGAGTGCCAGTGAGCCATAGTGCAGTGGAGAGACTTGGAAATGCAAAGGGATGGTTGCTGCGAGCTGGGTGAGGGGGTGAGAGAGGCACTGCCTCATTCTGCTGCTCCTTCTGAGAGCATCCTCCTCCCGCTGCTCTTGGAGACAGGTTACCGGGAAAAATGGGCCCTGAGCTAACCCGGGCTGGCAGCAGGATCACACAGGGAAGCGAGGAACCCGCAAATGCCAAGCCTGGCTTAATTTGAGATTGCCTTAACTGGACTTACCCCCTGTTGGGAAAGGGGACTGAGTCTTCCTGTTGCCTGAAATACGGAGAAGTGCCATATTCCGTGAGCCCTGAGGGATGGTGTGTCAGGCAGGGCCGTGCCTGGGGCGCTGGGGCACATCCCTCACACCCTGCCTGTTGCACAAGGATGCTGCTGTGTGGGCACGGCTGTGGGTGGAGACAGCTCCTCTGACCTCCTGGCAGCAGGAGGTACTCTGCCTTGTCCCTGCAAGCCTGCTGGAAACACCCTCTGCTCCCAGATCCCTTCCCAGGGCGGGAATCAAAACTGCAGGATCATAAACACAAGGGTTGTGGACAGGTAGGGAAGGTTGGTTGTTGGAGTGTTTTAAATCTCCTTTGATTCCTGCTTTTTTTTTTTCTTAAATCTTTGATTGCCGAGCGGGCTGAGCGTGTGTGGGGATCACTGAGAAACAGCTGCTGTAGAGGGACCATCTCTGAGTATTGTTGCAAAATCGCAGAGCTCTGGGCCACCAAGTGAGCTCAATGTTTTTGAAAGCAGTAGGGGAGGAGGAGAGGTGCCAAAACCAACCTTTGCAAGGCAGAGCAGCTGTGCTGGAGGTGCAGGACTGCCCTGCCAGCTCTGCCCTCGTGTCGTGGGCTCTTGCTCCTTCCTCCCCTCTTCCCACATGAGGTTGGGGTAAACCTCAGGCGTTTCCCAAAGTGCAGAGCACGAGCTGGTTCTCCCCACGAGCAGCCTCCTGCTCTCCAGCGCAGCCATTTCACCCATCCTGGGCATCGCTGGCTCGGGGCTGCAAGTCCGGGCAGGCACGCCTTCCCTTCCCTTCCCTTCCCTTCCCTTCCCTTCCCTTCCCTCCCCGTCCCTCCCCGTCCCTTCCCGTGGCTGGTTAAACATTCTCCCGGTGTCCTCGCCCGCAGTGCTTGGCTGCTGCTCCCGGCAGCCTCTCCCCCGCCGCCCCCCTTCCCTCGCTGGGAAAGCCTGGTCCCGGCTCCCCGGGCTCAGCCCGGAGCCGCCGCCGCAGCCGGTGACCTTCACTGCTTCTCCTCTCCTTATCAGAGCCAGAGCACCAGGCCAGAGCCAGGGAAGGGGCTCCCGGAGGTCCCACATGGCTGAGGAATCGTGTGGAGTGTCATTTCAGGGAAAGGATAGATTGGATTTTTTTTTTTTAATTTTTTTTTCCAGAACATGAACTTATTTAACGTGTTTCTCTTGGAAGTCCCTGCCCTGGAGGGGCTCTGGGAGGGAGCTGCGTGGCAGGGCAGATGCAGCTGCCCCGGGTCAGGTTTCACTGCTGTTGGATTTCAGGGGTGCTTTCTTCTCTTCCTTTTTGAACAAAGCCTTGAAGTGGGAAGTGGATCCGATGTTTTTATTACTGTATTAACATTCATTTTAATTCATTTCAGAAACTAACCCATTTTTCTTCCTGATTAGAATGTCATAGAGTTAGACGAGCTGTAACCCCTCCTGAAGTGCCTTATTTTCCTACATGGTATAAATATATTTATAAGAGTAATTATTCCACTTGTGTCTTAGGGGTTTATTGCTGAGCAGGAGATAAGGTGGGAGAGGAGGGATGGGAAGTGCCCTCCATGGACCCAGCCAGGCTGGGGGTCAGAAGGGTGACATTTGATGGATACTCTCAGGGTGCAGGGGGTTCCTCACTTCAGACCAAAGGAGTTTCAGCCATGAAACTCTGCTTAGAAAGAAGTAAAAAAAAAGACAAAAAATTTTGAGAACAAAATACTGTAGATTTGTCAGGTTGGTTTTTTTCCCTGCAAAATAAACACTGATGGTCGGACTCTGCAGGGAGGCCGTGGGTGTGGGGGATCGGAGCCCACTCCAGGTCCATACTTGCACATCCCAGTGCAGACTCCCTGCCTTCTGTATTCCAACGTAATGTCTGTCTGTGCTTTTCCCTGTCGGTTGCTGTATACGCCAGATTTCCTGCTGCTTTGTTTTGTTGTTTTTAATAATCAGCTCAGTAACCCCTGGATGAAGATCCCAACTGCAAATATTTTGTAATGTACATGTATAAAAAAAAAGTAATAATTTTTTGGATCCTTTTTTAAAACTTGATAAAACCTTTCTATCCAGTCGGTTGCCTGTGTGTGTTACTGTGGGGAGTGTGATCCTGGGCCTGGCTGCGGTGGCTTTGTGTGTGACGGAGTCATGGAAAGGTGTGGCTGGGAGGGACCTTAAAGCTCCTCTCATTCTGCGGGCAGGGACACCATCCACTGGACTGCTACACTCCAAGCCTGTCCCACCTGGGATGGGCAGCTTCTCTGGGCAAACCTGGTTCCTTCCTTGGAGCACGGGAGGTGCTGGGCCCCTTGAGCCACTCGTGCCTGTCCCTGTGTCCTTCGAGCAGCTGCCAGGGTATCCCTTGGGAAGCCGTGGTGGTGCCAGCCGTGTCCTGTCCAGGTGGATCCTAGGACAGCCAGCGCATCCCAAGCTGCCCGGCAAATGGCATCAGCACAGCCGCTTTCCTGTGCCGAGGTGGGCTGAGGGCTATTAACAGTGGGAGTTTCAGGGTCACAGCACCGAGGAAGCCCCACCAGGAACAGCCTCCAGCCTCCCTCCAGCACTCCCTGCCATAGGAAATGAGCCTGGGCTCCATCTTGCAGAGCAGTCGCTGCAGCTGGGCTGGGAAGGGGCTGCAGCAGCTTTCCGCCTCCATTTCGCAGCTCCAGGTCCCTCGTGCAGTGAATGTGCCTGGCAGTGGTGGCTGCTGGCCCCGAGTTCAGGTGCCTCATCTGGCCTCGCTCCGTGGGGCTCTGTTTTCTTGCTGCTTGGTGAAAAGCAACAAAAGGCTCTGTCCCTGCTGCTCCTTGTCCCTGCTTTTACCGCGGGCTTTGCTCTGCCAAATTCCCTTGGCTTTAGGAGACACCGGTGCCTCGCTCTGCAGCGCTGTGCCTTTCTTGGCTGACAATGGTCCCTGGCTGCAAAACCTCATTAGATTAATTGGCCTTGCCAGCTCCTGAACAAGCAAGGCCTTTAGTCGTGCTGGGGCGCGGAGGGCAGGGGAAGGAGGGAGCTCTGAAGCTTCCACACTCCCTCAAGCTGCGTGTCCCAGCTCTTGGCTCTGGTTGGAGCCTGGGAGGAGCAGACAGAGCTCCTGGCTGCCTTTAGATGGGTGCAGCTATGGCCAAGCGGTGCCTCTGCTTTTTTGGGGTGCAGGACAACATGTAGCCTTCTGCTTTTGGAGTGACAGCCCTTGGAAGTCATCTTCAGAGTTTGGAGGATATTGGTGAGCTTTGTGCTGGTTTAACCCTCTAAAAGTCAGGGAAATCTCAGTCCTAGGTCTGCTTTCCTGGGTAACCCACAGGACCTTATGCTTCCACCCTCCGTGGCTCCAGGGTGGAAGCACCCTGGAGCCTCCAGCTTCTGGAGGCCGAGGTTTCGTTTGGTGCAGGGAGGAGAAGCCTGGCAGCAACGGCATTGTGTGAGCCCCAGCCACGTCCGTGAGCGGCGCTTTGCCGCCACAGCTGGGGCAGCGTCTCCACAGCTCTGCAGCCTTGGCACACCAACCTTGGCCCCGGCCTTTGATCCCCCTCCTTGCCTGTCTGTCTCTTCCACACGACTCGGCGCTGGATCACAGCTGGCCAGGCTGCGGCTTCACAGGAGCCCCCGTCTCCAAAGACCTATTTAATTTTCTCCTTCAAGGTGGTGTTAGCAACACCCAGAAGATGCTGCCGGCTGCCTTGGACGAGTGGGCTGCGTGTCCTTTCCACCACTGACGTCAGCTTCTCTCCCTTAATTCCCCCTCTGGGACTGAAGCGAGTGCAGGCGCTGCCAGCTCGGATCAGCGTTAACAGCCTGCTCTCCCAGTGTGTGGCAGCGCTCCGCCGTGCCAATGTCACCCCCGACTCGCGCTGCTGTCCCTGGCCAAGCAGCCATGGGTGGTGGGAGAGCACTACCCTCTTCCAGCATCCTGGGAAGGGCCCGGTGCCAGCAGAGAGTCCCCATTCCTCGCACGTAGGTGTGCTGAGATGGCAGCTCAGCCCCTCAGAAATGGCTGACTCTTCTCTCTCACTCTCTTGCTGCCTGGTGGGTTTTTTTCTCTCCTCCTCCCTGCCTTTGCCGTTGCCTACGCGGTTGTGTGGGGAAGGCAATCGGCTCCCGTGCTGCGGATGGCTTTATCTGTAACTCTTCCATCTGCTCACAGCAGCTCACAAATAACCACGGGGTGCCAGAGGAATTATGTTATTTGGAGCTCAAGTTTCTGCAGTCTGGCAGGGCAGCAGCTCTGCGCCAGGCTCAGCCGCTCCGCAAAGGCCAGCGCAGGCATGGCCAGGGCTTAAGGCAGGAGCTGGGGATGTGGCCAGGGCCGAATTGCTCTCCCCCTATGGCTAGACAAAGCCCTGAGCCAGCATGGGAGCCTGGTCCTTGGGGGGCTTCCCGTGGGGAGCAGAGGGTCCTGCTGGCCCCAGGTCCCTGCACAGCTGTGCGCTTGGGGTACAAAGCTGCTTCCTGCACCACATGCGGCAGCAGCGATAGAAGCGGAGGCTGCTGACTCCCTCTCCACCCTGCACTTTGCTGTTTCCCCCCAAGCACAACCTTTTGGATAGACTTCCCTCCCTGGGAAGCACCATCCGATGCCTCCAGAGCCATGGCTGTGGTGGTGGCCAGGGACGATGCTCAAGGCCGAGCTGTGCCGGGAAGTGCCTCCCGCTGCCTCCAGCATTTGGTAAAACACTTACAGCAGGGCTGTGTTTTCTTCATTTCCTGCCTGCTCCTGCTTCCAAGGAAACAAAATCCCCCAAGCCAAGGCTGAGGTTTCTCATTTAAATGTAACCCAGGCCCATAACTGGAGCTGCCAGCCCTCCCCACGGCCTGGCATTCCCAGCGTGGTGCAGATGGTACTTCAGGAGTCGTGCTCCCATCATGAGCACTCCTCGGAGCAGAGACCCATCCCTGCAAAGGGGTGCGGGGAAGGGCAGTTGGGGCTCAGTGTGCCAGTGGGAGGTTTTGGGGTAGCAGCAACCTCCTTCCCTCTTCCCATCTGGCAGAACCCCGGTGGTTTTGGCACTAGGACAAGCAGAGGCTGCGGAGCGGGTGGTTTGGGACCAGCCCTGGCTCTGCTGTGGGTGCTGCCAGCTCTCTCACCTGCACAGTGGCCAAGGGCAAGTGCTTGGAGCAAGATCTGGACCCCGATGATGCCAGCAGGACCAGGTTTGCCCGCGCTGGAGAAAGGGAGCAAACTGCAACCCGCCCCCCCGGCCTGCACTGCAGCATGGGCAGGGCTTGGAGGCAAGAGCTGCCTGTGCTTGCAGCATCTGCTGGGAGCCTGGGAAGGGCTGGCCCTGCCAGATGTGCGAGCACAGCTGGGGTGAGGCTGTGCCCACATCTCTTGAGTCATATTTTAACCCCAAAGTTGCGCTGTTGGTCCCCCCCGAGCCTCTCCTGCACATCCCTGGCGTGGGGGTGGCTGCTCAGCACTTGGGTGCCTTCTTGGATGGATTTGACTCTTTTATAGCTCCATTTTCTGCATCTTTCTCCACCAAAAAAGGGAGCAGGCTCGGCCCTGCTGTATCTCCCTGCCCGGCGCTGCCTGCTCGATCATCCCCCAAAGGTCTGGAGCAGCTGGGAATGTCTCTGGACTCGCTGGAGGGCTGGGAGAGCGACCGGCACTGGCAGGGTCGGGGTCGTGGCTTCCTCCAGCCCATGCTCTGCCTCGGCGTCCCTCATCCATCCCGACAGAGGGAACCAGACGCAGGTAGGAGCCAAAGGCTGCGTTTCCCACCTGGGAAGGGGGCACACAGAGCAGCCGCACGCTGGGCAGGGGTCACTGTGGTGGCACAGGGGACAGGGCTGTGAGGGGAACACAGGTGATGGGGACAGGTTCAGTGAGAGCTCAGCTCCCGAATTGCTGCTCATGGGGAATGCTTCAGCCTGGGTTGTGGTGGCTTTCGATGCCACGTTGTCACTGTGGGTCACCGCAGCTCCTGAGCCCTGTGCACCCCCCGATCAATCTGGGAAGCTCATCAGCCCCAGCACAGCCCTGCCAAAAGCTGGGAAGGGGTGGCTGCAGCCCTGTGCCCACCCCTCCACCAGCCATGGTGGGTGGGAGCCTGAGGAGGGGTCCCAGCAGACCTGAACGGTGCTGCCTTTGTGCCCTGCACACCCTCGTGTGTCACCCTGTCCCCAGGGACACTGACAGGGACCCCAGGGAGTGGGAGGAACTAGTAGGGCTTGCACACTGTGGAGAAGATCCCTCTGAAGATATCTGCAGGGGAGGCATGAGGCAGAGAAAAGCTGTTTCAGCTGCCATGTGATGTTGACATAAGAATCACCAGGTAAGAACTGCCCCTGAATAGAGTAGAGCTGGGAATTACAGGATTTTTCACCGCTGGGGGAGGTAGGCTCGGGAATTATCTCCTGGTTGAGGATGCTCAGCTCAGCCCTGGGGTACAAGGAACACCTCCAACCCCTGGCTTAATCTCAGTGGGGACAAGGGGAGCCCAAAATTCCTCATCCCCGGCACTGAGCCCAGCCCTGGGAGAGCAGGAGACAATCTGTGGGTCCTTCAGCCCCCCAGCCCCATCTCCCCTCACCACTTGCTGACACAGCCCTTTCCCAGCGCTCAGCCAAGGGAAATCTTTATTTCCTTTGCAATAAACAGTCCCAACCCTCAGGGCTGCCACCAGGTCCCTGAACCCAAGGTGAAGCGGAGCCTCGGGGGCAAGCACATGCCACAGCAGCCCGCCAGCCCGGCTGCTCCTCAGCCCTGGGCTCTGCCACATCCTGGCGCGTCTGCGGATGCACAAATGCCTGTAAGAAACCTGCTGCTCCCTGACCGGGGTGGGCAGGGGCACGGGGGGCTCTGGGGGCACAGAGGCTGCTCCCAGAGGGGCTGAGCTGCCCTAATTAGCTCTGCCATCGTTAACCCTGCCTTCCCTGCAGCTCAGGCAGCTCGGGCAGCAGGGATGGGTGTCCCAGATGCTGTGTGAACACTGACTTTCAGAGCATGGGAATCTCAGTGTGGGGGTGCTGGGCACAGCTCCCCGTGCCCCTTTCGACAGGAGAGGGGCTGGGGGCAGAGATGGAGGCAGAGATGCCATGCCTGCTGGATGGAGGGCCCAGGTCTCAACCCCTCGGACGGACACCCCCCGGGGAAGGAGTCCTCGCCATCACTGGGTGGGGGAACATGTCACATGTCACCAGGAGAGCTGGATGCAGCCCCTGTGCCTGCTGGGGCTGTGGGGATGAGGATGGCCAGGGCCCTCGGTGCTGCAGCCCCTGGGCCAGCTCCTGCTAACAGGATGTGATGGGTGGGGGAAGCGCTGTCACTCGGCATCTCTTATCCGGGAGCAGGGAAACGGAGCGGGGGGACGGCCCTGATGGGACTCGAGGACTTCAGCCTGCTCTGCCCCCTCGGGAAACACCGTCCCACCCCCTCCCCAGCATCAAACATCCACACCTCGTATCACAAATTAATTTATTCCCTTCCCAGAGTTGTAAACAAGAAGCAGCCCCCCCCACCCTGGCCCTGCTGTGCAGCACCCACTGAGGGGTCCCCATCCAGGAGGGTCCCTATTCTGAGGGATCCCCATCCCAGGGGTCCCCTT
Source organism: Origma solitaria (assembly GCA_013397895.1). NCBI lineage: Eukaryota > Metazoa > Chordata > Aves > Passeriformes > Acanthizidae > Origma > Origma solitaria. Next base: position 245,058 of record VZRL01003413.1, on the reverse strand, counting down.
CACGAGGGGCCTTTCACATCCATCACCCCAGCCCAGAAATGTGCAAATCCAGTCCCAGTGCAAAGAAAGGCTTTGGCAGGGGCAGCCCTGGGTGCCGTGAGGGGGGAGGCAGCACAGGGGGGACCCCAAACTTGTGTGTTTGGGGGTGCAGAGCCCCTGGCAGCCCCCCCTTCTGAAGGCAGTGAGCACTAGAGGGCAGCAGGGCCCAGCGCTGGGCAGTGGGAGGGAGGCACGGAAATCAAATTAAATAATAATTTTTAAAAAATAAATAAATGGATGGACGGGTGGGAGAAGGGGAGGGGATTGAGTCCCCTGCTCTGGCAACAAGTTTCTGCCCCACTTCCCCAAACGTATAAAATATATTTTAATTATCTGAGGTAAATAACAAGGTTGTAAAAAAAGCAAGAGGGGGACAAATATTCCTGGTGTTGCCCCACCTTTAAAAAAATAAAGCATCATAAATAGTTTTAAAGAAAATATGAGGATCACCCCACTCTCCCTCTCACACATAAATATAGATTATATTATGGATAAAAAATATGTTTTTCTCTCTATTCAAAAAGTGGAAAAATAGAGGAAAAGAAGGGGTTGTGCCCAAAAATGATGAGGCTGCTTGATTCCAATAGCTCCTGCAGAGTGCCTCTGGGAATGAAAAGAGGGAATCAAAGCAAATCCCCTGACTGCAATCGGTAAGTGAAAGGTGCAGGGAGGAGGGGCACATCAGACGTCACTGGGGGAGCGGGAGCGGAAAGGCAGTGTGGAGGAGAAGCACCCGCAGCACACGGCCCACAGCACTTTCTGGATCTCCTGGTTCCTGAAGGCGTAAATGATGGGATTGAGCATGGAGTTGTAGGTGGCGGGGAGCAGGGTGACGTAGGTGTAGAGGGCCGGGGAGCTGTAATCCCCCAGCAGACCGTACACGGCGAAGGGCAGCCAGCAGGACGCGAAGGTGCCCAGGATGACAGCCAGGGTGGCGATGCCCTTACGGGTGGTGACATAGTGGGAGCTGGCCAGGAAGTGCCTCTGGACGGCGATCTGGTGGGCGTGCCGGCACACGATCCTGCAGATCTGCACATACAGCTGGAGCATCACCGCAAACACCGTGAAGAAGGAGACGGAGAGGATGATGAGGTGGTTCTTGGTCAGCGGCTTGACGATGCTGCAGGTGGAAGGCTCCTTCAGGCAGTTCCAGCCCATGACAGGCAGCAGCCCGTAGCAGATGGAGGCTCCCCAGGTGAGGATCAACATGATGTAAGTCCTGGTGACCGTCCTCTCCGAGTAGTAGGTCAGGGCGTTGTAGAGGGACAGGTAGCGGTCGATGGTTATGGTCAGCAGGCTGCTGACGCTGGCCGTGAAGGAGGTGACCAGGAGTCCCACGGTGAGCAGGCTGACTGCTTCTGACGGGATGAAGTACACAAAGGCAAAGTGCAGGATCAACCCCAGACCCGCCAGGAGGTCGGCTGTGGCCAAGCTGCCAATCAGGAGGAACATTGGAGCGCGGAAAGCCGGGGTGTAGAAGATGACCACCACCACAATGGCGTTCTCGCAGGAGATGATGGTCCCCGAGATGCAGAGGACGACATCCCATGGGTTCAAGGCGAGGGGTTGCACCACAGACTCCAGATCCAAGGAGCTGCCACTGCCATTCCTGGCTGAGAACCAGCCCTGCTGGCCTTCGCTGGAGTTGGGGGGCTCTTTCTCCATCATGATGGCAGAGGGTGACCTGCAAGAGCAGCCTCCTCAGCACCCACTGCCTACGAGCTGTCCCTGTGCCACCCAGATGGGGACAGTCCTGCCTCCCCCCAAAAGTTGTCTGCAGGAAGGTGGGCAGAGCAGTGTGTGTTGAGGGCATGCTCACTGTTTGCTCCAAGGGGATTTTTCTGGATGAGATGGTTTATTTTAAAAATAAATAGGTGAATAAAGGGGAGGGGACACATACACACAAAGCACCTCTGCTCCTGCTTGCCTTAGCTGCTGGGGACTGGACACTGCATGATTTTGATGGATATCCAGGGGAGCAGAGCTAGCAGTGGAAAACACCCTCCCCCACGAGGGCTTCGGGGCCAAACCGAGGGGACCCCGAGCCGCAGGTGAAGGGGGTGACCCTGCCCCCCCGACCGGCACTCCAGCGGGAACAAACGCCTTCCATCCCCACCATGCGGCCCCCAACCAGGGCATCCCTTCTCACCTTGGGGTCTGCCCCTCCCCGGGCTGGCAGCACAGCCCCTGGACGGGCTCTGGGGGGCACGGCCGCCCCTCGCCGCCCTCCCCATAGCGCTGCGCTCTGCCGGAGCGGGCTCCCCCCTCTGCCGGTGTCCCCCCGTCCCCGCCGGAGCCGGGCACTCACCTGCCGGGATGCTGGGCCTGGGCTCCGCTGGGCTGCCCGGCTGGGCCCCCGCTGCCATGGACGCCGCCGAGTTATAGAGGCCGAGCGGGGCCGGGGGGGCTCGGGGGGCTCAGAGTGACTCACGGCCCCCAGCCCCGCTCCCCCCGCTGTTACGTCAATGGCGCGCCGCAGCCAATCAGCGCCCGGGCGGGCAGCGCGGGCGCGCGCGCGCCGCATAGTAATCGCGGCTCATTCATAAAAACAGCCCCCCCACGCCCCGGCCCACGGCCGCTTCACGCCCCCCCTCCCAAAAGGCCCAGGCCACCCATGGGACCCCCCACGAGCCCGGGTCACCGCCGTGCTGCAGGGGAGAGGAGGGGGTGTTCACTCGCCCCCGCTCCCCGCAATGCGGAGGTTTGGGGGCTCCGCTGTGGAGGGGGCGGCCCGGGGTTTTGGGGAGGGGCGTCGAGGATGAGTCCTCTCCTGCCCCCGCACAGCTGGGGGTGCGCAGCCCCCTTCCCACTCCCGGTGGGTCCCCCCGGCCCGGCTTTCCCACGAGGGGCTGAATGATTCATGGCCGGGAGAAGCGGGAATGCCCGGCCGGGGGGGCTGCGGGAAGGGCTGACGAGGAGCCCTCCCCCCGGAGAGGAGGAGGAGGAGAAGGAGGAGGGACAAGGCTGCGCCCCTCGGGACTCTCCCCCCGCAGCGGTTCCTCGAACCCAGCGCGTTTCCCCGGCCATTTGTCCCCGCCGAGGAGAGAGTGGGATCCGGGGGCGCCCGGGCCGTGCTGCGGCGCTGCCGGGACCCCGCGGGGGCCCCGCTTGTCCCGGGCACGGCTGTGGCCCGCTCGGAGCCCGGGCAGGGACCACTGGGGCTCGGCCCGGCCCGGCCCGGTTCGGTTCGACCCAGCCTGGAGCTGTTCGCGGTGCTGAACGCCAGGTCCGGCCCCGGGCGGACGGCGGCAGCGCCGAGAAGTGACAAAGTGTCCCGGGCCCGGGGCTGGGGCGGGGACACAGCGAGCGGTGCGTGTGCGGTGAGCGTGCGGTGAGTGCTGTGCGTGCAGGGTGTGCAGGGTGTGTTCAGGTGTGTTCAGGTGTATTCAGGTGTGTGCAGAGTGTGCAGATGTGTTCAGGTGTGCGCAGGTGTATTCAGATGTGTGCAGGTGTGTTCAGGTGTGCGCAGGTGTATTCAGATGTGTGCAGGTGTGTTCAGGTGTGCGCAGGTGTATTCAGGTGTGTGCAGAGTGTGCAGGTGTATTCAGGTGTGCGCAGGTGTGTTCAGGTGTGCGCAGGGTGTGCAGGGTGTTCAGGTGTGTGCAGAGTGTTCAGGTGTGTTCAGGGCGTTCAGGATGTGTTCAGGTGTGCGCAGGTGTGCACCGGGGGTACAGTGTGTGCAGCCCCGGGTTTTCCAGGGCCGGGGTGTCTATGTGGGTGTGTGGGGGTGTGGGATTGCTGTGTGATGCACGTCGAGGGAGACCCTCGCCCCCGGGCCGGGGCTGCGGGGCCGGGCAGGGCGGGACGGGGCGGCGCCTCCCCTCCCCTCCCCTCCCCTCCCCTCCC
>VZRL01003413.1:188903-233473 GCA_013397895.1 Origma solitaria | reverse complement strand
AAAGCCCCTTACAGCCCTCTCCAGCTCCCCCAACCCCATACAGCCCCTCCAATTCCATACAGCCCCCCAAACCCTCCAGCCCCCCCAGTCCCCCATCTGACCTGTCCAGCACCATGGCTGCTGTGTGCGGAGTCCGGCTCCTCCTCATCCTCCTCCGTGCTGGATGAGCCGAAGGGGTTCCCACCTCCCATGTCACCTGTGAGGACAAGAGGTGGGTGGGGGTCCCGACCCAGCAGGAGTGGGTGGGATGGGGGGATCCCTTTTATGGCAGAGCAGAGATGAGCCACAGTGGGGGCCAGGAGGAGGCTGGCGAGCAGTGCTGGGGGGCTCCAGCCCCCACATTTCCACAGCACCGACCCCCCTTCCACATTACCTGGCTGGGCCAGGCTGTCGTGCTCCCTCGATGGGCTGTCACCCTGCAGCAGGGGCTGTGACACCGGTGTCCCCTCCACAGCCCGGGCAGGAGGGCTGGGCTGCGAGGGAAACTGTGAGAACAGGGGCACCAGGCACCTCCTCGTCCCCCACCTGTGCCCCCCGGTCCAGCCCCTCTGGGTTCCTGGGTGAGGGATGGCCCATGGGACGCCCCATGGGACATTTCGTGGCACATTTCCCATCGCTCGCCAGGGTGCAGGATCACTCCCAGTGCAGCACAACCTTGGGATGGCACTGGAGGTGCTGCAGTGACCCCCACCATCACTGGGGTCCAGGTACTGCTCAGCCCCCACACCAGGGACCCACCTGGAGCTCAGGGGCCTCCTGCACCTCCTCCGTGGGGGAGCTGTGGGAAGAGAGCACTGTCAGTTTGGTCTAGGTGGTGAACAGCCAGACACCGGGACACTGGGAGACCCTGGAATAATAGACAAACGGACACTGGGACAGTGGGAGACCCCGGAATAATAGACAGACGGACACTGGGATGGTGGGGGACACTGGAATAATGGACAGATGGACACTGGGATGGTGGGAGACAGTGGTGGGAAGATGGTGGAAAATCAGACCCTGGAAGGACGGTCAGACACCAGCCCTGGCTGCACCATCCCCTCCAGCACAGCTTCTGCTCCCCCTCCAGCCCCCCATGCCACTCCCAGCGAGATGCCACCAGCCCTGGGGCACCTGTGGGGTGACAACCTCCCTCCCCTCCCCTCACCTCTCATCCGTTTCTGACACACCATCCTCATCCTCCTTCTCTTCTGCCAGCGGCTCTTCGATGGCCTCCAGCTCGCCCACGCTGGGGCCACGCTCCAGGTTCCCCGTTCCTGGGGACATCGGGGAGCTCAGCAGGCCAAGCCCTGGCCCCTCGTGTCCCCTGTCCCCATGCCCTGTCCCTTGCCTACCCCGGGGCTGCCTCCTGCGGCGGATGGAGGCTCGGACGAGGTCGGAGCCCAGGTGGTGCCGGTGGCGCTGGGCCCGCGCGTCACAGAACCAGTCCCCGGTGAGGCTCCGCAGCCGCGCCGGGTCCGACACCGACTTGCGGAGTTTGCTGGCGGTGGGAGGGCGATGTTGGGGTCCCACCCTGGCACTGCCATCGGCCCCTGTGCCGCGGCCCCATAGCCTTCCCAATGAATGGAGCCACCGCAACGGGGCCTGGGAGAGAGCAGCCACCACATTCCAGGGGCTTTAGGACCCCCAGGGCTGGTGTGACAGAGCAGGGGCTTCACCCTGGCTGAGCTCAGTGGGTGACCCCGTCCCCAGGGAAAAGGGACCCTCAGCCTGGCAGCTCTGTCCCCAAGGGGTGATGGCCCCCAAGCTGGCTGCTCCTGGCAGGGTCGGTGCTGTCCCCAAGGAGGACAGACTCCACACTGGCTACTCCTAGGGGTGTCCATGCTGTCCCCAAGGGTGACGCCGAGCAGAGCCCCCCAGCCCACCTGATGCGCCCCTCCTCTCTCCGGCGGAGCTGCCAGTCCCGGCGCAGCACCTCAGCGATGGAGCTCCGCTCCTCCTCCGTCAGAAAGCTCAGGTCCAGCAGCGCCTCAGGCTCCAGGGCCATGGCGGCGTGTGGGGACAGCCGGGGGACACCCCGAGGGGCTGGCCCGGGCGGGGACAGGGGCAGGGGCACGGGGTGCTCAGCGTGCCGGGCGTGCACCAGCGATGCCAACATCTGGAGAAGCACCTCGGGGCCGCTGTGGAGGATCGCCCCCGCTCATCCTGCTGGAAAGACAGGGGAGGAGCTCAGCCCACACCCTGAACACCCCCGGGACCCCCACCGGCGACAAACGAGGAGGGGACGGTGCCGAGGGTGCCAAGCGAAGGGCACAGGCAGCCCGAGGGAGGGCTGGGGACACTGTGCCGCTCCTCCCGCTGCGGCTCCGTGCCAGCCCAGCCCTGCCCGCGGCCCGTGTTTGCCCAGCGTGTTTGCTCAGGGCTGGCTCTGACCCTGCCCGCTTTCCCGTGGGATTCACCGGGTGCCAGGGCACACGGACAGATGGCACGGGGGGGCTTGGTTGTCCCCACGATGGGCGGAGACCAAGCCAGGCTGAGACTGGGCTCAGCTCATCACATCTCCCAGAGGGTCTTGCCCCATGCCCGGCGTTGCCTCACACGGCCCTTCCTGTCCCCGCTGTTGGGAAAGCGCTGCCCGTTGTCACCAAGGGCAGGAAATTGCAGCAGCCGCGGGGCGGGACAAGCCCGGACCCCCCCGGGCACCCCTCGGTTCCTGAGCACACACAGAGCCACGCCCTGGCACGGCTGGGGGTCCCACCGCCACCAGGGCCCTGTCCCCAGCCCCAAAGGTGACTCTGACCCTGTCCCAGCCCCGGGAGTGTCACACTCCCCCAGGGTTGGAGACCCCAGCCCAGAACTGGAGCACACCGGGTGCCAACCCCTCCAAACCAGCACCAGGGACCCCCCGCCACCCCACACAGGGGACCCCCAACACTACCCGGCCCACTCGGGGGGAGCCTGTGACAGCCACCAGCCCCCTGCCCCCGTCACCGGTCCGGGAGGGTCTCAGGGGACACGACCCGGCTCTCACCGGGGCTGGGGAGATGCTGCCGCTGTCTCCTCGCCGCGGCTGCTCGTATCCTGTTTACTGCCAGCGCACGGGGGGGTCCCCCCACCCCGGAACAGAGCCTCCACCTAAAAATGTCACCTAGGTCTGAGCCAAGCGCTGCTGTGGCCCCCAGTTCCCTGTGGGGACCCCAAAACTGAGCCATAAAGAAGCAGCGCAGCCCCGCCGGTGTGCAGAGGGGTGCTGGGCCCCCCACCCTGCACGGGGGACCAGTCAGACCAGTTAAACCTCCCAAGTAAGCCACAACTGGGGGGTGCACGTCTCCCTTTTTTCATTGCAGGCAGCCCGACACCATGGGGGTGGGGGGGGGTCGGTCTGGACGGCGTGAAACTTCCCCCCCACACCCCTCCACGACACGGACCCTTGCCCAGCCCCTCCTGGGGGACCCCCGCAGCCCCCCAGGGACTGGCAGATGCCAGGCGCCTCCAGCACAGTCCAGCGGTGCCCACATCCGGGACGCCCCCACCTCCTCCCAGCACCGGAGACCCCATCACGGGGCTGACCCCGGCCGGCCCCAGACCTCTGTCACGCCGTGGCGACAAGAAAAATCGCCCCCCAAACGCGTGAGCGGGAGCCCCCAACCCACCCTGCCCGGTGGGCAGCGCAGCGGGGAGGGTGCAGCCCCACAGGTGGGGCGAGAGGAGGCAGAGCAGCCCTCCCCAGGGTGCCGGTGCAGCCCCCGCAGTGGGTTCAGCCCCACGCCCCCTTACCTGCCCAGGTGGTGGGGTCTCGGTGGCTCGCCGCCCCCAGCACCCCACGGGACCCCCGTGGGTGCGCGGTGCCCCCGCTCCCCCCCGGCTGGTGCCGTGCCCGGGGTGACTCAAGCGCAGCCCTGCGAGCGCCTCCGCGCCCGGCGGCACGAAAGCAGGGACTGGAGCCAGCAGCACCCGCCGGACGGGACTGAACTGGGCTGAACTGGGCTGAACTGGGAGGCGTCAGGTGCTGCGAAGGGGTGGCGCAGCGGGGGTGCGCCCCGGGACAGGGGGACCCCAAACCGGGGGAAGCCAAGGGTGTGGGGAAGGGGATGGGGTGGGAGGTGTCCCACCCTGGGGTCACACAGAGGCTTGGGGGGCTGGATGTGGTTCTGGGGTTCCTGGGAGAGCGCCGGGGCTGCGCTAGGGGAACTGTGGGGACTGGTCTGTGCTGGGCATGGGGGCAGCAGTGCATCGGCCCCCCTGCAGCACCCTGAAGCCCCCCACCCCAAAAGCCCAGGGTGGTGAAACATCAGGTCCCTGTGGCTTTGCAGGATCTGCATCCCCGGGGTGTCCTCGGCTCCATGGCCCCCATCCCATAAGGCATTCCCAGCCCATGGCTCCTTTCCCATGGGACAGCCCCAGCCCCCTCCTCACCCCGTGGTTCCCCCAGTCCCCTCCCACCCTGCCCGTGGCTCCCCCAGCCCCACATTCCTATCCCATGGATATATCCATCCCCAGAGCTCCCATCCTACTGGGAACGATATCATCTTGCTGGGAATGGCTGGGGGTCCTGCCGGCCCAGGACCATCCTGGGTGCTCAGCCCCACGCAGGATGGGGCCAGCAGTGCCAGGCAGGGATAAACCCCGGGCAGGAGCACCTCTGCCTGGCACAGAGGGACCTGTGCCTCAGTTTCCCTCGATGCCGGGGGGAGAGCAGCTAGCTGAGGGTGGGGATCAGGCTCCCCCCGAGCTTTAAGGCGAGATGGCAGCACTTACCGGCCGCAGAAAAGGGGATTATTTTTAGCAGCCTGGTTTCTCAGGAAATGAGACTTCAGCAGTGGCTTCTCGAATCTATCCGTGGGCCACGCTCCTTTTTCTCCCCTTGCAGGGCGCTCGCTGCTCAGCTCTGCTGGGAGAGGTCCCAGAGGAATGGCATCCCTGCCATGGGTGTCCTGCGGGGTCTCTGCAGGGGGACAGTGATGTGAGGACACTTGTGTCCCCCCAGGGGTTCTCGTGGGCTGGGGGCTCAGCTCTGGGTCACCCCAGGTGGGTCCCAAGCCCTTTCCAGGCATCCTGGACCCTTTGTTCCTGCAACATCCAGAGTGAGAAACATTCATGGGATAGAGAAGGGCGTGGGGAGAAGTGGGACACATCCTGCAGCGTGTCCCACCCCATCCCTGTGACCTAGAGGTGCAGCGAGCTCGCTGGGTCTCAGCCACAGCCGGTGCCTCGGGTGGTGGGGACGGAGGCAGCACCAACCCAGTGACAGCCCGTGACACCCAGGAACGCTCTGACCACCAGACCTGACCTGAGCCGGGTGCCAGGACAGCCCTGGGGGATGGTTTTTCCTTCCAGCCAGCTCCTGGAGCAGCATCGGAGGAGCAGCGCCAGCACAGGCACGGAGCAGGTTCTGTCTCATTTCGGCGCCGTGTGGGCAGCCCCGAGCCAGCGCTGGCGAGGAGCGAGTCCCAGCCTGCTCCCAGTCCTCTTCCCCTCCAGGACTTGTTTCTCAGGTCTGGGAGGTGCAGGCAAGTCTGGTTCTCCTGGGGGGAAGCTGAGGCAGGAGCATGAGCTGGAGCACGGGCAGAGACTCAGCAGTGGGTTGGGGGCGGTGGGAAGCCCCTGCAGGACAGCACCCCGGCTTTCACACTGCCATCTGGTCCTGGTCCTGTCCTGGGATCTCAACTCCCTGTGCTCTCTGCCCTCCCAGAGCCTTTGATGTGACACTCAAGTTCTCCCTGGACACACAGGAATGGCACCAGCTCCCACAGGGACAGACCCCAGCTCCCATGGGCTGGGGTGGCCCCTTGCTTGCACCCCCTCTTAATTTTTTGTTTCAAACCCCCACACCGGAGCAGGGACCTGGAGGTGTTTGCAGCTGTGGCTCTGTCAGGCAATGGCACGCAGGGCCTGGCTGGGAGGGCAGCGCTGGATCTTGCAGCCCCCTCCCCTCCCCTCCCCTGCCTGGGGAACAATGGGGTGAGGATAAGGAGGGGTCCACAGCCTGGGGGGCACCACGGCCCCGGCAGCCCCCAAAGCTCCCGATGTGCCCCCGCGCAAAGGGATATTGCTCCTGGGGGAGCCCTTTGATGCACCCCCCGAAGGGTGATCCCAGGGGCTCCTCACCTCTGTCCAGCTGCAGCAAAGTGACCTCACTTCAAAGGCGGCTCCCGGCGGTGACATTCCTGGCTCCCCGTGGGGAGGGGGGTCAGGGACCCCCAGCCCTGCTCCCCTGGGGGGGGTCGGTCACACTCGGCCACCCCGGGGGAGGCAGAGGGGAGGGTCACTCCGGGCTGAGAGTTGAGGCCATGTGGCAGCTGGGATGGATCCCGACATTCCACACCGCGGCATTCCTGGCTCCCGGGGCTGGGCTGGCCACGCTTGGAGCGTGGAGCGGAAAATGAGGGGAGCGGGGCTCACACGGGAGCCTCACACCCTGGGCAGGGAGCTGGGGGCACCCTGGGCACGGAGTGGCACTGTCTGGGCACACTCAGACCGCCTGACCCCTGCAATCCTCACATTCCGTGAGCTGAACCACGCGGCTCAGCTCCCACACCTCCCACATCACACTCCCTGCAGCTCCCAGGCAGCAGCAGAGCCTTAGGAAAATCCTGCCAGGCCAGGGAGGCAAGGAGGGACCCCTGTGGCCCTGGGGGGTTTGGCATCCTCACCTCACCTTCCAGAGACAGATGCGTGTGGGATAAAGCCCTTGGAGACGCTTGCCATCCCGCAGGAGCTGAGGCTGTTTGCCTGGAGGGGCTGAGCAGGAGGATCCAGGTGGTTTTCCATAAAATGGCTGCACCATGAAATCTCCTGGCCTCGGACACAACCTAATTTTAAGGCTGATGTGCTCCCCCCGCCACAGCTCCAGCCTCTGGATATCAGATGGAACAGAAAATCGGTGGCTGCATCTGCAGTCAGCAGGCACAGCTTTCCCTGCTCCCAGTTCAGACCCCGCTGGGAGAGAGGAAAACGAGTCTGGCTCTTTGCTCCTGGCAGCCCCAGGGCTAGGACAAGCGTCCCCTCCCCAGGGAAGGTCGGGGGCTCCAGGCTGGAAAGGGAAGGGAGCCGAGAAAGCAGTGCCTCCTGGAAAATAAGACACAGGAGAGACAAAAGGGAAGCTGTTCACAGCTGAAGGGAATCAACCTTGGAAAAAAGCACCTTCCACCCCAGAACATTTGGCTGCCTCTTCCCAGGCCTTGAGACCCACCGTTAAATCCCACAAACTCTTCCTATGCTGCACGGATGGGGATCCTCCTGCCCCTAAACCTCCTACCCAGCAGCAGGGCTGTGAATTTTCCCTGGAGCAGGGTGAAGGGCAAGTTCATAAAGCCAAAAATGTGTGAGCGGCACATTATGGCCCCTTTGGGCAGGAGAGGGGCCAGGGCTCAGTGGGGCAGGGGAGACCCCGATCCCAACCCTGCTCTTGGCTGAGCGCTGGGAGGAGGGAAGAGATGCAGCACTTGGAGACATCCACAGAAATCAGTTTATTTCCCTGCCGTCGGGATTATGAAACCACAGAAGCAGAGTTTAAATATTTACAAAGAAAACCAGCGCCCCGCAGAGATGAAGGGAACAAAGGATGAGGGATGGGGGCTCGCCCTTGCCATTCCAAACTCCGCTCTGGTAAAAAGCATCAGGAGCAAACGAGAGGGAATTTCACAGTGGGGTTTTGGAAGTCCAGGGGCCCCCTGACACCCCCGAGTCTCAGCTTTGGCAATTCTTGTAGAGCTCGTGGATCAAACACGGACAGGATGGGCTGAGGGTTATTGCTGAGGGTGGATCCAGCCCCGGGACTGGTCACTCCAAGGAATCACTGAAAACACACACAGGGAAAGCATTCCCTTCTCCTGCCGGGCTGCCTTGCCCTGGGCACCCTGGGCAGTGGCTCCTGGGTGGAGAGCAGGATTTCGGATCCGATCCGATCAGGATTTCGGTTTTCCGGGCAGCCCCAGGCCCAGCACCCTCCATCTCAGGCTCTTCACCAGAATGTTTCAGCTCCAGCTCAGTGGGGAAGGCCACATTGGGATGACAGAGAGACAATAACGAGCAGGAGGCTTAAGGGGTGATTTAAAAGTGACTGAGGAAAAGGAGAAAACACAGAAATGAGCCCGAGAGGATGGCCCAACCCTCCCACATGGCTGGAGGAGTCAGGGAAGTGGGAGAGGCACATGGAGAGGGGTCTGAAATCCAGTGGGCTGACAGTGACTGGGCTCCCCAGTCAGAGGGAGCTGCAGACATGGCAGGGACTCCAGAAAAGCTTTCCTGCTGGCCAAGAGCACTCCTTGAGTTTGGAATCTGTCAGGTTCTGGAGTAATGAGCTGTTTTTCAGGTGTGAGTGGAAAAGCTCTTCTCCCGCCTCTGCAGTCAGCAGGGACCTGCTCAGCTGTACAAGACCCTTCAGCCAGGCTTGGTTTTAGAACTCTCCCCGGCTCAGAGCCCTCCAAAAGCAGCACCTGCAGGGCAGAGCCTCAGCAGACACAGACCTGGCTGTGGAAGGGGCTCTGGGTAACCTCCAACTCCCCTCCTGCCCCTGCCCATCATGCCCGAGCTGCGCTCCTCACCCCAAGCCCTGCACAGCCTGTGCCCAGGGCTGCCCTCCAAAGCTCCTCACACCGTTCCTCCATCACCAACCCGGGACCAGCCAGGAGAAAGGCACTGCCCCAGCCCACCAGCACACAGGCAGCTCCCATCCCTTCACCTCCTCTTTTCAGCTCTGAGCTCAGGTGCTGCTCCCACAGAAGTGTTCCAACCCCAGGCTCAGCCTCTGCCCCAGCTGCTGCCTGACAGACACGGAGCACAGGGATCAAAGGGAAACAAGAGGCTTGTGAGGATTGCAGCGCCAGATTTAGCAATTCAGAGCCCAGGGAGAAGCAGGGAAGTGATATTTTCTCTGGCACAAGCTAAAAGGGATCAAGCAGCTGCCTCCCAATGCTGCAGCAGGCTCCTGAAGGGGTGCACCCTGCCACGAGCCATTCCCAAGCCAGCCCTTCAACTTTCCTGCCTTTCCAGGCTCACCAGCAGGACGAGCAGAGTTGGCCCTGCCACAGAGCATCCTTCAGGAGTGTCCCACCCCAACAACCTCCTGCCACTGCTGGGGGGCCATCACTGAGTGCTGGGGCACCCCATCCCCCCAGGAGGAACCCCACACTCCCACTTTGGAATGTGTGCTACTGGAGAGATGTGCCGCAGGGAAAACAGCAACTCCTAACTGGAGATCCAGGGAATCTGAGGGAGCATCTGGTGAAGAGGACAAAAGCAGGTGATCAGAGAGACCCTCCCAAGGTGTGTCTGCTTGTGCCACTGCAGGAGGCAGAGTTTGCCCGGGGCTTTTCTTGGCACTGAAAGCAAAGGTGCCCACCCCTCTCCTTTCCTGATCCCATTCCCACCTCCCGAGCTGCAGAAACAGAGGGAGCAGGAGCCTCCAGACCCCTGACACTGGGAGACACCACCGACAGAACAGGAACAGGAGGAAAAGAAGCCAATTCCAGGAGACGAAGATGAGCTGTCACAACGGAGTGGGGTTCCCACCTTCCCTGGAAAAGGGCTCCCGGAGTCCCACGCCTCCATCCTGCTAGATCAGTCACAGTTTCTTCCTTTGTGTGCTCAGGGATTGGGAGCTTCAGAGCTGCCATCACCGCAGGTGGAGGGTGAGAACCACGGTCACGATCACCCCCAGGAAGAGGACAAAGGGCAGCCAGGTCTTCACAAACCCCCCTATGCTGCAGGAGGGAAAGAGGGAAATGTTTAAACGTGAGAAATCAGCAGACAAAAGGATGGCAGAAAAACTGGAGAAATCAGAGGGAGAAATGCCTTTCTGACTGTTACCCATTGCTGGCACTGCCACACGCCCCATCCTGCAGAGTCAGCGTTAAAAACTGAGACTCAATCACGGCCACAATAAATATAACACAAACAATAGGGCCAGAGTCTCCTTCCAGCTTAAATTAAGTCAAAGACAAGCCCATTTCATATCTGCACGGACAGAGATGGCGACAGGACACCACAAATGAAACCCTGTTACCACAGGGCTCGTTATTCCGACTGCTGGTGGATTTAACCAAGGCAGCAGGAGCTGTCCTTGCCCAAAGCTGGTAAAGAAGCTTATCCAGAACAGGGAAGATTCAACAGAAGTGGAGCTTTATGCAGGGCAGTCCTCAGAGAATCTCTTCTTCAGGCACAAGGAGCTAAAATGGAGATTCAAAACCGTTCCCATAAGGAAAGCTCGGGGTTTCCCTCCCCACTCCAGCTGGAAGCTCCACAGCAGCTGGAAATTGGACTAGTTTTTGTGTAAACAAGATTCAAGAGAGGGGAGGGAAACCAGTAATCCTTGGAGAGAAGCCATCCTGTGACCTTATGTTCTGACCTAACCCAGCCAGAAGACAACACGGAGTGAGATTTGCTTTAGCCAGCACTTCCCAAATTCCAGGCACTCCAAATTAGCAGAAACAGTATTTTGGGAGCAGCATCTAGAGCAACCAGCAAGCACTCCTGGCTCCCTTGCTGAGCACAGGAAGTGACAGCACCGCCCACCAGCAACACACCCACAGCTTGGGGGGGACGCTTCTCCCTTCTCCACAGGACAGGCGGATGCTTCAGAGGGCTCAAGAGGAGGAAAGAGCCCCTTCTGCTGCGGAACCCAGGCTGTCCCTCCGCTCACCTGACGTATTTCCCATAGAGCAGTGTGAAGAAGCACAGTTTCACCATGTTCCAGGAGGTGCTGTTGTCGTATCTCATCAAGTTTAAGGCCAGAGCCACGTGGGAATGGCAGTTGTCACAGCAAAGGTTGTGCTGGAACAAAAAACGGGGTGAGAAATGCAGTCCCTGAGGCTCCCCAGTCCTGGTGGAGAGCCACAGGTCCCACTCCCATGGCAAGGAGCCAAATACTGGGGAGGTATCCCTTCAAACCACTGCAGAGATTTGGAATCGTGGAATGGTTTGGGTTGGATGGACTTCAAAGCCCCTGGCTCCACCCTGGCCTTGAACACTTCCAGGGATGGGGTATCCAGAACCTCCCTGGGAACTCCCTCGAGCCTCTGGGGAGATACTCCCTCCCCCCGAGCAGGCCAGGAGCTGTACCATGCGGTGCTTGTACTCCTCGGACGCGTCGTGCACGGCCGTGTCCCAGGCGTTGGGGCCAGTGGCATAGGCCTTGCTGGGATCCAGTTTCCAGTACCTGGAAGCATGAGAACAGTGTCCTTGGCTTGGCTCTACTGCTGCACCTTCCCCACCGCTTGCTCCTCCCAGCAGGATGACGGTGGGATCAGTCTCCCCGGTTGGGAGGGACCCACGAGGATCACCAAGTGTAAGTCCTGGCCCTGCACAGGCCTAAAGGACTTGGAGGAACCCAGTGCGGCTGAATGCACAGAGCCCAGCCCCTGGAGAGAGGCAGGGGCAGCGGAAAGGCTGCTCACCACCTCAGAGAGAGAAACCAGAGCTCAGGGGCACAGCCCCGAACTGCTCCCACACCCCAAAGGAACCTCCCGACCATTCCTAACACAAGCCTGACTCGAGAGACACAAACTCAGGCCCTTCTCCTCCCCAAACCACTGACAGGATGAGTGACATCAGTCCACCACCACAGCCAGGAGTGTTTACTCAGAGCTCTTCTTAACATCATCTTAGAATGGTTCAGCCTTTTCTTTTCCTTTTCGCTAACAAAGGCTCCACAAAGCTCTGGTTATTAACACCACCACATTGCTGTCACGCTGCTAAAAAGATTTAATTTAATGTGGTTTCCTGAAAAGCAGAGACATGGCAGCCACCAATGTGACTCAGGGCAGCTGAGCACCAGGAAAAGCAATGTCACAGCACATCTGTCCCCAGGAACTGCAGGGCACCAGCAGGGCACTTGGTCAGTTGAATACAAACAAGCAGCACTTACTTCACTGGTTTTCCAAATGCCATGTTGTCTTCCTACAAATAAAAGGAAAACTGTCTCAGGAGGATGAAACCCTGTGCAATATCCAGAGCATGGATCTGCAGGAGGTCTCACAGGTGGATGGCAGAGTGATCCAACTGCCCCGGACACCGATCGTGGCTGTGCCTGGGTTTGGATTCCCGTTGTTTCCATACTCCTGATCTGGGCACAGCATATTTATACTCCAAACACAGTGACATCATCTACCTACAAGTGCCTTGCTCCCTTTCTTTTTTTTTCTTTTTTTTTTTAAGTGTTAATATTTCGTTAACTCTCAATTGTAAATGTCCCAGTCTATTAGGAGCACTAATTATCCCAAATTAAAACTCTCTTTACTTTCAGAATCCCTGGGACGCCCAGCAGCTTAAGAGGCCTGGCACACACCTGATGCTGAGCAGCGCAACACAAACAGCCATGCTGAGGAAGCTGAAGGCACTTCTGCTACTCAGAATCAAGAGAATTTAAGTCCAAAACTCCTAATTTAGAGCCTGGAATACAAGGCTTTTTCCCCTTCTCCTTACCAAACCAACTATTATTTATCACACCCCCAAACGAGCTCCACTGGAGCAGCCCACAGAGCAACAGCAACAATCGCTGATCCTTGAAAACATTTAAAGCTGTTATTTGGGGCTGGAGAAGACAAGGCTGGCTCAGAAGTCACCAAGGCAGGGGAGAAGCAGAGGGAGCAGGAATTCTGCTCATGCACCTGGATCCAGGATCTACTTACGGAGACGAAGTAGGGCCCTGCAAAGTCCCGGATGACGCCGGTGGAGGTGCAGATCCCCATGTGGCCGATGATCGGGAACAGCCACCTGCCAAGGCAACGAGGGATGCATCAGGAGGGAGATGTGTCCCTGCTCACACCCAGCGCTGCTCCAGACAGCCCACGGCACAGGGAACGTGGGAGACACGGCTGGGAGGGGAGAGAGCAGGAGCCAAAGCCAGGCAAAGGCTGGACAAGAAGCAGAAAAACAGGGAAAACACCCAGAGAACACCCCAGCTCCGCTGGCAGCAGGGCCAAAGGAGAGCACCACACTCCAAAGTGTCCTGCACACATCCGGGGCAGGGAAGGGCGAGCCCTGGTCTCCCAGACAAACCCCTTTGAGCAGCCAAGCACAAAGATTAGATCCTGGAGAACTGCCTTGGGATAAAACCGGACTTTCCACTCCAGCAACCAAAAATCAGGTCACCCTGCCCACTTCCCATCACGCTGCAGTTTTCCACAGCAACCTAGATTTAAGCTCTCCAGACAGAAAACAGAGTTCCTGCCTCTAGGAAGAGCATTCCCTCCCCTAAATGATCCCATTGTTTCAAAGACCTTCTCCCTGATGGATATTTACAGCCCCAGGGAGCAGCAGACCTAAATCCCAAGCCCCTTCTATCATCAGACCTATATCCCAGCTCCCTTCCATCATTATCACATAGAAGTAAATACTCCAGGTCACATTCCAGCCCTTTCCCACATTCTCCAGCATCCTCAGCTTTACTGATCTTCCTCCAGCTTCTCCCTCCTCTCTCTCCCGAGGGACTGAGTCTGGCAGCTCCCTTCAGCACTCCCAGCTGGGGTTAGGAATGTTAAAAAGCTCTGGAAAACCCTCCAGGAAAAGGCTGAGGTGAAAATCTTAAGCAATCAAAAAAGCAAAGAGATAAAAGAGATAAAAGAGACGGCAAGAGGGGAAGTGCAGCCTCTCCTGGGCAAGGACTGCTCCGGGCCGTTCCCGATCCTGGCACGCCCCACACCACATCTTCTACCTGACTTTGAGCCCCGGCTCAGTAAACATCACCTGATGGGAACCCGAGGGGAAGAGGAAGGTGGAAAAACAAGCCTCGCTGTGCCCAGACAACCCCCACAGCCACAGCCGCAGCTTTCCACGTTCCCACGACCAGAGGAAAACTCCCAAATTCTCCCCGGAGCCTGCCCACACTTGGCTGGCGAGCCTGGGAAGGCAAATCTAGTCCCACCCCACAAAAAGCAACGCACCGAGACTCCCCTCGGGGCACGGGGTGGTCTTAGATCCCCGCGGCCCAAACCTTTGCTCCAAAAAAGCTTCCCACGTTCCCCGGGATCCCTCCACTCCCGCTCCTGCAAGGACAAGCCCGCTCAGGACAGAGCCTTCCCCCGAGCCTCCCCGGCTGAAGAACGAGCCCCTCCCGGGACAGGGTCCCGCGGCAGCCGAGCAGCCCGGGCAGGACGGAGGGGAGCGGGAAGGGCGAGGAGGAACCCGGGCAGGGAGAGGGGGGCTGGGAATGGCAAGGGGGCCCCAAGAAGGACGAGGCGGGGACTCAGGAGGGGCAACAGGAATCCGGGAGCGGCGGGAGCCCAGAGAAGCGAGACGGGGCCGGGAAGGGCGAGGGGGGACCCCGGGAAGAGACCCCGGGAGGAGAGGGGGCCTGGGAGGGGCGAGGGGAGAGCCGGGAGAGGGTCCCGGCAGAGGCGAGCGGGGACCCGGGAGGGGCAAAGGGTGACCGAGAAGGGCGAGGGGGCCCCGGGAGAAGCGAGAGGAGCTCCGGGACACAAGAGGGGAGGCCCCGGGGGAGGAGAGGGGGTCCCGACCCGGGCCCTGCCCCCGGTGCGCCCCCGGCGCCGCGCTCACGTCAGGACGGGGATGGGCGTCCACACCACGCAGTGCGGGAAGCGGCCACGCTCCGCGTCCGGCGCGGCGCCGCCGCCGCCATTGAACTGCTTCATCCCGGGCTCCGCCGCCGCCATGCCCGGGGCGCGCCCGCAGCGCGTCACTTCCGGCGGGACGAGCGCGCTTCCGGCAACGGGCAGCGGCCAGCGCGGGCGGGGAACCGGAACGGCTCGGAACCGAACCGGGAACGGGACAGAACCGGGAACGGGACAGAACCGCGAACGGGATCGAGCCTGGAACGGGATCGAACCCGGGATCAGCACCTCCTGCTGCGGGCCTGCAGCTCCGCTACAGGACCAGCACCCCCAAACCCGGACCGAACCCCAACCCCCGGACCAGGCCCCAGCCCCGGGCCTGGATCCCAGCCCCGGACCCGCGCCCCCGCCCCGGCGTGGGCCCGGATCCCGATCGGGACCCCCGCGTGCCCAGTGCCCCAGCCCCGGGACCCCTGGCAGGACGGGAGGCAGGTCCCTGTCCCTGGACAGCCTCTCCTGGCAGGTCCCTTCCCCTCTCGCCCCCCTTGTGCGAAGCCACCATGGCCTCGTCCCTGTCCCTGTCGCCCTTCCCAAGGGCAGAAGCTGGAGGAGCCACCCCGTGAAACCCCCCAGGGAAGCACAGGAGCAGAAGTATCCATCCCCTGAGCCCCCCGGGACAGGGGAGGAACTGCCAGAGCAGCAACAGCATTCACAGAGGGAGAACCAGGTTAGAAAAATAGCAATCACTTTATTAGGAAGTTAAATTCAAACTACACGAGGAAGCTGGAGAAATGTGTTTATTCCAGGTTTCCATCCACCACAACATACTCAGTACACGGAGTGAGACCCATGAGACTGAAGGGAAGCACAGGGAGGTCGGGGCTGCCCCAGCCCAGCCCAGGATGAGGATGTTCTGCCCCAGGGGGGCAGGAGAGCAGCCAGCGTCCACCTTCCAGCCTCACATCCTTCCACGTTTTCCTTGGAAGCTGCTCATTTCCTCCTCACACAGAGGCCATAGCCACGTTTCCCGTCGAGGCATGGAGTGGCCAAGGCTCTCCAGGACAGCCTGTGCTGTCACGCTGCCGTGCCAGGGGGGTTGGGAATAAAAATAAACAGTCTTGGCCCTTTCCTGCTCGTGCGTGGGCTCCTCTGGCACAGAGACAACACAGAGCCAAGGGGGCCTTGGATTTCGGGATTAACAAACCCCGTTCCCAACGCATCACAAACTTACAAGCTCCCACTTTTACCAACATTCCTCTCCTTCATCTCCCTGTCCTGTTTTCCCTTCCCTGCCTTTTCCCACTCGTTAGGCTGAGCCCAGCCTTCCACCCCCGGGATGTTCTCCATTCCAGGACAGAACAGCACTTACAGAGCTTTAGACTCGTGAGGCTTCCAGGGGAAAGCCCAGCAGAGGGACAACCTTTCCCCGCCTTGGAGGGGACACCATTTGGTGTCCTCCCATTTGTAGGGGCCACTGTGGCAGCAGAAGATGTCACAGAAGTCTCATCTCAAGGTGGTCTCTCCCCTCTCGAGCCACAGCAAACTCCCCCTGAGCACTCAGCGGTCAACACAAGCAGCTCAGTAACACGCAACACATTTTTCTACCTCTACCAAACCCTCAAGACTTCATCTAACATCCCACTTCATTTCCTAGCCTAGACTATGGTTTAGGAAAGCCTTTCCAAGAGGGAAGTATCTCCAAGGTGGTGCCAGACTCTGTTCAGTGGTGCCCAGAGACAGGACAAGGAGTAATGGCCATGAACTAAAACACAAGAAAATGAGGAAGAACTTCTTTCCATGAGGGTGGCTGGAACAGCTGCCCAGGGAGGGCGTGGAGTGTCCCTCTCTGGAGACATCCCAAACCCATCTGGACGTGTTCCTGTGTCACCTGCTCTGGGTGACCCTGCCTTGGCAGGGGCTTGGACTGGGCGATCTCCAAAGGTCCCTTCCAACCCTAAAATTCCATGATCGTGTGAAACCTGCTCCAGGGGTGTCAGGATGGACCCACAGCTCTGCACCTGGAGCTCATGTGGAGCTGCAGAATGGGCAGGAGCTGCAGCCTCGGGTCACACTCCTTGGGGTCTGATGGAAAAGGAATTCACAAAATAGTATCCAAAAGAGAGTAAGCTGAGGAAATCAAACACTCTTGAGAGTGAAGCCATGGCTGGTGCTTTGGTTTCTGACTTCCTCTTTTAGGACAAAGAGTAATGGGTACAGATTGAAAGAGGGGAAATTGAGGTTGGATAATAGGAAGAAATCCTTCCCTGTGAGGGTGAGCAGGCCCTGGCACAGGCTGCCCGGAGAAGCTGCCCCATCCCTGAAGTGTCCAAGGCCAGGGTGGACAGGGCTTGGAGCAACCAAGGGAGGTGTCCCTGCGCATGGCAGGGGTTGGAATGAGATGCTCTCTAAGTTCCCTTCCAACCCCTAACATTCTATGATTCCATTTTGGCACTTGGGATGGAAGATGCACACAAAGGTTGTGTTTCAGTGAACACTTTTTGTTCAACAAAGAAAAAAAAATCCTGGCATTGATTTGCTCCAGGCCAACATAAATATCAGAGATTGTGAAAAAGCCATGAATGGGGGCCAATGTTCACATCAGCTAATGTGGTCCTGGCACGTTTGTCGGATTAGGCAATGGATTTGCTCTTCCTGCTCGTGGCTGGGAGGCTGCTAAGCAGGATATCACCAGGGACCAGCTCCTTGGCAAAGCCACGCAGCAGGGACAGCACTGACAGCCTCAGCAGGACGTGTCCCCACAGTGCCACCTCCTGCCTGGGCAAAGGGCAGTTCAGACACTTCACTCCCTCGTAAACCAAGCGCAGGAAGGCAAGCCCAGCTGCTGGAGCTCGGGAAGAACACAGCTTTCCCCAGGCTGGATTTAAAAAAAAAATAATTAAAACCAAAATCAATAGAGCACTGGTTTGCTGTGCAGCTTTGTGTCTGTCAGGGAAGCACAAGGGCTCTCCAGCCCCGGCAGAGCACGGCTGAGCTGGAGCTGACAGCAGGGTCTTCCTGGTGACAACTGGAAAGCTGCTGCTGTTGTGCTGCTATTGATCTAAGCAGAATACAAAACACCTGAAGTCAGCAGGGAAAAATAGCTGCAGTTGGAAAAGGAACTGTGGGGGGGAGGACAGGGAGGGGAGAGCAGGTAAGAAGTTCTCCATGCATAAAATTAAAGGCCAGGGTTTTATTGCAGCTCTCTTGCCTGACTACAGCACTGGATCGATGTGCAGAGCAGGAATGGTGCCATCATTGTTTGTGCAAGCTCTCGTTTGAGGAGAAACAAAAGGCTTTGCCAGGGCCTCGCCACTGATGGCTCCTCTGCCTCCCCTCGGCCAGAACATCCTCAGGACAACGGGGACATGTCCCTGCTCCCGAGGTGCCAGCGTGTCCCTCGGAGCCTAGTGACTCCGAGCCTTCCTGGGGGAGGATGGAGCACTGTGGGGCTGTCCAGCACACCCTGGAGCCCAGCCCGGCCGCGATTCAGGCACCTCCCGTGCCCAGGCTGGCTCGGGGCAGAGCCTGGAGCAGCAGGCACCCAGCCAGCTCCTGTTCAGCAGCGCTTCCTTGGGAACCTTGCCTGTTGTGACAGCTCCAACATCACAGGGACTGCCAGAACCAAAGCACTCCAGGAGGAGATCCCCTCCCCCTCCTGACATTGACAGCCGAGGCGGCAGCAGGAGCCGACTGGAAATGTCACCGAGGCTCGGGCTGATGGAGGACACCAGCCCCATGTCCTTCCCCGGCCCGCAGGGGAGCCTGGCCTGCGTTTCTGCTGTGCCCTGCTCTGGGCTGCGCAGCCCCAGAGCCTCTCCTGGCTCAGAGTGAGCCACAAAGGTCCCTCGGGTCCTGCTGCTGGTGCCACTCACCCCCCGGGACACGCCAGGCTCAGCCACCCTCCCCAAACATGGCCCTGAGCCACCCCAGCCCTCAGCTCCAACCTTCGGGGCTCCTCTCTTTCCCTTTCTCTGGGAGCTGCATTTCCTCCTCCCTCTCTCCGTCTCCATCTGACAAAGCCAATCCACAGGGCAACTTTCCTGGGTGAGGGAAAAGCCGTGGGTTTCTCGGGGACAAGGGGCACGAGGGGAGCGCTCCCAGAGCCAAGTGCTGGTCATGGTGATTCCTCAGCCATGAAATCCAGGACAAGCCCCAGTCCCTCCCCAGGCCAGCCCTCGAGGGGTCCCCAGCAGTGTCCCCTCCTGCAGCAGCAAGGTCTGCACCAGCTGCAAGGACTGAACTGCTCCCCGCACCCAGAGCAGGCAGATTCCTGACATTCTGATCCCATTCTGCTCAGATACAGGACCCATCCTGAGCCCTGTGCAGCTCTGTTGCTGGCACTGCCGACAGTTCCATCAGAGAAAAGTGAATTTGTCACTCAGGCTGCTACTGTTCCTCCCCCCACATCCCACAGCATATCCCTCCTCTGCCTCCTCAACCCAATCCCCTCATCCAAATGACAAATAAAACTCATTTTCTGGGTCCTTCTACCCATTTCCACCCACAATGCAAACACTCAGCCTCCAACCACTCACTCCAAGAGCTGACCCAATTAGCTGATTGCCAATTCCAGCTATGGATGCTCATTGCTTTGTTACAGCAGAGCTGCCTTTTAAAGCAATAATTTATATCAGACAGGATTTGAAATGAAGAGGCCTCAAAAGACCTTCGGCTGAAAGGTGTCCAACAGGACTTTTTAAGAGAAGAGTTAAAATGGATTCTGAAAATAACAGCCTGGTTTTCCAACTCTCCCTTAAGGCCTACAGCTTGGAGGGCAAGGAAACATTTGGGAGGTTTTGCAGCAGGAAACCAGAGGAAAAAATGAGTTTGTGAGACCCTTTAGCAAAGGAACATCTCTGTGCCCAAAGGCTGGTGTTGGACACACAGAGTAAGGCAGGGAATGTGCTGCTGCCACAGGAACATCTCGGGAGGTCCCTCAGTGACAGGGGACTCAGCCAGGGGACCTTGGCTCTGCCCGAGTCCCCAGGGCTCTGCTGCTCAGGCCAAGGGGCTCTTTCAGAGCAGCCGCAAGGGAGGATGTCCAGCAGGGACCTCATGAGGATTTCACAGCTTGACTGTCTCCAACAAAGCCCCTCAGACACAGGGACTGCTGAACAGCTCTGCAGGATGTGCTTCCCTCCCCTCCTCCCAGGCAGCTGTTCCCATCCCCACCCCAACGCTGGCAGCTCCAAACCCTCGCTCCTCTCACAGCTCTGAGTTCCCAAACCTGGATCAATTAACTCAGTACTGACTCCGTGGCCACCACAGCTTATGGGCCACGGTTTGGGCTCCCCAGCTCCCTTCCCACTCACATTTTTGGAGCCTCTGTTCTCGTGAGGTACAGACAGCACCAGGCCACCCTCCGCCCACCCTCACAGAGGAGAAAGGTAGAACAAAGCCGTGACGACCCCCAAAACAAAATGACACCAAGAAAGAACTAGAACAAAGAATTGTTTAATCACTTAACCCTTTCTCTTCCAGGGACCAGAGAAACAAGTTTTCTGCTCCTTCTAATGAGGGCAGTAAGGCTCGTGTGTTACCTCTACAACTGCAGGGGCAAAGTTTACGAGATGATCATCTTTAGTACTCAAAAAAGCGAGAAGCAATGGTCACTGCAACACTAAGAGAATCCTAGAGTCTCCTAACGGAGAGCCCACTGCTAGAATACAAAAATAAAGGAGGCATCCCTGCATATCCCAGGCTAGAAAGAGTTAACCAGAAAGAGCAGGAAGAAGCTTTCCCAAAGAGGGGGTTGAAGTAAACAGCAGAGGTCAATAAAGCAACATCTTCTCCTGACTTCCCCAGCATGTTTTTTTCCTTCACCAATAAATACAAATTCCTCGTTAACAAGCGACAAGCAGGTAATCTGCCCACAGCAAGGGGAAAAGGGGCTAGAGGCAGAAAGATTTTTCTCTCCCCTTCTCTCCTATTATTATTTATCTTCTTTTTTTAACCAAAGCAGCCATTAAAAACAGCAACCCACTGCAGAGGCAGGGAATCTGGTTGCTTTCACACTGCAACTGGCAGGTAAAGAGCTGCACTGTCTCACAAGGGTAAAAAAAACCAAAAAATAGCTGCCACAGCAAAAGGTGAATGGGGAGGGAGAGGTCTGTTCTCTTCAGAGCTTTCCATCTCAGTCTCTCAGTTTAAAAATCAAAGTCTGCAGACGTTGTCTACTGAAAGCTGAAAAAAAAAGTTTGAGTGGGAGGAGAAGAGGGGGAAAAAAATAGGAGGATGCGTCTAGTAGGAAGCCTTAAGCAAAAAAAGAAAAGGGCAGATCATGTCAGAAAGCCACCCAAGTGAGGAGAATTTTCTGCTGCCTCTGGGTTTGGAAGAGCAGCGAGTGCCGGGGGTGCACCTGGCCACACCCCCGCCAGGTGAACTCAACAGTCACAGGCAGTGGGTGAAAACAAACCAACCTGCCCCAGGAGCCGAGGGACACCTGGCCCAGGTGAGCTCTGCCTCCGCAGGTGAGGGCAGGCCGATCCTGCCAGCACAGCCGGGCAGAGCACACGGGCGCTGGGCCCTCCGAGGGGCTCCAGAGCACTGGGGAGAGCTCGGCCCTCACCCCGGGACAGAGCAGCTGAGTCTGTCGGAGGGGCACCCTCCGGTCCCATTCTCTCTCTCTGCGGGAACAGTGTCCTTGGAGAGATGCTGCCAGCTGACCTCCCTCCCTCCTCATCTGCAGGACTGTTCTGGAAGGCAGAGGCAGCCCTGGCTCAGGCAGCGCCGCGCAGCCGCACTCGGCAGCGCCTAGCAGCCAGAGGCAGCCAGAGGAGGAAAGGGAGGCCTCTCATCTTTCCACGGCAGCAAGAGGAAGACCAGGGATTGCACCACATGGAAGAACAGCACACACACATGCTCACACACTCCCAGACACACACCTCACACCCCTGGGACCAAGGCTAACATGTTCAGACCTTCGGCAGGAAGAGACACGAGACAGCGCAGAGCGGTTCAGATCTCCAGGGGCTCTTTGGTCTTAGTTGATAGTCCTAGAAAAAACAACCTCCAGAGGCGGTTGTAGCACAGCTGTGTAAGATCTGTGGGGCATTTAGTGTTTGGCAACTGCAAGAGGGGAAAACAGGGCTGTGTGTTAGAGGAGGCGGAAGGAATGGAAGTACAGTGCTGTGTTTCCAGGTGTGCTCCTGGCTTTGCAGCCAGTCAGGGCATGGAGAGCGGGAAGAGGAAGGAGGGTTCCTGAGAGGACCACGAATCCATTCGATGTTATACCAACAACGAGGCAGGGAAGGCCCACCTTGGCCAAGACGGAGCTGCACAAAAATGCTGCTTCTGACAACTCCAGATTGTAGCTGTAACATTCACACGGTGACAATGTTCTCAGCTCCCGCCCAGGTGACACAGAGAGAAGGTGAACACAGCTACACACCTTGGGCAATGGAGAGCTGCTGTCACCTGCCCCTTTCCTCAGCAGCTTTAGCTACATGAGTCCTAGGTCTCTGATCCAACCTCTCCCCATCGCTGTCACCTCCCTCCTTGGGCTCAGGGACCACAGGAGAAAGCATCAGAACTGGGCAAGGACATCCTGCCCCACGGAGCTGCACACACCCAGTGCCGTCACCAACCCCTCAGCTAGGACAGGGGGACAAGACAGGCAACCTCCAGTCCTCAAAACAACACAGCTACATCTGCTGACAATGTGTCTGAGATGGAAGCCAGAAGAAAGATGTTATGGGAGAAAACAGGTGATTCATGGCCAACAACCCTAAACCGGGGGCCTCTAGACAGGCTGGTAGCAACAGTCAAGCTTTCAAAATCACTGCAGTAAATTCATTCCATAACCCCTGCCCTAGGTTTGTATTTTATTCAGGAATTTAACATCCCCCCTGCAATGCAGGCAACGGCCCCTGTATCAGATCATACAGCAGCTCTGGAAAAATAATCACCAGTTTACACTGCTCACAGACAACTCAAAGACCCCTGTTGGGACTAAATTCCACTAAAGGCAAACCCTGGACTGCACTGCCATGGAGGAGGAGGAGGAGGAGGAGGAGGAGGAGGAGATGGTTTAGAGACGGCCGCTCCTGCCCCTGCCAGCTTGTTCTACCCTGTGCATAGTGCGAAACAGTGCAGTCATTCACCAGAGAAAGTTCAGGACCAAGGAAACTTTGTTCCCTTTCAGCCAAACAATTAGAGGAAGGAGAGGCAGTTCTGTTTTAGCTGGGCCGGCACTGGACTTGCCCCTCTGAGCTGTCTTCATCATCTGAGCCTCCAGCCCCACCACTGGTCAGTCCTGTGATCCGGTACCCCATGTTCAGCAACATCACCTCCAGCGGGTCCGCGTTCATCCGCCTCTGGTTGGCTTGGGAAGCACCTTCCATGTCCACCACCACGCGGCCGTTGAGGGTCTCACTCTGCAAAACACCAGTGGAGAGCACTCAGGACCAACGAGGGCTGTTCCTGCTGCTGCAGTGGGAGATCCCAGGAGGAAAAAGCAGCAGGAAAGGCCATCTGACAACAAGGGAGGCTTTGAGTGCAGCTCTTACCTCTGGCCTGGGGTTCCAGAGTCGCACGACCGGGTCGATGCCGCTGGTGGCCAGGAAGCAGTAGCTGGGATGAGGCTGGAGACAGTTCACAATGGACTCATCTCCCTGCAGCACTCGCACCAGGTTGGTGGTTTCCTTCTCCCAGATGAAGAAGGAGCCGTCATCCGAGCCGCTGACGATGTACTGGGCATTGCTAGGGCAGAGGAGCAGAGCCTGGGGTCACACTCAGAGCCAAGCTCCAGCAGGCTGAGAATCTCACATGGCTTCTATCATCAGCAGGCTGACACCCCTCACACTCACAGATGCAGATAAAGCTTCCCATGCTGGCTCCCTGCATCCCCAGGAGCCCTGGTTTCAGTTCCAAATGGATTTCTGAAATGCTAGCCCAGCCAGGCCCTCTGTGGATCTGCTCCTCATCAGCTGCTCATGCAGCCACACAGGAGGAGGGCTCCTGTCAGCTCTTCCCACCCTCCAAGCCAGCGTCTGTGGCACTTTATGAACAGTCACACGGGGCTGCATGTGAGGCTTTATCCCACGGAACAGAGCATCCTGCTGCTGCTCACTCCTGCCCTGCGCCCGTCACCCTCTGCCAGCATACCTGCCAAAGAAATTGGCCTCTTTGATGTCTGTCGTGGTGTTACAGTGACCACAGTATCGGAATTTGTAGTCGTAGCTGCGCTCCCTCAGCACCATCTCGTCCTCGGAGATGGAGTCCTTGCGGCCCGTGGCTCGCAGCCGGATGGGACCACCGCCCTTCTTGTCTTCAGCTGCAAGGACAACACATTTCCCTCAGCACCATTGGGGGAGCACCCCAGGAGACCCCAGAAGCCTTAGAGAGGAGTTAAGGACAATTCCAGCAGGAAGCAGGGCTCAGAGCACCAGCTTCCTTCCTTCCAGATTATCTCCTGGCTACATCAGACCCCTTTTATCACATTCTCACTCAAGAGCCAGCCAGGACCAGGCGCAAGGAAAGAACAGGCTCAGGCCAGTTTTTGTGCACAGCAACAATCAATCTCTCTCAGAAGCTGGAGCTTTACTTCAGAGGGGCAGTTTAAGGAGGAAAGTCCTTGTGTGCTCATTAGATTTCAGTGTAACCTTGGAGAAGCCCGGGAGCAGCAGCACTCACCGTTATCACTCTTGGAGAAGAGGGCAGCATTGATGTCCCTGTCTAGTGCATCGCAGGCACTGCTGTGTGCTTGTTCTGGAAACTTCCCTTTAAAGTCATCCAGACACTCCAGTGCTTCTGCCACGTACTTGAGTTCAAAGAGACAGCGGGCGAGGCGGAAATGTGCCTTCAGGTGGCATGGATTTAGGGATATGGCCTTCAAGCAGTCCCTCAGAGCGTCGTAATGGTCCCCATCCCTGAGGAAAAGGGAGCGGCGGATTAGCCAGCCCGAGCAGCAACAGCAAACATTTTCCACTGTTGCTTCCCAGCCCTCATTTCACTCCACAGCTTGTTGTTTCCAGCTCTCTACACAATCCCACACCCCAGGAGCTCACTAACAGCATTTGCTGTGACTCGGGGGCACCACCTGACCCAGCCCAGCCTCCCCAAGGGCTCTGCAGACGCCCACAGGCAGCTCTGGGATGTGACCACACCAGGCTGCCCCGCCAGCCCTGACCTGCCATTTTAAATCCGAGAGAGCACAGCTCCCTGCTGCAGCACATTTCGGGAAGTCCTTTGAAGATGGAGGATGCAGCAGCCCTCTGGCCAGGCAGCAGAGCCCTCCCGTGCCAGGCAGGCTCCCTGTCACAGCTCAATCGTGCCCCTCTGTGGACACACGGCACAGCTCGGCCCCGAGCCCCCAGGCAGCGGCTGCAGGACCTCCCCCACAAATGGACACATGTCTTGAGCAGGAACGCTTTCTCACCTTAACAGCAAAAAACCTTGGAGTTTTACAAGTGAGCATTACAGCAGACTGGGCTGTACTGGGTATCTGTATCCTGTTTACAGCCTGATTTCCCTGAGCTCTGGGGCTCTGCGAATGAGGGTGTCCTGGCTGTGCTCTGGGAGCAGGAGGGACCTGTTGAGCCTTGGGTGCTGCTCAGCTCAGGCTGGCAGGGCAGACACACTCAGGGCACCAGCACTCAGCTGCTCAGAGGCACCACAGGCTGCCTGAACAAAGTGCAAAGGCTCTATTTGATAGTTAATAATAACAACAACAACAACAACAACAACAATAATAATAATAATAATAATAATAATGATGTTTCATACCTGTAACCTACATGCCCTACTGTGACTGCCCCATCCCTGCAAGTGTCCAAGGCCAGGCTGGACAGGGCTTGGAGCAACCTGGGATAGTGGAAGGTGTCCCTGTGGACACCAGTGGAGTAAAGGAGACTCCTCACCCTCTGTGGGCAGCCTGCCCCAGTGCTCTGTCACCCTCACAGTAAAGAAGCTCCTCCTCATGCTTAGGTGGAACAGGGAAGAGGTTTGGGTTAGGGTTAACGAGTCTGGACTCATTAAGGGGAGCTCAAACCTTGCAGGAGCATGTTCTGCAAACCATTCACCGTCCAGTTCCTTCCTGTCCAGGGGGTATTGGCCAGTCCCCAGCACAGCAGAGGCTGGAGTGCCCTGTCCATGAGACCTGCAGCTCATGGCTCTCCAGGGCTGCCTCTGCAGCACTGCCAGGGTTAATTCAGGACATGCAGCAACAGGCCACTTTCCATCAAACAAAGGGAATGCAAGTTACCTGTTAGGATGACAGACAGGTGTCTCACATTTGCACACCTGACTGGGCTTTTAAACTGCTTTGCCACCCTCAAACATCCTTCAAGCTCAACTACCAGTGTCAGGCAGCCCAACAGACGGGTGTGAAAATGGACATGGTGGGATGTAAGGATGCTCTGACTTCTCTCTTTGTTATAGGATTGACTCAGCTTGTGCAAAACTAGAAATAAGCTCAGTACTGCCAACGTGGACTGCTAAAAGCAATCCAGAGGGGGATGCAGTTGGCTTTTAGGAGCGAAATTTCAAAGGACAGCCTTGGAAATGCTGGAAAATATGAGCAGCATCTTAAGGGAGATGAGCAAGGGGAGGTTAGGAAATTACAGACCTTCCTTTTTTCTTGCTCTCTCTGTTACTCAGAGAATGAGGCCAAAGCAGGACCTGCAGGGTTCTGAGGGTGGCCTGTACCTGTTCCTGCTCCAGACATCAAGAACACCTCAGAGACACGTGGTGGTTCAGCCCGGGTCACTGTCTGCCTTTCCTCCTGCTCAGTGACATCCCAGACACCTTCTCCACACACCACAAACTGTTCCTAGCAGAAAAGTGCCCCTTTTCTGCACCTGGAAGGTATCAGCTCAGTGCTACTTAAATCCTACCCCCTGCATGCCACAGAAACCCACTGCGGGTGTGTTTTTCACATCTTCCTGCTACCCAAAACTGTGGCAAAGCAGTAGCTGACACACTGGAAGGTTCAGATGTGCCAGCGTCCTTTGGGAAAAACGATTCCTATAAGAAAAATGCCATTCATGAGATCAGCACTCAGCTTCTGTGTTCCATCCCTTAATCCCAACCTATTGTTCTTCTCCCTCTGAACGCTGAGGTCTTTTTGAGGCAGCTCCCAAATCTCTGCTATTGCAAAACAGCCAGTAGGCCAGTTACCAACAGTCACAACAACTGCTGGCTGCTCTTTATCTTGGCAACAGAGGAGAATTCATACTGGGGATTTCAGCAGGGAGAGGAGGATATCCTCACAAAGCAAATGGAGATGAAGGACCACAGCTATTTTAAATATGTTAATGGCAAGTCATGCTACTCAGTCTTACTCTGCTCAAGGGGACAGGCACTAAAATAACTCAGCTGTATCTTGCAGATGCAGCTCTGGCCACTGGTCAGAGCAGACATTACCTACTGCAGAGGCTGACAGGGTGTTTTGCAACCATCAGGGCACAATCCCCTCCAGACGGCAAAGATATGCCACCTCCCCACATCCCTCCCAGAGCTTTGTTTCCAGTCAGGGGGAGTGTGGGTTAACGGGGCTAACACAGGAATCACAGGTCTGAGTGCCTGCAGTGTGAGGTATGTGGATAAAGCAGAATGCAAAGCCACCCCAGCAGCCCTACAACAACCTTCTGTCAGGAGATGTTGTAAAGCACAGTCACCATTACGTCATGTGTTGACAGCAGATTTAGAGCCCTTCTTTAATGCAGATCAGAACCACCCAGAGAAATGCAAACACCCTTGGAGACACCCAGAATGCTGTGACTCAGAAGTGGATTCGGGGTTTCTCTTTAAACAGGAAAGGATCAGGACTTCGTTCAGCATATCAGGAGGTGAAACACTGGGCTGCTACCAGCCGTGCCTCCCTAGAATCTCTCCAACACAGGCTGCTGTGCCATCCCCTTGTGCCAGAGGTGCCCAATTATGGCTCAATCTGTTAACCCCAACCCCACCCACACAGAGGGAAACCAGGCCCTTCAAGAAGGTGGTCCTTGGAAGTCACTGCCCCCTTACCACTTGCGCTTCATGTAGGCAGCAGCTCTGTTGCCGTAGAGCATGGCGTTGTTGGGGGCCTTCTGCACAGCTTTGCTGTACAGCTGGATGGCCTGGGTCCACAGCTGGCACGCGAAGGCCTCGTTGGCTTGCTGCTTGATCCTCTCCAGGTACGGAGGCAGCTCCACTTGGGGGCTGCAGGGAAGAAGGAGCAGCACAGGTAAGTGGCACATCCTTAACTCCATCGGAGTCCGCAGTGTTCACTTCCAGCTTAGCTAATGCTCGCTGGGACTCGATAAAAAGAGATTCAGGAAAAGGGAAAAGGGACTCTGGACTCTGAAGAACCTGAGTTTAAGAGGAAAGTTTGGTTTTGACCACAGAATCCTAGAATTATTTGGGGTGGATGAGACTTTAAAGCTCATCTAATTCCACCCCCTGCCATGGGCAGGGACACCTTCCACCATCCCAAGTTGCTCCAACCTGGCCTTGGACACTTCCAGGGATGGGGCAGCCACAGCTTCTCTGGGCAATCTGACCAGGGCCTCAGCACCCTCTGGCAGTCTCACTACATCAGTGTGACCATCAGTTGACTTTCCATTTTTGCTTCATCTACAGAGAAAGACTCCAAATTGAGCATTGGGTATTTTGAGCATAAGTCTTCACCAATACATCTTTGTTTCGACTGCATAAACAACACTTCCAATCCTCTTTCAGCAATGCACAACAATGCAAACGCAGAAGCATCTGAGCTTAGCAGGCCCATGCTCCGCAGCCCAAAATTCCAGCCCCATTCCTGCTGCCGCGGTGGAGGGGCCATCTAGAGGAGAGGAGCTGAAACATTCCACAAAGGCACTCTGGAGCAACCCAGACTAACCATATATGGCATTAAGTAAGTGTCTTGACTTCGAACCAAGTCTCATCAGCTGGAGGAAAAACAGCCACCAAGATGTGCGGCTGCTGCTTCGCCCCAACTGCGTTTTGCTCTTCAAGAAAGAAGTCAGGAACTATAGAAAAGGCTCCATCCACTCCTAGCTCCCCTGCTAGGAATGGCAGTAGTGATTCCAGTGTTGTTATCACTTCAGTTTGCAGCAGGCAAGTGCCCAAAAAATGGCAAAGGGAAGCAAGGTTCCTCCACCTGGCAGCCTCTGCCACTACC
Source organism: Origma solitaria (assembly GCA_013397895.1). Lineage (NCBI taxonomy): Eukaryota > Metazoa > Chordata > Aves > Passeriformes > Acanthizidae > Origma > Origma solitaria. Next base: position 204,919 of record VZRL01003413.1, on the reverse strand, counting down.
AACACACAGCTCCTGCAGGTGAGGAAGCAACAACCACTCAGGACACTTTGCTTCCAGGCCTGAAAAATCATTTCTTCGTTTTGTCCACCTTAGTTCATCATAAGAGAGGAAAAATCCTCATGGACAATTTCTCCCAGGATGCTCTTGCCTGGTCTGAGTCCTGCTCACAGCCAAGGCACCAGAGGCCAATACAGCCCCAAGGACAGAGGCCTCTTAAAATCCAGAACAGGGCAAGTGGATTTGCACTTCACACCTTTTCGGCAGCACCTCGCCCTGGCAGGAGGCAAAGGACAAGGACAAAAAAGGACCCCCTGGAGGGGCAGCTGTGCCCTCACCTCACGTGTGCCCTTCCCTCCGACAGGCGGAAGCCGTTGCTGTGGAGATGGATCCCATTGGATACTCCATTGGTAGAGGTTTTTCCATTCTGCACTTCTGAGGGTTAGAAAAAATATATATACAACCATGCTATGCATCAATGTAGATTATACAAACTCAGGGTGTATTTTACAGCAGAGCAAAGCCAACACCACAGCCCCATTCGGAGCAGTAACAAAACTTCCATGGTTCCATGTGCCATTTCTCCAGCCACCTGGATTGGATTTGTCCTCTTATATTTACTGCTTCTTACATTTACAAATCTCTGCAGTCTCCTTTGCAATACAATTCTAGATCAGAAAACCAGACACACAAAGAAGTAAGTGCTCACTCAGAGCAAGGGCAGCTCGAAGGGAAGTAGCTGTGATGAATTTTAGGCCATAATTGGAGTATCGTGAGATCCTGGAATGGTCTGGGAGGATGCCAGGACCTCAACCACTGACAAAGTCTGCTTAATCCTTATGTACAGCTTTAGGCACTCCCAACTCTCACACACACCCCTCTCCACAGGCCACTTCTGCCCTCAGATGTGTCTTGTCCCTCTGCAGAAGGATTTTGGAACTCAGGGTATGAACTGCACTGCAGAAACAACCCAGCAACACCCACATCCTGCTTCATTTTCCTCCTGCACCCTGAAAATGAGTAGTACAGAACTTCACTGTGCTGTTCACTCCCTTTGTGACAGCATCACACTTACCCCCTGAAGTGTGGCACTTCTTTGGGAGGAGAAAAGTGTATGGTCGCTGTTTGTATGTCAGATCAAACAAATAGACCTAAGGAAAGGAAAAAGAGCATGAGACAAGTCTGCAAAACAGGGATGCTCAAGCCAGAAATAAAAGAGGGCTCAATGTGTGCACAGTTCCATGTTTGTGTTGCTATTTCCAATTTTCTCACTGGGATTTTTTATAGATGCACACACATGGATGGCAGCAGCAACTGGGGTGAGTTCCAGTCCAGCACTGGGTTCAGAGACAGAAACACTGAGAAACAGGAACATGGTCTTACTCCACACCTGCAGAACTTAAAAGATGACCTGACCACTGACCACCCTGCTCAGAAAGCTTCATATTTCAATTAAGCAACTAAGATACTGCAATTAACACAGTGATAATGAAGAAACCAAACACTTATTCACAGAAAAGAGGTAGGACACTGAACTGAGGGAAGTCTCTCTAAGATGAAACCAGGATTTCCTGAAAAACTCCCAAGGCAGTTCTGTGAAATCCTAATTTACAGCTGTACTGGGACAGGCTGGACCCACAGTTCACCTACTCCGAAAGGGAGTGAGTGCACATGTGAGAAAGAGCTGCAGAGGACAAGCACAGTGCAACCTGCCCACAAGCAAAGGTCCTGTTTAATCCACGCTGATTAATGCTGTCAGGAGGATTTTCTCATTCCACTGATAGGCTTTACAACAGATCCATGAATATCACCCAGAGCTTAAAATTAAAGCAATCAATATTCCAGGTGAAGGCCTTTGCTTCTCCAAGTTCCTTATTCACTACATTCCATTACAGAAGCAGTTTGATGTTTCAAGAATGAGTTATGAAATCCTTTCTAGGTCAGCAAAGGTCAGTTCCAGAACTGGTTTTGTTTATTTTCTTTCTCCTCTTCCAGAGAGTGAAATGTGAGTTGGAAAACCCCAACACAACGTGGTTTAACTTTGATCAGTGACAGCGTAACAAATATATCTCTAATCCCAAGTATTTAAGCTGAATTAATCAGAAAGCAGTTTAAAATCAATCACATTATGCTCAGAGAAGTCACTGTACCTGTTTTCAAGAGCACACAACAATGTTCAGTGACCCAATCCTTACCTGCTCCCCTCCCATATTGACCAAGAGCTCAGTGCCATCAGGGCTGAAGGTGACGTACGTGGCCACCAGGACCCTCAGCCGGTTATTATAGTCTGGAAGTTTCACTGGAAGGTGCCCTGTGGAGAGAACAAGGCCTTAGTTATTGGTGTAACTCCTAACTGTTGTCTTTGTTCCACCCCAGCTGCTCCTTTTTACAAGAGCAAAGCCATGGAGCACAAACACCTATGGGATTTTCCATTTCCTACTGTTCATTGGATCCTTCCACGAGAAACCGAAACAGGCACAGGCTCTGGGTGTTGATGCCCCATCCCTGGAAGTGTCCAAGGCCAGGCTGGATGGGGCTATGAGCAACCTGTCCTAGTGGAAGGCATCCCTGCCCATGGCAGGGGTGGAACAGAATGAGCTTTAAGGTCCTTCCAACCCAAACCATGCCAGGATTCCATTATTTCAAATTTGCAAAACCACCTCCACATGAAGACAAGAATTCTAACCGCCTTGTTAACAATGAGCCTGCAGAACCCAGCACATCTCAGTTTCAGGGATTCACTAGGATCTGGCTTTTGTGATTTGTGGCCATCTGCAAATACCTCCATCCTCAACGCCCTAATTAAGTTTCCTTAATAAAGCCCTCAGCACAACCAAACCAAAGCTCCTAAATATTCAGCTCACACACAGGTTCTGTTCTTCAGACAGCAGATGTGTTGCATGACGAATTCAGGGGACCTGAGGAATCCTCTGGTGGGACTCATCAGGAGCAGGACTGTCAGAACTGGTCTGCTGAACATGCTGGTCTGAGATATTTTTTTTTAAAAACCCAAACATTTTTGGGAAAAAGGTAGTAAATAATGAGCACTGGAGAAGAATGTCATGTAGATTGCTCAGATACTGCATCACTGATTCCTCATCTGCAGGATGAGGACAAGCCACTTCTGTGCCAAAAAGATTCTGAGCAGCAGCTTTGCTGGGAGCAGTTCCAGGAAAGCCTATAGAGCCCAGGTTATACCCAATGCTTGACTTTCCAGCAAGAGTGACAAAAAGACATTTATGTTGGACAAGCAGCAGCAAGGCCAGCTCACTACCCCAGTGAAATAACCTCCAGTTCTGTGGAACACCCCATGGAAGAGATCCTCTGAGCAGGGGGCTTGTGTGTGATGGTAGAACTGTGTTTCTTCAGGCAGTGAAGTCCCCCCAGTCACCCCCAGTGCCACCCCATGCAGTGCCCATACCTGCCACGTAGTACTGAGCTGCTCCGTCGGGGAGGGGCTTCTGTCGGTCACAGAACGTGTGCACTCCAGCTGAAGGACTCTGCTTCATGCTTTTCCTGCCCACAGAGGAGAACAGCCTTATTATAACCACAGCATTCAACTGCTGCAAGCCTGATCCACACTGGCACTCCCTGTCCAGCCATGAGGACAAGGCCTCCTGCCCACAGAGCTGTGGGGTGCCCAGCCTCACACCATCCCAGTGCACTCAGCAAAAAGGCTTTGGGCGATAGAAAATACTCCGTCAAACTTCTCACAAAAAGATGTGCTGGACCCCTGCAATTCCCCCTTCCCACCAGAGCCCAGAATCCTGCAGCAGGAACCTGCCCCAGAGCCAGGCGCTGTTACCTGTGGTTGTGGATCATGCGGATGTCGTAGAGCCGCACGAAGGGCCCGCTGGCTCCCACGGCCAGGTAATTGTTGTCCTGGGGGTTCACTGTCAGGCACTTGGCCTCCACCAGCTGCCCACAGTACTCGGTCAGGTCTATCAGGACCTCGGAACGTTTGCTGTTCTCCCGCAGGTCGTACTGCCTGCAGAGGGAGGGGAGGCACAGGCAGCCGTGTCATGGATAATCGGAGCAGCAGAAGAGATTTGTGGACTGTCCTGAGCTGGGAGGCACCCACAAGGATCATCCAGTCCAGCTCCTGGCCCTGCACAGACACCCTAACAATCCCACCCTGTGCATCCCTGAGAGCATTGTCCCAACGCTCCTAGAGCTCTGGCAGCTTCGGGGCCGTGCCCATTCCATGGGGAGCCTGGGCAGTGCCCAGCACCCTCTGGGGGAAGAATCTTTTCCAGACATCAGCCTAAACCTGACACAGCCACGGGAGATGACACCAAGGACATGAACAACAGTTATCTGTGCCTCAGGTTATTGGAAGCACCTCACTTCAACACAAAGCAGGCCCTAGTATCAGGATAACCATTAAATGCAGATCTATAATGTACACAGACTTATTCAAGTTCCAAATTAAACTCCAAGTCATAACCTGTTCCTTTTCTGGCCTCTCTGTCCAGCAGTGAGGAAAATGGAGGAGTGGAGGAGAGTATTTATGACTCCACAAGATAAATCTTCCCAGTTTTAGGAAAGGGAGAGACGAGTTTAAGCTGTTTAGTACAGAGACAGCCTCTTTTCAGGTCTGTGCATGGCACACATTGTGATGGTTCCCAAAGCCAAACTAACTGGAATTCTGTACCTGATTAACCCATCTTCTGCTGCACTCCAGAAGGTGTTTGGCCACATGGGAGCCGTGGCAATCCGCTTCACTCTGTTGGTGTGATCTCCAAACATGTGCACGGTCTCCTTGACAGTCAGGTCGTGGACGTGCACCTTGGAATCTGCAGCTCCCGTGATGAGGATCCGATCCCCCGAGTGCGGCAAGAACTGTGCGAGAGGGGTTGGACATTCAGGCTGGAGAAGCACTGAGGCTGCTCACATGGACATCCTGGCAGTCACGGAGCAGGAATTCTGCCTCAGGAACACATGGGCTAACCCACGATATTCCCTCTTACACAGGTCAGTGTGCACACTCAAGAGTCACCAGCTATGGCACGACACACAAGAGTGTCTTCATCACACATCCCAAACTGCTACAATCATTTCCTTCCAATTCAGAGAGAATAAGCCTGGGACCTGCATAAACTAAGTGCAGTATTAGACTTAATCCATTTTTCCCTATAATCAGAAATATTAATTTTTTGGGGAGGGAAACTGCATGCAGGAAAATGTTTCCCAGCAAGGATTTATCCTCTTGCCGCTCAGGCTGCTGATTTTGTTAGCTGTTCGTTCCTTCCAACCACATACCTTGACAGAAAAGATGTTTGCAGTGTGTCCTGTGTGCATAGAAAGGAGTTTCTTGTGGTGCAGAGGATCCCACACAATGGTATGCTGGTCATCAGAGCCAGAGGCCAACAAGCTGCAAGAAACAGGAGACAAATATGCACCATGAATTCTTCTGTTCCACACCGTGCCCAGGTCCGTGGAGCTGTCTGACCACAGACATCCATTAAGTTAATTCAGCCCCAATCAGCCCATTTCTTCTCTCTTTCCTCAGCTCTGTGTTCTTGCTGCTCCCCATGCACCCATCCCTTCAGCCAGGTCAAGGAGCTAAAGCAGGCAAAGAGCAACTCCACGGAAATTGCAGCTGCCTGAAGGACCTCACCTGGATTCTGGTGGGAAAACAGCAGTGTTTGGTCAATGATGAAATGCAGGGCCCTACCTTCCTTATTACGCTGGCTGTGTTAACTGCTCCACATCATCCCTGACGCCCAGCCAAGGCATTCCCCAGCTCCACATGTGCCCAGGCAGTCCCAGGGCTCACAAGGTGAACCACAAACTGTTTTCAAAGTGTAAAGTCCTTGCAAGGTGCAAGACCTTGTCCATCCACGTGCACCCAAAGGAACCTGACACCTGCAACTCTCAGCTCTTTTAAACTTAAATTTCCTTGTAGCCAAATCTCTTTCAAGCACATGAAATTTTCACTGGTAAGTAATTCTGAAGAGTATCAGAGGGCAGACTTCGGATGGTGTAAGAGGCATGCCCAGAAATATCTACTCTTCCTTCCATCCACTCATTTCTCATGCAGAAACTCTTCACTCCATTTGGTTAACGAAGTTGCTCTTTAGTTTCTCTCTAAAATTGCAGAGGGGTGAATTCTCTACCTCCCTCCTTTGGATATTTGTCCCCCAGCAGCAGCTTTTAACAGCATGGTGAAGGGGGTGGGGAAATGTCACCACCAGCCAGGCAAATCCTAAAGATCCATTATAATCCATAATACCACTTAAGAGAAGAGAAGCAGCCTGCAATCTCCACTTTTTAGTCTGACCATTTCCCTTCTGAACTCACTAAAGGGGCATTTCTAATAATATCCAGATATATTTAACAAAATAAAGCTTCTTTTCAAGTGTGAGCTCTACTACAGCTCAAACTTCGAGCTCGAGCTCCGCTTTACTAGAAATGGGAAGCAGCTGCTTATAAGATGACCTACATCCCAGTCTTGGGAAAACCTGGGGTTATAGCTTTGTTGATCCCCCAAATGAAGCCACATACTTACTCTCCTTTTTCATTCCATTCCAGACAGTTGACACACCCAGAGTGACCCTGAGGGAAGGAGACAAGGGAAGATGGTATTACTCAAACTTCAGATTTATCAAACAGAGCTGTTCTAAGACAAGGACACAGCGAGCTCCCCACAAATAACAACTTGCTCCAAATAAAAGCAGTTATTTTTTGGTTTTTTTTTCATTCCAACCCTGCAAAAAAGGGCCACACACTTGGTAGATAAGCACCTCCAGAAAAGACAGACATGCTAGAGCAGTTGGGGTAAAAAAGGCAAAATGAAACAAATAAAAAAAGGTAGTGTTGAATAAAATGGCAGTTTAGTCTCAGAGGCTACAGCTGAAATCCTGCTGTACACACGGAAAGGTGACTTTGCTTCCAAAGCCCTTGGCTATGCTGACAAATTACATGTACAGGCACTCTGGGAACACAGGGAAAATGCACTTTTGATAGCTCTGTTAGAAGCACCTTGCTGCTGGGAGACTACACCATCCATCTTCATCCACATTAACCACCAAAGTGAGGGAGCATTTAGCAGTGTTTGATGTGGAAGATGAGACTGAAAAGGGGGACAGAAGAATCCTTTTCTCCCCCAAACAAAGATGACTGATGTGTTAGAGGCTGGCTCAGCTGGGTAGAGCAGGGTGTTGATAAAGCCAAGCTTGTGGGTTTGAACCCCAGATGGACCATTCCCTTAAGGCTTGGCCTCGATGATCACTGTGGGTCCCTTCCAACTCCGAATATTCTGCATACTCTTAAAATCTTTTCTAAGATATGTCAGAGTGCACTACAACCTGTTCCTTAGGGAACTGAGTACGTTGAGCAGCTGACAGTTGTCTTCTTCAGGCGTCAGTGCTGGGATTAGATGGCACCCAGCCTGTTAAAGGCTCTCCTGTAGGTGCACCAGGTGGTGCAGAAAGCTCTCACTGAGCTGCTCCTGGCTCTAATGCAGTTTGGGGGACTAAGAAATCAGTATTTACCTCATGAAAGAGAGAATTTCACGCACTCCTCAGCAAGGTGCGCACCAAGGAGCAGGTGTGCTCCCTGCACACTCACCTGCAGCTCAGCCTCCAGCCCCAGGCGGCGGATGAAGGGGTCGGTGACGTGGTAGTGCCGCTCGAAGCCCAGCGCTCCCCTCTCCTGCAGGAACACACAAGCACCACATTGACTACAGCAAACTCCTTTGGCCCTTTCAGAGAAGATTCTGGAAGCTTAAAAATCACCCCAGGTGTTGGGGTGTCCACAGGTCCTGTACTGCAGTAGGGAGACACAGAATCCCAGAACAGTTTGGGTCATAAGGGGATCTTAAAGCCCACCCAGTTCCACCCCCTGCCATGGGCAGGGACTCCTTCCACTATCCCAGGTTGCTCCAAGCCCTGTTCAATCTGGCCTTGGACACTTCCAGGATGGGGCAGCTCCTCTGGGCACCCTGTGCCAGGGCCTCACCACCCTCACAGTGAAGAATTTCTGCCCAATATCCTGTCTAACCCTGCCCTCCTGCACCTCAAGGCCATTCCCCCTTATCCCATCACTGCATACCCTTGTGACAAGTCCCTCTCCAGCATTCTCATCCTTTGAACATCTCCAGGTGGGCAGATCATGATCTTTGCCCTGAATGGGTTTAAAATGCTGTGTAACTCAGAGCCAGGCTCCAGATGGGGAGCCAAGGCCAGCTCTGAGAGGCCCTCACTGAGGCAGAGTGAGATGACCCTACCTGGGGCCTGAAACAGAAGATATGGAAGAACTTGAGAATGCCTGTTATTACCCCTGGGAGAGGATTTCAGCAGGGGCCCCATCCTGAGGACAGCAGTAGTGGACCAGAGCCGCTCAGGAGAGCTCTGCCCATTGCAGAGCGACTGCCCTAGGCACCAGGGCTGAAGTGCTGAGGAGCGGAGCTGGACAGCTTCCTTTAGGGATGGCGTATTCCTCAGCGAGGGAGAGGAGCTGCAGTGCCACGGCACAGGCTGTTCCAGAGGGATGGGAACAGCTGCCACAGAACTGCGTCAGTACAAATGAAGGTGAAGGAAAGCAGGACAGTTGTTTCCCCTGTGATCTCACAGGGCTCACAGATGCATCAGCAGATGGCTCTGATGAAAGAAGGCCAACTGCAGAGGCAGGAGTGAAGGAGAGGGAGTGCAAGTCAGATTTTGGATGGAACACCTAATGTCCAAGGAGGTTTTTCCCTAGGACTTGACCCAGCCGTGGTCCCATTCCATGCCACAGTCATTAACTTAATCCTTCATCACCATCATTTAGAGATGGGAACACCAACGTCAAAATCACCCCAGAGGTGCCCAAGAAATCACCCTGGTGGTGCTCGGAGCACATCAGCAGTCCCAGAACAGACACAGAAGGGCTGAATTCCCTTCCCAGCCCAATGTTCAGTAATGAACTCCACACACCAAAAGCTATTTGAAGACAAAATGGAGACAGACATAAAAGGACTGGAGGCAAAACAAACCAGGCTTTTTGTAAAAGCTTCCATGGCAAACTTCAAACCCCTTGATGTATTTTTGTGGAGAGCATTCCTAAAGCACTGCAAGGCCCATGCAAGGTGCTGCAGGTATAATTGCGTGCTATTGCAGCCTCAGTGGCTTTGTGAGGGCTGGGGGGTAGGATATTGCTTTTCCTACAAGGAACTGCCTGACTTAGCAATCTTCCCAAGGTCACACATCAAAGTCTGACAGAGCAGACAGTGTGAGACAGTCCCAGGCTAAGGCTCAAACCACAGAACCAGCCCTTCCTTGTTAGGGCAGCAAAATAAATCTTTGCACATGGATTAAATTACAAGCTTATAACAGAGTTTGGTACCAAACTGCAAAGTGAGCACTGAAGCTCCCAGTTCCTTATTCTGGCTACTCACAGATACCTCTCCTGAATGCTGATTATCAGCAAAGCAGCAAATGATTTCAGGCCTCTGAGTCCAAGCAATAATTGCCTATTGTGTCTGCTGCAGCCAGTCCTTTCACGTTGATATTCCACAAATGCAGCCATCAGATGACTGATCCCACCACTGCACAAGTTTTTTTCCCCTACACAAAGGAAGCAACACAGCACTCTCTAAAGAAAAGGAGACAGAGAGGCTGTGACAGAGATCATTAGCTTTACTACAGTCAGAAATACCTCTGATGGCAAGATCACACGGGGAGAACACAGAAAGCAGAGAGGGAAGCTGGCTAAGGGCCTTTGTGGTGCCCAAACACAAGCAGCTCCCTTTCTCTCTTCAGCTCAAAAGGAACAGAGCTGCTGATGGGAAACCAGCCCAGGGAGAGGAACTGTCCTCTTGTCATGCCAGACTTCATCCCAGCTCTCCATGAAGGACAGTGGCAGGTCCTGTGTGTTTGCTCTCTCAAGCTCCTTACAAAGCTTATCAATATGTAAATAACAGAGATCTCTACCCGAGCGAAGGCAACACCAGGAGTTTGTCCCGATCCAGCACTGGATCCACCTCTCTCCACCCAACCCCAGAGAACACAGGGCTCACACATACCTTGATCTGCCTGTGGATGATGTCTCTGGTGATGTTGGCTTTTGCCATCTTCTTGCAGTGGGACAGACGAAGAGAAGCTATGGGAAGAGCTGCTGTGCATCCAAGCATTCCAACCGAGCCAGGATCCACGCTGAGGGCATTCAGTTACCTGCAGGACAGCACAGGAGGGGACACAGGCAGGGACACTGCACATTAGGCCACTTGCATAGAGGGTCAAGCTCTGTTTCCTGGAAACCGTGGTGGCTAAGAACTGAAAAGTTTGGAATAAAGGCTCCTGAAGAAACTCAAGGAAGGAACAATGTAAGAATGAAGAAAGTCTGACTCAAGGCCATCCTTAGTTTGTGGAGAAATTAATGATGACCAGAATTCTAAGCCTACATCAGCCTGGAAAATCTATCTTTCTGTGCCAGCAAAGACCTTTGAGAGTCCAGGGCAGTGTCCTGTCCAAGGCTTCCCTCCCACCATTCCATGTCCACTCACATCCAAAATATTGGCTTTTTCTGCCATCCCAAACCCTACAACCAACAAAGCTTATATTGTGAATAAACACAGCACTGATGCTTTTGGGCACCCCTTATTTCTCATGAACTACATTGGATTAGCAGCAAAACACCCCTAAAATGTCCAAAAGGGCATAAAAACTCCTTGGAAATCACAACAGCCAACCATGAAGTGACAGCTGAACACCCAATTACCTCAGCAAGAGAAAAGGGGTGACCAGTTAAAATTGAATTTCCAGGAGAAATTAAGAGTTTTGCACACTCTTAATGGAGTTTAATGTACTAACCTAAATAACTGAAACCCCACGGAATTGGCTACTCCCGCTAAAAAACATTCAAATTACAGAGCGATGGTCACAACCCTGGGTTGGAGAGGCTGCCTATCAAAGGATCAGTCAGCTCCTGAGAAATGCTGTAATTCCCCCAATTTCCATCCCACAGACTGGGCCATTTTGATATTTCTACAGTTCTCTTATAAAAAACAACAATAAAAGAATAAAAATTAAATTTCAAACACCCATTTTGTTCTATGTAACCATCTAGTTTTAAATCCTCTTTAAAAACATTTCCAAGCAGAACAAGCCAAAATTTTCCTCTTTTAAAGGAGGAAATGCTGATTCATTGAAACAAGAGTGTTTCACAGAAACGCTGCAACAAACAGGAGTCCTGGCAAACCTCATCTGACTCTCTGCTGCCACGAGAGGGATTCCACTGGTCCTCCTGTCCCACTCTGCCATGGGCAGGGACACCTTCCACATCCCAGGTTCCTCCAAGCCCCATCCAACCTAGCTCGGGACACTTCAGCTCCTGAGAAGTTTCTGAGCTGCTTCCCCAAACTTCAGGAGAAACACAGAGAAGCAGGAGCACATCCAGGGAAGGGAACAGAGCTGGGGAGGGGTCTGGAGCACCAGGAGCAGCTGAGGGAGCTGGGGGGCTCGGCCTGGAGAAAAGGAGGCTCAGGAGACCTTCTGGCTCTCCACAACTCCCTGACAGGAGGGGGCAGCTGTGACAAGGTGGGGATCGGACACAGCTTGGTCTCAGTGACCTTGGAGGGTTTTTCCAACCTCAGTGATTCTGTGAAACTCAGGGCGTCAGGACAAACACTACTCGTGCCCAAGCCAGAGCCACACACACCTGCCAGCAGGGCTATCGGACCCTTTTTGGGGTCCATGGGAGGCTGGAGCCAGGAGCGGCCAGGGAAAGGGAGCAGTGCTGGACCCAAGGGCACCACAGCTCTGGGCACATTGGACACGCAGGGACCAACAGCAGCTGCCATCGCTCTCCTCCAGGCTCTGCAGACACCTTGCCAGCTAATAAACCTCCGTCTGCCCTGCTCCAGGCTGCATCCCCAGAGTGCTCCTTAAAATCCTCCACCACACAGCAGTGTTTGCTCCACCCAACAGGGCAGGGGGATCATGGCTCTCAGGTGAGGGACTGGTGCTCCCCATGAAACCCGGGATCTTCTCAGAGGTTGTGTCCCAAAGCTCCCATCCTCCTCCTGCCCCTGTTATCTACACCAGCCACTCATGCAGCACCTCTCCCCAGGAACCTGTGACCACTGACTGGTGCCAGTTAAACAACTTTTTCCAGGGAAGTGACTGATCCATTAACCCCAAGTCCATCCTCAAAAGACACAGGAACAAAATCCTGGCACATCTCAGCACTTCAGTCTTGTCTGCAGCCTTCCACTCTTCTTAGTGTTTCCCTACAGCATTCCCAGGACCTGTCCACAGTCTCACCTCTCCAAGCAACATCCATCTTTCTCCTCTTCTTCCCTGTCAGGCAGATTTCTTGTCTTCATCTTTGAGAGCAATTAATTTTGCTCTTAGGAGCCCAAAAGGACCATGCCAGAGCCAGGCAGGCTATCACCTCCCAACTGACAAACACCCCACTGCTCTTTTAGGAGCATTTTTGTCACATTTCCTACCTCTAGTTATGGCTAATTTCTAATCAGCTCCCTTCTCTTCCAACAGCACCAAATGACCTCAAGGACACACGTGGAAAAATGCAAGTGCATGGAAAGATTCAAGTCTCCCATATACAGCCATAAATAGCCCACACCAAGACACCAGTTTAGAGCTGAATAAGTCACTGCAAAACCATTAATATCTAAACCACCACTCTTTAACAGACCCAAATTTCCCAGCTTTTCAATGAAGTCTCCTCTGTGCCAGCATTCTCTACCTTGCGGAACTCTGACACCTACCCTGGCCGGATGAGAGCAGCAACACCAGGAGCTGGCTGTTTCTGGGAGCGTTTTGGGCATTTCTGATGTGCTGTGGAGCTCCCCAGCTCTCTGGACAAGTCACTGCCAGCTGTGGTAACTCGGAGGTGGCCCCAACAGAACACTGTAGTGCAGGTCTCAGGAGGAGATCAACACATCTTAACTTCTTAAAAGACAGAGGTGAGCAAAATCATCCACGAAATCAGACCTTGGGTAACAGGCTTGGATAAACCCAGTCAAACAGGAATGCAGGAGCTTAAGGTGTCTCTCTTTCCTGGAAAGTGCTTGATTTGGCAACTGGATGTTGTAAAATGCTCAAAGATCCCCCAGAACTTGTGTCTTTGCTTGGCCAAGAAGACTCCAAGAGCCTTTCTTCCTTTCCCTTTGCTATTCTTTGTTGCTCAACAGGTATTCCACAGTTACACAGGCTTTTGCAACCTTTAAATTATCACGGAATCACAGACAAAGGATCAAAAAGTCCCAAACTCTCATTCCAGATCACATTTTGAGCATTAGCCACTACTGATCATAATCCCAGACTCCCATTCATTCCCCATAGATATGACAGTTTCCTCGTTCAAGTATTAAATAAATAATAAATTAATGAAACAAATATTAAGTGTTCTTTACACCAAAGACTATCGACCCCACCACTGTACAAGTAGATCCAACCTCCAGCTACAAAGTGGCCCTGGAATACAACATAAAATCTCACAAGATTTGTAGGTCTCATTGAAAATAAATATAATAAAAAACAGACAAAAATAAACTGTGCCTCCCAATTTCTTAGACACAAAGGCCTCCAATCATGAAGCCCCTCCAAGGAGTCTGTCTTTGTCACCACGAAGGAATTGGAATCTCCTTGGAAATTTCCACCGTGGAAATTGCTAAAGGATGTCCCTCTTTGGGCAAAACAACTGTGCAAATTCTGCTCTAACCCATTCTTGCAGCTTCTGGCTTTTAACTAACCCTGAGCACAACGAGCTCCTGGTAGAGTGAGGAATTAAGTCCCGGAGTGAGGGACAATTTAGGATAAATCTGCACTGTTGCTACCAGGGCTGACTCCACACACAGCTTCACTCTGGCTGCACATAAGAGATGATCCCACCCCTCCCTGTCTCTGCACGTGTTTCAGACCAGGTTGGACAGGGCTCAGAACAACCTGGGCTAGTGGAATGGCCCTGCCATTGCAACAAGATGATCGTTAAGGTCCCTTCCAACCAAACCATTCCATGATCCATGACCGTGACCGCTTTGGAGTAATTTCTTAGGTGACACCAGGGCACATTTCTCCACCACCCTTCAAGGACAACCTTCCCTCATCCCTCACTGCTCGAAATCTACCTGAACACCCTGGACAGGATTAAAAACCTGGGATCCAGTTACAGCTGCCACCTCATCCAGTGACAACCTCTTCTCAAAATGCTCCCTGGAGCAGACAGAGTTCCAGCCCACCTGCAGCTCCCTGCATTCCCTCCTGGACTCTGCCGCTCCTGCCACACAGAACTCCAGAGGCACAAACAGAACTTTCGCAACACTTGGCCTTTAAATCCACAGTCAAAAATTAACAAGGCACAGATTTCTGTGGCCTCCAAATCTGGCAGGCTCTGTTTACACTGACAGTCATTTAAAAGCCCCTTAAGCTCCTGGGAAAGTACACTTCCAAAGGGTGCTCCAGGGCATGGGGAGGAAGGGGACTAAAAGGATTCTCTGCTCTTCCAGTTTTCCTGGAACTCTCACTCCAAGTCTGGAAACAAAACTTGACACTGATAACACAATTCCATCAATTTAACATCAAACCCTCCCAACCCAGCTTGGATTTGGGGGGCTGCTCCTTTGCCAGGTTGTATTTCCCTCTCATGGAACCACCTGAGCACCTCTCCCCCACAGCAACACAATGACAGTGACGGGCGCTGCACAGGGGGGTCAGAGCCCCAACCTGGGCACCAGTGCCCTTTGGAAAAGGCCCATCCACCCCAAGGAACTCACAAAGCAGCAGAACTCCTGAAATCAGAAATTTTAAACAAGCAATCCAATTCCTAACTGCTTGGATGTGCCCAAGTTGCTCAGGCTCCACACTCAAGGTCATTGGGAAAAAGCAGCGCTCTGCACACCATGAGCCCCTGGATACACAGCTCATCCCAGGGAAAGATTCCACAGACCCTTCCCTTCGGCATTTATAAATTATTTCAGCCAAGCACCACCCAGGACCCACCTCAGGAGGCTTCTTTATCCTCACAACTTATTTCCCTGCCCTCTTTACCTTGACTTTCCAAGAGGTCACAGATCAAATTAAAATATATACATGTGGCTAGGAACCTTTTTTTTTTTTTTTTGAGAAATCTGGAAAACCAAGAGGGAGTGACTTGGTTAGCAGTAAACACCTTGTCAAAAGAAGGTTTTGCTCCAGCTAAAGAAGTTGCCAGGAGCAGCAGTGGCTCCCCAGGACAGATGGCTGGAACAGGGAGCCAGGAGAAGAGGCGAGATCAGAGCCCGGACAGACCCAGCACGAGGGACTATCAGGGAAACTCTGACACACTAAGGCCACACCACGCTGCCAGTTCAGCCCTCCCACCGCAATCCTGCCCCTCCCTTGATCCCAGCTGACACATCCACAGCAAGAAGGGAAGATGCCAGGCAACACCTCAGCCCAGCACAAGCAACATCCCAGTGCCAAGTCTCTCACAGCCCAGTAGCCCCAGGAAGGAGCTGAACTGGCAAAGGAGAGGCTGATCCCCTCTCCAAGGAAAGGCACTGCAGGACACCCACCTGGGCAGGGAAAGTTTCTGTGAGGGCTTTAGCAAGGGGACAGTGAGCACAGGAGAGAGCAGGGCAGGGTCACACCCAGGAAAGGGGAGAGCAATGTGAGGACAGGACAGCGCCAGGGGTGGGAGGGGGAAAGGAAAGCCAAAAAGCAGGAACTGTACCTGGCAGGGGGTGGCACCAGCAGATGATGCAGGGCTGGGGAAAATGGGGGTGAGAGGCTGGGAGGACTGGATAAAGGAGAGAGCCTTAAAAGGAGTCAGGCTCCTGGCAAAGAGAAGGGGGCAACACCTCGGGGGGATAAGGGGGTACCTGACAGAGCCTGAGGTGGGGGGAACTGATGGGAAAGACAGGGGTGGGTACAGCTCAGACGGCAGAGGGAATAGGGCAGGCAACTGGCAGGAAAGAGGGCACAGGGGCACACCTCACGGGAAAGGAGTACAGTGACAGGGAAGGGGGACGAGGGGAGGCAAGGGCAGGCGGGAATGTGGCTGAGAGGGAAGAGGGCACAGGGGAAGCGCTGATG
>VZRL01003413.1:148764-181921 GCA_013397895.1 Origma solitaria | reverse complement strand
TGGGGCCGCTGCTGCCCGGGCAGGTCCTGCAGGCCAACCCCATGCTCACCTCCGAGGGCCAGCCCGCGCCGCTGCCCGGCGGCGACGTGCCGGGCTTCACCGCCGCGCCGCCCGCCGCCCCCGAGGAGATCCACCCGCTCAAGGAGCAGCCGGCCAACGGCTCGGGAGAGGGGCACGCCAAGCCCCGCAAAGCTTTCCCGGTCATCGACCTCGACTACACGCACGTCCGCATCCCCTTCGAGATCTCCCTCTGGATCCTCCTGGCCTGCCTCATGAAGCTGGGTAGGTGGGCGGGTTGGAGGGGAGTCCGTGGGAAAGGGGCCGGGGAGGGGCCCCGGAGCAGCGCAGAGTGGGACCCCCGAGCGGGTGGAACAGGGACCCCTGAGCATCCCAGGGTGGGGCCCCTGAGCGTCCCAGGGTGGGACCCCCTGAGCGTCCCAGGAGGGACCCCTGAGCATCCCAGGGTGAGACCCCCTGAGCATCCCAGGGTGAGACCCCCTGAGCATCCCAGGAGGGACCCCTGAGCATCCCAGGGTGGGAGCCCCCAGCTAAATGGGACAGACACCCCCAGGCATTACAAGGAGTGACCCTCGTGAGCGTCTGCCAAGGAGGGACCCCTTGAGCATCCCAGGGTGGGGCCCCCTGAGCATCGCAGGGCCGAACGCCTCAGCTGGATGGGACAGGCACCCCCAGTCATCCCAAGGAGTGACCCCTGTGAACATCGCAAGGAGGAACCCTATGGAGTATCCTGGGCAGAGCCCCTCTGAACATCCCAGGGTGGGATCACCCCAGACATCCCAGGGCAAAATCTCCTGCACATCCTGTGCAAACCCCCCAGCCAGCTGGGCTGGGGTGGGCACTGCTCTCCCCACGACCTTGGCTCTCTGTCCTGGGCCTGGCAGCCAGCAGCATCCCTGTCCCTCCACTCCCACAGCCTGCCTCCTCTCCCTGCCTGGGAGCGGGGCTGAGGATGCTCCTGAGCCCTGACCATCCTCTGCTCGGACTAGGTTTGCTTTCCTCCCTTTGACGCTCGGGGACGAAGCATCCAGTTTGCTCTCTTCCTATCTCAACTACAGTTGCCTTTTGTAACCTTGGAGAAGTCGCTTTAAAATCTCCCGGCGCTTTGGCCTCCCCTTCCTCCCACTCCGCAGCAAACCGGGGTGGGTTTGTCTCTGCTGCAAAGCGTCCGGCGATTCCCGCATTAAAGAGAACAGCGGCAGGGCTGGAAAAGTCATCCGCTCGGATGACCCGCTCTGGGAAAGCACCACTCTGCCGGGGCGGGGGTTGTTGACAAAGTGTTTTCCAAACTTCTGCAGCTGGATCAATACCAGCCAAATTACCCCAAACCTGCGATGTGATGTGATGCAAGCGCTCCGCACTCGCTGGCCCTGCTGTGCTGTCCCCAGCCTCCGGCAGTGCAGAGGGTGAGCTGGCCCCGCTCCCGTCCCTGATGATAAAGCCGAGGGGACAGGTGAAATGTTTGCCTGTCCCTGCCTTGGAGCAGGTGGGGAGGGAAGGGAGCTCTGCACTCCTTCATTTTGCTCCTCAATTGCCATCAATGGTTTAATAACATTTTGTTGTGGGGTGCTCCAGCTTGATGAGGGAAATCGTGCTTTGGGAGCATTTTTAAGCTGGCACCTATTGTAAACTGCCCTGTCCTGGTCTGGAGGGGTCTGAGAGACCCCCAGGAGCTCAGATCCTTCCTGCACAGCTATTCCTAAAAATATCCCATCCCCTTCCCAGCCCACTGTGAGCGTGCGTAGGCAGGAGAAGCCCCATTTCCACAATCCCTCCTGGGTGTTTTATTTACATGCAGGTGCAGGAGTGAGAACACTTCAGAGCCGGAGGCTTGTCTGGGAGACAGGTGGTCAGGACAGGGTGGAACCAGGTGGGATCCATGGGGTTTGTGCCTTCCTGGCTTTGCCACAACTACTTCAGACACGTTTAGCTTGGCAGGTGCCTCTCCCTAGGGAACGCAGCCACGAAATCTCCTTTCCCAGGGCTCTCCCGGCGCGCATGGAGCGCGAGCTCCGCTGTTGCACTGCGCCTTCAGTCCTGCTCGGAGAGCAAAGAGTGATGAAATCAGGAGTATCTGTGCGGAAGCTGGTGGAGAAAGGAGGGGCCAATGGCCTGCGGCCCTGCTGGGGCGCACAGGGGAAACCGAGCTGGAAAACGCCAGAATGGGCAGTGGGGAGCGGCTCCGGGGGATGGAGGGATGCGGTGGGAGACACCCACGGGTACCCTCTGTCACTGGTGCTGCGGGAAGCTGCTGCTGCCGCCCTTGCCTGGAGTCAGGGCGCGTTTGTACTGCAGGAAAAGTTGTTGCTGCCGGCTGTCAGGTCTTTGGTGCTACAAATATTATGCAAGGCTGTGTATTTTAAGGGTGTATTTTAGGATAGGCTGCCCGGCAGGTTTGGTGAAGGTCTTTGGAAGTGGCAGGTGCTCTGCAGAGCTCCAAGGATGCTGATTATGCCAAAGTCC
This sequence comes from Origma solitaria, assembly GCA_013397895.1. Classification (NCBI taxonomy): domain Eukaryota; kingdom Metazoa; phylum Chordata; class Aves; order Passeriformes; family Acanthizidae; genus Origma; species Origma solitaria. The sequence continues at coordinate 179,440 of VZRL01003413.1, read as the reverse complement.
ACACCTTAGCTTACCTATACCCCTGACAGGGCCTTGACAGCAGGGCGGTCCTGGGACACCCTTTTCCTTGGCCTCCTTTCCAGGGTTTTGCGTTTCTTGTTCATGCTGCCTTGGCATGTAGTTCCCAGGTTGCTGGTACAGCTCCCTCTGCTCGTGAGCTGCAAAAAAATGTCTCACTGCTCCATGTCCAGAGCCCAGCCTCATCTATCCCACCCTGGATCACGGGATGTTGTTCAGCAGCAGCAAAATAGGCTTTTTTCCACCCAGGGACAGCTGTTACACAACTGGGCACTGCTGGCAGTACAACCTGGGATGACAGGATGAGGCTCACACATCCCCAGGCACCCTAAACCGGACAGGGTTTGGAGCATCCCGTTTCCATGGAGAGGGGAAGGGGGTTGATAACAGAACAGGAATTTGTAGTGCTTCCTCTTTCCCTCCATCTTGTCACTGGGCATTTATTGATGCATCAGGGTGACCCTGCAAAATTCTGAGGTGCTGAGGACACACATCTGGTTTTTTTCAAGAATGGGAATTCCTGCGGCGTGGGCTCTGCATGAGAGCTCAACACCTCCTGACTTCCCTCCCCAGCTCCAGAGGCCTCTTTGCTGGGTTGAAGCTGGTGATCGAGCCACAGGTTGCTACAAAACTGAATCTTCAGCCCTGTGAGTCGCTTCAGGGCGTTGTCCATAGGGGTGGTGCAGGGTGACCATGTCAAGGAACTCAAGAGTACTCACAGCGCTCTGCTCTGGGCCAGGAGATGCAGCCTGACCCTTGTCCTGTTGTTCAGTTTCCCCCTGTTGCTCTTGATGCTTTACACAGCTCCTCAGGCTTAAATGCATCCTCCTGCTGTCCCTACCAGGGAATTTCTCTTCTCTCCAGCAGCTCTGACTGCGAATTTGTTTGGGGAATCAAAGGTGTGAGTTGAGCCCTTCCGTCTTGCTGCAGTTTCTGTAAAATGCCTCAGAGATTTTGGTTCCTGGAGGATTCCCCACCTGACAGGGGACACAGGGACTGTATCTCCCCAGCACGTCCTGCAGGCATGGGCTGTTCCTGCTTTGTTAATCCCAGTGGAGCGGGAGAAGGCTGGTGCTGGCTGCTTTACTTAATACTCACATGGTATTTTAAGGCTGTGCAGGGGAAGAGGGACTGAGGGGCGGCTACAGCCATGTGTAGATCGTGACTGGTGGTGGCCTGACTTTGCCAGGAGAAACCTTTGCAGCTGAAAGTTGCAACCAGACATTGCCTCAACTTGTTGTATTGCTGCAGAATGTCAGACCTTTGCAGAGCACCTCGATCAGGAGCTCTCTGTGCCCTGCTCCAAGGTTTTGCAGAGGTATCCTAAGGGTTCCTTCACGCTGTGCCCAGGCAGCGGTTGGGAAGGGCTGAGGGGTTTCTCAGCAGGAAAACCTGCTTTCCTCTCTCTGGCGGTTGACCTTTCGGCTCACGTGGCTCCCAGAGAGGTTTAGGGGAATTCAAGTTTGACTGTAAATAGTTTTTCGTTTCAGGGGAAAGGGAAGGAGTGAGTCAGGAATGTAGATAAGAGATTGTGGTCAGCAGTGCCTTTGCTGCCTGTGCCGGGGCCTGGCAGGCAGAGGTTTGTGGTGAGCACCAGCTCTTTCCCACTTTGGAGAAGAGTTGGGGCTGCCTGTGTCTCCAGAGCCCATCCTGGCCCTTCCTTCTAATGCCAAAAGCACAGAGTGGTGGTCCATCAGCCCCCTTCCACTGAGGCATGTCCTGTGGTCTGTCTGCACCAGGGGGGCTTCCCATCCTCCCTGGAGCATCCTGGCCATTTCCCCACCAGCTCAGGGGAATCACAGGGTGTGGTGGGTTCACCTTGGCTGGAAAGTCACCGAAAATTTATGTCTTGAGCCCAAGGTTTGAAAGTTGGGTGGTGCCTCTGCTGCTTTTCTCTGGGAGTCCATCTCCCCCAGATGGAGACACTTCATACCAGGGCCTGTAGCAACACAACAAGGGGAAGTGGTTTGAAGAAGGCATGTTTAGATTAGATATAAGGAAGAAATAACTTAGAAGGTGTTGAGGCCCTGGCAGAGGGTGCCCAGAGAAGCTGGGGCTGCCCCATCCCTGGTCCAAGGCCAGGTTGGACGGGGCTTGGAGCAACCTGGGATAGTGAAAGGAGTCCCTACCCATGGCAGGGGGTGGAACTGGATGGGCTTTAAGGGCCCTTCCAACCCAATTCCATGATTCTGTGACTCCTGGTGCCCACCGAGCCACTCTATCACTGCCCTCCTCTGAAGGAGAAGCTATGGCAAAAAACCTCATAGGCCAAGATAAAGGCAGTTTAGTAAAGCAAAAGCAAAGGTCATGTGCGGAAACAAAGGGAAACAAAAGATTTATTCTCTGCTTCCCATCAGCAGATGATGTCCAGCCGCTTCCTGGGAAGTATGTTCAGGAGTGTAGTGACTGCTCCGGAAGGGAAATGTCGTAATAACAGCTGCCCACCCCCTCTTCCTTTTTTCTCTTTGCTTTTATGTGGTGTGGAATATCCCTTTGGTCAGTTTGGGGCAGCTGTCCCAGCAGTGTCCCCTCCCGGGATGCTGTCCCTGCTCCTGGTGAGGGGCGAGTGTTGGGTCATGCTGTGTGCTCAGCCAAAACTCAGGGTGTTATCACCCCCCGACAGCCGTGACAGGGTGAGTGCCCTCTGAGGCTGCTCCGGGGCAGATGAGCTCCAGCCCAGCCAGACCCAGGCCGTGGGGACTTCATTCCATCCGTGTCCCTGCGGTGACCGCGCCCGAGGGTCCCCACGAGATGCCACTTCCCAGCTGAGCTCCTTCACTCGCCGTGCGCTGCTCGCTGGCTTTGGAGCCTGTGCTGAGCACCGAGTCCTTGCTCGGTCTCTTCTTCTCCCTTTGCAGCACTGGTGTGTCTGGGGTGTCCCTGCTCCTCCAGGCTGTGTGACAGCTGCCAGCGCCAGCCTGGCCCTCGCAGGACTGTCACCACCGTGTGATGGTTGGGCTGGTGTGAAGCCAGCCGGGCACTGAGGCTGTGCTCAGCGAGCAGAGCTGGCGCACGGCTGGGCTGTGTGGGGACACGCTGGTGCCGTGGGGCAGTTTGGTGTCACATCTCAGCCCCGTGTGCCAGCACAGCGCCGGTGCTCAGTGACGCTCATTCGGACTGCACCGATGGCCCCAGCGCTGCTGTGCCTGGGGAGGAACAAGATTAAGGAAGCTCTTGGAGCCTGCAAGCAGGTGATAGGAGCTGGGAGAAGAGAAGGGCAGGACATGGAGGGTGCAGGTGGGGCTGTGCAGGGATGGAGGGATGGCTCCTGCACATGGAGGAGAAGACAGTTTCAAAATTGCCAGAGAAACATTTGTAGAAGCTGGTGGCTGCTGGCTGGCAGTGAGATTTGGGTGCTAAAACTCTTGGGTGCTAAAACACTTGGGTGCTTTTCAAATGTTTTATCAGCCCACGTCCCTGCCCTGAAACCAGGGCTTTTGGAGGGACCACCCCAAGGTCTTACAGAGCCCTGTGTGCTGAGGAACTTGAGGATTCCTTTGGGTGAGGGTCATAAGCAGGCTGGGAAACCTGCAGTGGTGGTGGCACTGGGTGGAGGAACTGGGTCTTGAGACCAGACACGCCCTGGAGCAAAGCCACCAGCGAGGGGACATCGCTGCCCGTGCCACCTGCACGGCTGGGAAAGGGACAGCAAAGAAACATTCCCAGAAGTGCTTTGCCTGCGTTGGGAATGTGTGTGTCTGACATGCAGGATGAGCGTGCTGGAGATATCTCCGTGGCCCTTCTGCTGTGCCGAAGGTGCCTTCTCTGGGTGCTGGGACGGCTGTGCCAGGCCAGCTCTGCCGGGGTGGCCATTGGCAGGGCCAGGCTGGTGGAAACGGCTGTTCCACTGCATCCTGGGACTGGCTGATCCGGATTCCCTTGCTGAACTGGAGGGAAATGTTTGTCTCAGTCTTGGAGAGTGTGTTTGTCTTACAACCTGGCTTATCGTGTGTTGAGTGCAGATACTGTGGCGGTGAGTGCTCTGAGATATCCCAGTGTCCCCACTTGTCCTGGGACCTGTTCCAGGGGAGCTGGGCCTTGGTGAACGACTGTTCGGAAAGGATTTTGGAGTACTGCTGCAGCTGGTGCCACAGAAGTGTAAATTGTCATGATAATGAATTTAAACAGTCTCTTCCAATGCAGACTTGTTGCATTCCCACTTCCTTATTGGGGAATGATCCAAACACATGCTCTGGTTCCCTTTCCCCCTGCTTTGCCATCTTAGAAAAAACAGCCACGGCATTTATTTTTTCCTCCCTGATCTACCCATTGCTGGTGTCTGAGCTAAAAAACGTCCAAACTGTTCCCTCCATGGATCTGAGAAAACCATTAATTTAATTATGGCTGGAAGAGTGAAAGGTTCCTGCTGTGAAATACAGGATGGTGATGGAGTGGGAAAAGCAGAACAGGTCTGTAATCACAGCCATTCCTCCCTGGTGAGCCCTAATGTCCATTAAGGCAGGATTACACTCCGTTACAGCCATGGCTTTGCTCCCCGCAGGGATGTGGTCGCCTGTGGCAGCTTCTGGACCGCAAGGCCCTCAGGACCCAAAGCTTTTGTTTCATCCCATTTATCAACAAAGGCTTGGAGAGCTGATGCCAGGTCAGGGATGGGCTGGCTGCCCACAGGGGCTGCAGGTGGAATTTGGGGTGTGGGTGTTGTGAGTCCTGCGGCAGCCAGAGCCCAGATTGGTGCTGGCCTGGCTTTCAGGGAGATGCCATCAAGTTGTTCCTCTGCTGAGATCTCCAGGTGGCCTGGGGTGTTGTGTGGGGTAAGAGCAGAACATGCCAACACTTGGCCTGTTTGGCTCATGTCCTCCCTCCCAAATTGCCCAATCACCCAACCACGGCTCGTCCGTGATACCCAGAGGTGCTGGAGTTCCCTTGGGAATTAGTGGGGTGGAGGACAAGTCTTTTGTCTGCAATTAATACAGCTAAATAATCTCCTGTGGCGTTTGAGAATTAAACATGGATAAGGGAAAGCCAGGTGATGGTGCAGGGCAGAGGGTTGTTCTTGGGGTGACAATAATCCTGTGGCACTGAGGGACTGCAGCCCCTCTTCTGCAGAGGAGAGACAAATACCTCTGTAACACTTGCACAAACCAGGTGCTCATTAGGCTTGCAAATAAATACTTCTTTAACATAATCCTTCCCCTTTTCCTCCTGCAAGCCCTGGTTCTGGCTGCAGGTGCAGAGGTGATGGAGCTGTGAGCCTGCCCAGGGCCATCCAGGGGTTGGTCCTTTGGTTGGAGCTGTGGGGACCGACAGAGGAAAAGCAATAATGGGGATGATTTACTGCAGCTGCCTTGTAAACATTTGATTTCTTTTATTTTTTTCCTTCTCTTTTGAGTCCCCAAGGCCTAATTTGTTCAAATAAAACCCGAAATCCACACGGAGTACTCTGTGAAAGCACAGCCTTGCTGAACGGAGCTGGAGCTGGGTTACACCTCATTCCCCCTGCCTTTGCTGGGCTGCCTGAGTCAGCAGCAGCTTTTCCTCACCCATTGGGGCTCAAAACTGCTGGTGTAGGTTTGATAAAAGCCTCAGTGTTTTGAGATTAGGGCCAGACAGCTTCCAAGGGAGCAGCTGAGGAGCAGGGGATGGTTTGGGTTTAACCAGGTGTTGGTGGTTGATCTCTCACCGCACTGAGGTTCCACCCTAGGGAAGCTGTGCCATCACCATCTGTTCTGCATGGTGGTGGATATCTCACTGACCTCTCTGATCTTCCAGTGTCTTCCAGTTGTGTGGTAATTATGGGATGGCTCTCTTGTCATGTTCTGTTCCTCAGCTCTTTCCTGGGGCGGCAGAACTCACGAGTTTCTGCTTGGGAAGGAAGAACCCAAATTAAATGCTCTGCAGATGGGCGTGCACACACTCACTGCTGCCTGTTTGTTGGGAAAGGCAAGATCCAAAGCTGATCCTTGCTTGGAGTGGAGCAGTGAGAGTGGATCTGGTGGTGTGTCACCTTTGGGGGTACAAAAATTTGGTGTTACATCACCCTGTGCCTTGGGGTTCCTGCCCAGGACCACCTGCGTGAGAAGGGCACGAGTGAGGAAAGGCTCCTTTGAAGTGGGGGTGATGTTTTCAGTGGAAAGTTGGAGAATGCAAAGTCCTTTTTTAATCAGAAGAGAACACACGCGTTTCCTTGGGTTGCCCGGGAGTGACTCACAAACATCTCAGCATCCGAGGTCTTTGTCTCCAGAAGGTTGCAATACAATCGACCTCCAGGGACAGCACTTAAATCCCACCTAACAGAGGGTGAGCTAGGGAAACAATTCCCCTGTCTTGTGCAAGGCGCACATTTGCAGAGGCAGACACCCTTTGGCAGCAGTTTATTTCCAGTGCCTGGAATTGTTCTGCATTTTGGAGTCACGACATGCTAAATCTTAATGACAGATTTGGAGAGAAGACAGCTTCCCACCCCAATGCTGGAGATTTCACAGCAGACACGCCAGGGGCACAGATGAAAGCACATATAGGCCTTTAAAGAGAAGAGCTGGTGTTTCCAGCCCTGTTAGTGCCTCAGTTTCCCTTGGAAACACTTTTCCCACAGCAGCCTTGGTCCCTGGGGGTGCGTTTTGCAAGGAACAGCTCCTCTCCTGTCTCAGCTGCTGTGTGGAGGGAGAGCAGCTGCTCCCAGGAGCTGCCTGGGTGTGGAAAGCATCCCGAGTGGAAGGCTGGAATGGTGTCCCCTGTGCTGGGGAGGAGGTGACAGTGGCCGGATGCTTGTGTTGGCTCCCGACGCGCCGCTGGCGTGTGCTCAGAGTGGTGTCACTTTGTCTGGGCTCGCAAAGCCCGGTAGTAATCAGTGCTAATTGCAATTACCTCCTCCCTGCTGTCCGAGTGGAGACCTACAGGTTATTTCCTGAAAAGCTTTTGTTTGTCTTTCCTGCCCGTGTTCCCGGTAGGAAATCTGCCCTTCCTGGGAAGGGCAATTGGCATCGTTCTGCCTGGCAAGTTTGTTTGTGGTCACCTCGAGCTGGCTCAGGTTTAACTCTCCCCAAGGCTTCGAGGGTCAGCAGGAACTGGGAATTAAATGCTGCGTCCTGTGGTTGAGGGCAAGGAGCTGGAACAGCAACTGGAGCCTTATTTTGGGTGACCAGGCGCTGTCTCTTCACATCACCTTGAGTCCCTTCTGCTCCAGAGCATCCACCATCTGCCTAAAGAGTGTGAAGGTTCCCTTTGCACCACGCAGATGTTAACTGGGAGGATTCTGTTCCCGAAATCCCCTGGCACTGACCCCTCCTAACCCAGCTATTCATGGCATTCAGCGCCTTGCAGCAGCTGAGGGAATCTGGGAAGAGCATGACTGGTGAGAGCGAGTTATGTTTAGCTCCTGGTCCCTTTCCCTGGAGCTGGAAAAGTTTTTCTAGACCTTAAACCTCCTCAAAATGCTCAAGTTCAGCTGCTGTCACTGTTCTGATAGTTTTGAAGCATATAAACGTGGATGAGGATGCTGTTGCCCTGTAGAAAACTCATTTTTCCAGGGTAAATGAACTGTGCCAGGAAGATCCCAGCTTTGCAGGCCTGGCTGTGAAATGCACCCATCCAGATCTGCTGGGGAAAAGTCAAAATGAGTCTTGGAGCAACGACAGCGGAAATCTGGGTGGCAGCTTGTCCCCGAGTGCCTCCGTGCCCAGCTCCTGCTGGGTGAGTGCCATGGGCTGGTAAAGATTCATGGTCCCGCCCTAGAAAAACTGTGTGGAGCCTGCCCAGAGGCTCCGAACAGGTTTGGTAATCTCAGGCTGTGGTTTGGGAGTGGCTCTGGAACATGCCCGTTAGAGGAATGCAGTTGGCAGGGATCGGGGTTACCGGAGCACCCGGAGCCACCCGGAGCACCAAACCCTTGACTGGTTTCCCAAGGCTCACAAGGTTGGGTTTGGCATCTTGTCATGGAGCAGCTCTAGGCCTGCAGAGAGGTGGAGGAGAGCTGCTCCGTGCACAGCTGTGCACAGCTGGCTCTGGAAGAGGATTTTTCAGGATGTGCTGGGACTGATCCTAGAAGTCTCCCAAGGCATCGCTGCTCATTGACTCCCTGTTTGGAATGCTGCAGCCATAGGGTGACAGTCCAAGAGCCCTGGGTCTCTCAGTCTTTAAAGGCAATTAGGTCCTTCTTAATATCTGCTTTTCTTGCGGAGTGTCCTTGGCTTTCCGTCTGGTGTGAAGGAGAAGCATTATCTAAACATAGGACTGGAAATTGGGAGCTGTGGGGTTCTCACGCCAGCTCTCACACCACTCACTTGGGGACTTGGGCAAGTCCATTTAATGTCTTTTGTCTCTCATTTCGGTTTTACAGCCGGGAGGAAATTAATACCAGCTCTGTAAAAGACTCCCAATTGATCTGTTAATTTCAGTGAGTGCTTCGAGATAAAACCAGGGTACATGCTCTTGCTGCTCTCAGAAAGAAATCTGTTCAAGTGTTTCTGCTAAAGGCCTCTGTCCATGGGTTGTTCTCAGGGCATGTTGTGGTTGTGTGTGGGCACCTTTTCCTGGGAAGTTGCTGCTCCAGGTCTTCCCAGTCCTCCCCGGAACGTTCACGGGGCAAGCAGCAGGCTGTGATCCATCCCAGCCTGCTCAGAGGGGATGCCAGTCCCAAAATTTTCCTCTCGTGCTGATCCCCTCCTGCGTGGTGAGCCCTCGGGGGCATTTCCCTGCGTGGATGTTCCTGTGAGATTCCAGGGCCTGCTTTGCGCTGCCTGCTGTGCTGCAGCATGGAGGTGTCCTGGTGGGGAGGAGCTGATGGGAAAAATGGGCTTTTAGGGCTGCAGTGAATCAGGTGTGGGTGAGGCAGGGAGGCAGGATGGCTCCTGCCCTGCCCTGCCTGCGAGGGCACTGACAGCCTGGCTCTTCTCTGCCTGTTTCCCGCACGTTCCTGGACATGGAAATTCCCTGAACATGGCTCTGGCACTGAGTGCCGCAGGTCAGGGCTCCGTGAGGAGGTGCTGGAGCCGTGGTTACTAATCCTAAGCCAAACCTGAGCCTAAGGCAGGTGGAATCCCACACTGGAGCAGTGCAGATGGGAGCAGGATGAGTCCCTTCCCCCCTAATGGACACCAGCGCCACATCTAGAGTTTGCTGCAAAGCTGCTCCACACAGCACAGTGGAGCCAACTGTTTAGCTGGGGCTGTTCTTAATTAATTAGTGTGGCTTTTAGAGCTGGAAGGGGGAGAATTAGGAGCACTCAAGCTGTCGCTGGCTTGCCTGGCTGACCAAACTTCCTGGGTCAGGGCACTGAGGTTTAATTGGGAGGAATCACTGGCGGCTCTTGGGCCACAGGCTCAGCAGTGTCTGTGTCACAGGAAGTGCTGGGTTTTGGATCAGGCAAAAGGCTCGTCAGGCTTCTCTGAGCTGTCCTGTGGCGTTTGCAAAGAGAGAGGGGCGCAGCCCCTTCCGATGGGGGAAAGGCAAACCAGGGAGCAGCCGCCCATCCCTGTGCTGGAGGGGTGAGTGGGTGCTGAGCCTGGATCGGGCCCAGGGAAGAGCTCTCCATGTTATCACTGAATTCCCTGTGTAAACAGCTCGTTTCTGAGAGTACACAGCGGGCTCTGGCAGGGGGGCCGCCCATCCTGGCAGGCTGAAATCCAGGGTGCCTGCGGATGATTCAGAGCAGGATTGCTGCGTCCTCTCCTGCTCTGCAGCACTGGAGCGCTGCCACGGGGTCCCGGCACACCTGCAGCACTCACGCAGCTGTCTCCCCTGCGCCCTCCCAGGAGAGTGCTGGGGGGAAAAGGGATTTGCCTTTCTGGGGGGAGCGTGTTGCTCCTGGAGGGTGTTGGAGCAGGAGGGGAGCTGTGCTCATCTGCATGCAGCTCCTGGCTCTGGCTGCTGCAGGATGCAGTGATGCCTTTGGTCGTGTTCCCCAGGTGCTCAGCCTTTTGGGGAGCTTTCTGCTCCCCAAATCCAGCCCTGCATTGGAAGGAAAACCTCGTGGTTTCCCGGTAGCGCCACCACCATCATCCTCGGGAATGTCTCTGCTGGTTCCGTTGGCTGGGAGGGGGCTGCATCCCCAGGCTGTGCATTTGGCACTCCCTGCGTCCCCCTGGAGCCTGGCAGTACCTGCTGTGCCTGGCATGGGATTAGAGGCACATTCCTGCGTGGTGTTGCTGCAGGCAGAACCACCAGAAAAGACTTTGTCCTTGCACTCGGTTGCCAGAAGAAGCTTTGCCTTTGCTCTGCTGTGGCTGTCTATGCCAGGGCTCAGCTCCTCGCCCTCTGTCCCCTCTGTCCCCTCTGTCGTGCCAGTGGCTGCTGCTGGGTGGGAAGGAGCTGTGCTCCCCTCCCCTCTGTGCCCTGCCCCATCAGCTGCTTTGACAGCACACCAGACCCGTCTCCAGGATCACTAAAATGCATGAAATGGCTCTAAATAGCTGCTCTCCAAAAGGTTCCAGGCATGGAACGGCCCAGAGTTGTCCCCCAAGCCACTTCTGAACTGCCCTTGTCACCTTGGCCGTGCAGAGAGCCACTGCAGCATCACTCCTGCTGGTGCCCTGGCATCCATCCCGTCTGTGCATGGAGCATGGGAAGCTCTCAGCATCCTCCTGAGGAGAAAGGCTCTGGCTGCAGCTTATTCTGTGTTTATCCTGCCCTGGGGTATGGGCTTTGCTCTGCGAAGGTCCCCAGGGCACAGTGAGATTTGGGAAAGGAAGTGCACGGCTGCTCCCTGCAGCTGCCTCAGCTGAGGTGTCTGCACTTGCCTCCCCTTCCATCAGAGAATTCATTCGGGGCCTTCCGGTGGGAATTACCTGGGAGCTGCTGTGGGAGGATGGTGCCTCTGGGAAGCTGTCAGACATCGCAGCCCTGGTGCCCCTCCCTGCCAGCCCCCTCGCAGTGACACAGGGAAGCATCTGTTGTTTCCAGGGGATGGAGGGCTCTGCCCTGGTGCTGCTCTGGCCAGGCCTCCTGCTCAGGCTGTTGTGGCCATACCCTGATGGCTTGACCAAGCCATTTCTCACAAGTCTTGCTGTGTGAGGCTGCCTCAAGTTAAGGGTTGAGGCTGCTTGGCTGAGCTGCAGCAAGCCTGGTACCTGGCAATGTCTACTTTTTGTCCTGTGGCTTTCAGGTTTTGAGTCACCCAAGGGCTGGCCCGATGCTATCAGCGCTGTTCTTATCTTCTGCAAAGCAGGCAGGGTCCAGCCGGGTCACCTTCCCACCCACATCTGCCTTGCTGCAGGCGCTGGGGCTGCACACACAGCACTGGGGGAGCTGGGGCTGTACCAGGCAGCCCTCGGGCTCCTATCACAGAAACTCCTTCCATCTGCCCCCGGGTTGTTTGCCTTGGGTGGGAAAGAGGGGAAAAGCCAGGGCCAGTTCGGTGGCTGTGAGGTGGGGAGTGAACAAGGCACAGGGGTGATAATGTCTCTTTTATTTAAAGAGAAAATAAAACAGTCTCTTTGTCGTGTGACGACAGGTCCTGGTGGGTATTGAGTGTGACAGCGTGGCATTTGGGGGTGTTGTGTGCAGTCCAGCTGGTTGGGGTCACAGCCAGGCTGTGCTGGACATCTCAGGCAGGCAGAGCTTGGGGGGACCAGCCCAGGGCTTCATCCCCTCCCATCCCATGTGGATGAAGTCAGTCCTGGCTCCTGAAAATGTCTGGAGGCTGCAGGGCAGTGCTGGAAGCTCACAGGTTTCAATCCAGTGCTGAGCACCAGCCTGGCTGCAGCCCCTGTCCCCCCGAGTTTGGGGTGCAGGAGTGCCCCCCAAATCAGGGCCAGATGTTTTGCTTTTCCCTTCTCCCTGTGCTGGCTTTGCACGCTGAGCCCACGGCAAGGTTTGGGGGGTGGCTCTGTGGCCCCTGTGTGGGATCTGCATTCACTCAGTGAGTCACAGAAAGCAGCATAAATTAATTACCTTCCTGGTTCTTGGCTTTGCTTCGTAATTAGCGACAACAAAATAATGAGGCTTGAATGAAACATTTGGTTTGTTCTGGAGGAAATTGTTCTGCTTAGAAGCACTTTCTGTACCTGTGTCTTAACACAAAAAACAAGAAGTCAGCTTCTCCCCAGGAAATGGCATTTTGGGGTGGAAAATCAACGCTTTTCCGTTCTGGACATTGAAGCCACTGGGTGCTTCTCTCAAAAGGTTGCCCAAACCAACCCAAATGGCTGAAACCAATCCAAAAAGAGCTGCAGGGAGGCACTGGGGTGACCTGGACCTGCATTAAAACCCTGCCTGCTCCCTGATGAGACAGAAAAGCGTTTGGCAAAGCCCAAAATGCGTCATGGCCCCACAATGGGGTGGCTGTGGGAATAAGTGAGGTTGGAGCTCTGTGGGGCTGGAATTTCAGGGCATGCGGTGACGTTGGAGCTTGTGAGATGCGATGGATGTAATTTAAGCAGAGTGGTTTTAGGCCCTCTCCTGGCAGGGTGACACGAGCCGTGGCCTCGCTCTATTTATAGGTGTAAATCACCAGCTATTTAATTTCTTTTGAGCGAGTTCAATTTTCATCCCCTTCCCTCGAGGCTTCCCCGTTACATCTGGTGCAGCTCTCCCGTTCTCCTTGTTCCCTGTCTTTGCAGGGAGCCGCTGGGTCCGGCTCCGTTTCCATCCCGACATGGCACGGTGGCCCTGCCGGAGGCCACCAGCGATCAGCAAAGCCTGGCTGATCTTTGGGCAGCTGCTGCTCAGGCGAAGGAAGGGAGAAATCCAGTGTGGGTTTCCTTGAGGGAAAAGGGTAAATGGAGAGAAGCTGCAGCCAAACTCTGGAAGGCTGAGATGGATTTTCCCCTGGGAGGCAGCTGCAAAATGTTCTGTTCCTGCATCGCCGTCCTCGCAGGGCTTTAACCCTGCTGGGCTCTTACCCTCCAAACAGAGTGGGAAAGCAGATCCCAGGGGCTCAGAGCTCTGGAGACCCTGCAGCCCAGCCCAGCCCAGCCCAGCCCAGCCCAGCCCAGCTCAGCCCTCCTTCCCTTCCCTTCCCTCCCTGCTGCTTCTCCAGCTCAGAGGCAGAAGGGCATGGTGCTGAGTCATGGCTCTGTGGATCACTCTGGTGGCACAGCAGTGATTTTGGGGTTCAGCCAGCAAAGTGTCAATGTGTGGGGGCTCTCCGTGGGGCCCGTGTCACTCAGGAGCGTGGGAAGGTGTCCACAGCTGCCTGCATCCCTCACCCTGGGATTGCTGCTGCCCCTCTGCAGGGCCTCCCCGGCCCCTGCCAGCCCCATGCCCTAAAGGGTTAAAGTGGCCTTCGGAAGGGCCCTGGTGCTGTCAGACACGTGTGTCTCCTGCTCTCTGCAGTGTCCTTCAGAAGGGCAGCCCTTCTGAGCATGCCTGCTCCCCCTCTCCTCCCCAGACCCTGTGCCTTCTCCCAGGGCTTTTCCAGCTCCGCAGCTCCACAGCCACGGCCACTCACTCCCAGGCTGCAGCCCAAACCAGCCCCCGGGGTCCCCAGGGCTGAGAGAGCATCCCCCGGGGGTCTTCACCACCCCCTCTCCCAGACTAACTCCTCCTTTCCCACCTCCTTCCAGAAGAGAGTCCCCCGGGGGGTGGGAGAGCTCCTGGCCCTGGTTAATAATTGAGTGATTCCTCTGCCGCCTGCCTGCTGGAGCCTGCAGCTGCTCTGATAAACCTGGGCAGCCTGGGAGGATGGGGGTTTGTGTAACCACTCTCCTTTCTCGTGCCTCTTCTTGGCTCACAGGATCACCCTGGGAGCGTCCCGGCGTTCCCGAAGCCGTGTCCCCATGCGTGGGTGCTTGGGAATCCGGGGAGAAGCCACAGGAGCATCCGGCTTAACCATGGACGTGCGGAGCCCTTCCAGCTGCGCCGTGTGCTCCCTTCCCTCCTTCCTCCCCGTCCTTACCCGGCTCCAGCTCTAAACACCAACCGAATGGGTTTTCTTCCCTCCTCCTTCATATTTCTTTTCCTCCTGTGAAAGGAGGGGACATTAATCCCACCCAAATTCAAACGGCAGGAGGATGTGGTGGCTGATGGCAATCCCCAGCTGCAGGGCCTGGCTCATGGGGACAATCCCCTTGTCCCCAGGGCTGGAATGCTGTCTTCTGGTGCAGGCTGGCCCCAGCATCAGCATTATATATATGTATATATATATATATATATATATAGTTTTGGGGTTTTTTAGTTTTATTCTTTATTTATCCTCTCTGGACACCAGCATTTTTCAGGCCCATGGGAATTGTGGAGCCTCTTACAGCTCCGACTCCAGGAATGTCCCTCTGGTGGGGTCAGGGTGGAGATGTCGACATCTCCCTGACCTGGCCTGGATCAGGGAAGTGCCTGAGGGCTCTGCTGAAGGAAACTTCATCAAAGGTTTGATTAAAACGTTCTTATAACATTCTTTCCTCACAGCTCTGAGGGAGGTCTTTAAAACCAGGGGAGCACTGCCAGAGCTCTGAGTAAGCCTGACCTTGGATCCTGTGCCATATGGAGCTGTAGGGGCTGGGGCCATGGGAAGGAATGATTCCTTCCCGGCCTTGGGAGAGGCTTTCCAAGGGGCTGTGAGCAGCTCAGGGCATGGAGATCCCTCAGCCTCGGCTGCAGAGCGGGAAGCATCACCTCAGGCGGATGCTGGGAGGGTTCTGGCTAGTTCTGACATCCCCAGGGTGGGAATGCTGGGCTGGACTGGGTGCCTTCCCTACCCTCCACATCCCTCCAGGCTCCTCCTGCCCGGGCTGAGCATGGAAGCAGATCAGATGTGGTGGGGTTTGAGTCATTAGGCAGCGAAGGAACTGCTGGATGGAGCTTGTGTGACCCCAGGCACCACATCTGGGAATGCAGGTACAGCCCAGGAAGGAAAAATCCCCAGGACAGTCTCTCCCAGGCTTCTTGGTCAGGAATAAATACTTTGATGGCACTGCATCTGCCAGCAGCCAGAGCCTTGGGAAAAGCAGCCCAGCTCCCCTTTGGAGGGATGGGGTGAACCTTTAGCAGCCACAATGGGAGCCCTCACATTTGCATTCTTGGGGGAAATTCCTGGCATTGCCCTCAACTGCCCTGTGCCAATCCACTGACCCCAAAATAAGGACCAGAAATGTTCACAGGCTGCAGAACAAACTTTGTCAGTGCCAGCTTTCCTTCCTCAAAACCTCTTTAATTTGAGGGATGGGATTACTACAGACCTTCAAGTGCTTGGACTGTGGTTAAACTGGGGTCCCAGTCCCAGTTCCTTCTGCCCCAGCCCAAGAAATGGCTGACCACCAGTGGAGCGGTCCCCGTGTGTCCCTGCTGGGTACATGGGAGCCGCGCCTCTGATGTGGGCAAGGAGCTGTTTTAATAGGGACTGTTGACTCCTGGGTTTCATTTTCCATGTTTGCTCAAGCTCTCCGGGTTTGTGTTTAGCTCGACTGTCTCGCTTTTCGTGGTTCCGGTGGTGTTTCGTGCTGTTGAGAGGGAGCTGCTCCCATGGAGTTTGTTTTCCGAAGGAGGAAGCTTAGGTGGCTGTGTGTGCCCTGTGCTGGGATTTGAGGACTGGGGGTCACTCTCAGGGAAATGGTGTCTCGAGGGAAATTCCCTCCTGCTGGGGCTCAGGAGAACTAGCCGAAATGCAGTCGGTGCTGCTCCCTGGGCAAAGCTGCTCTGGAATGCTCTAAAAATACTGAGTGGAGCAAGCAGGGAGCAAAAAATGGCAGAGATTCAGTGAAATCAAAGGCATAATTAAAATGCAGCCCGTGTAAGTGTATTTTTAGGGCCCCTACGAAAAGGCTGTAAACCACTGAATTCTCATCAGCACACGAATGTTCCAGTTTAATGGAATCCTGGGGCCTGTGGGGAAGAAGTGAGAGATGCTTAATTGTCAGTGTTTGTGTTTTATTCATGATTGAACATACTTAGCAAGCAAAAACTGATCTGCTGTTGGCTTCTCGCTGCTTGTGTGGCTTTAAGGCTTATTCCAGCCAGAAATTGCCCGGTGTGCTGGAAGGGTCAGTGGTTGCCGGTGTTTGCATGAGCTGTGCGTGGAAAAGGGATTATCACCTCCCCTCCCGCGGGGAGCTCCCTGCCGGGGCTGCCTTGGGGTGCTCAGAGCTCGTGTGGGCTCCAGGGGATCCATGAAAGAAGAAAAATCCCATGGGGGGGTAAATCCAGGCTGGGAAGTCCCTGAACGCAGGTGCCTGGATGCTGGGGGAGCGCTGGGAGAGAGTTTGGATGCTCCCATCTCTCACAGCCTCCCCTCGTGCCTGACCCCAAAGCCTCCGAGCTGTTTGCTCTGCAATTCGTGCTGCTGTGGCACAACCGAGGCAGGATCCAGACTCCTTCCAGCATCGCTTCGGCATCGGGGACCCTTCGGAGCCGCCGGAATGTGCACGGAGCCTCGGGTGCGATGGATCCTCTGGGCTCAGCCATGCTGGAGCGTGTGCCCGCAGCTGAGGTGGCAATTTGGGAGCTCATCCTGCCCCCAGGGACCTGCACGGGGCTGGGGCTGGCGGCTGCCGGTCCTTGGGGAGGGATTGTGGAAGTGTGGCCTTTTCCCGTGGGAGCTGCATTGTGCCCTCGGCTGTGCAGGTGGAGGAGGGACGAGCCGCCCGTGGCACAGATGTGGCCCTGCAGGCTTGGGGGGATCGTGACTCGCCCTGGAGGGGACGGAATCTGTTGTGGAATTGCTGCAGATGGCACGGCCGGAAGGAACGGAGGAACACGGAATGCTGAGGCAGGGTGCCTTACTTTAAACTGCTTTCCTTGCCAGGGTACAAATATGCCTCACTTCAAAATAATTATTATAAAGCCTGGGAGAAGATCCAGGGAGCCCAAAATCCTTCTGTGGGTGTTGGTGCGCTGGCAGATGCCCAGCTGGGGGTGTTGGGTGGCAATGTCATCCCAGCAGGTCATGGCTGGCTCAGAGTTGTGCTGGGATTGAAAAAGGGGGAAATGTGTTCCCTATTCCCGTGCACCCCAAGGATGCCTCCTGTCCCTGCTGGAACCAGCTGTGTAGAACCTCCAGGGCGGGGAGCTGCATCCTGAGCCCCACCGAGCAGCAGCTCCCCTCCCTGCTCCCGGCGTCAGGGGTGCCCAGGGATGGGCACTGTGCCTGGCACGCCGGGAATAATGGCTCTGGGTGGGCAGGCTGCTGTCTGATGGGAGGGAAATGCCCTGCCTGCGTGTGCTCGGGGTCAGTGCTGTGATGGGCAGCGCTGGAGCCAGTGGCAGCTCCTGTGGAGAGAGCTGCCTGTGCTGCAGGGCTGTCACAGGGCTGGGGTCCATGGGGACACCTCGGCGTGTCCCCAGGGTGGCTGTCCCTGCTGCACTGGCATTCTCAGGGTTCTGGCCTGCGATCAGCAGTGACAGGGGCTGGTTAAGCTGCAGTTCCCGCTTGGCAGAGTGGGGCAGGAGGGAAACTGCGAGGCACACAAGGAGTGTTGGATCCCGAGAAGCACAAGGAGGGCTGGGAGCTGGTCCCTGACTCTGGGGACGCTCAGGGGTGTCCCCCTGCAGGCAGCGTCCTCCATTCCTGTAGCCAACGTGTGTCCTCCTCTCTCCTCCTCCTCTCCAGGTTTCCATGTGATCCCGTCAGTGTCCAGCATTGTTCCCGAGAGCTGTCTGCTCATCGTGGTGGGCCTTCTGGTTGGGGGCCTCATCAAAGGGGTGGGTGAGAAGCCCCCCATCCTCAAGTCAGACATCTTCTTCCTCTTCCTCCTGCCCCCCATCATCCTGGATGCCGGCTACTTCCTGCCTCTGCGCCAGTTCACTGAGAACCTGGGCACCATCCTCATCTTCGCCGTGGTGGGGACGCTCTGGAACGCCTTTTTCCTGGGGGGGCTCATGTACGCCGTGTGCCAGCTCGGCGGCCCCGGCCTCAACCACATCGGCCTCCTGGCCAACCTGCTCTTCGGCAGCATCATCTCGGCCGTGGACCCGGTGGCCGTGCTGGCCGTGTTCGAGGAGATCCACATCAACGAGCTGCTGCACATCCTGGTCTTCGGAGAGTCGCTGCTCAACGACGCCGTCACTGTCGTGAGTGGCTCGGCCCAGGGAGTGGGGTTTGGTTTGGTGCAGGAGCGTCTCGGGGTGGTGGCAGCAGGGTGGCAGCTGTCAGGGCCATTCCGAGCCGCCAGGTGCTTCCCGGCAGCTCTGCTTGCACCAAACCTTGTCCAGGTGCAAAGCTAGAATTAGAGGCACCGTGCCCCTGTGGGCACAGAGCACGGGGAGCTCATCCTGCTGGGTCTGTGGCACAGCACAGCAGCACCAGCTGGTTTGGTGTGAGCCTTGGTCGAGCACAGGACCCTGCGCGGGGTCACCAAGCTCAGCTGTGGCACGCTGGGACCTGCCTGGCTCCCGACAATGGTCCCTGTGCAGCTCTGCTCTGCGGTGAGGCTGTCTCCTGCCAGGGGCACAGCCTGAACCCTGCTCTCCTTTCTCCCCGCCAGGTCCTCTACCACCTCTTTGAGGAGTATGCCAACTTCGAGCAGGTGACCGTCATTGACATCGTCCTCGGCTTCCTCAGCTTCTTCGTGGTGTCGCTGGGCGGGGTCCTGGTGGGCGTCATTTACGGGGTGATCGCTGCCTTCACGTCCCGCTTCACCTCCCACATCCGCGTCATCGAGCCCCTCTTCGTGTTCCTCTACAGCTACATGGCCTATCTGTCCGCTGAGCTCTTCCACCTCTCCGGCATCATGGCGTGAGTCGGGGAAGGGGAAGGAGGTGCCCTCCTGTGCCCAGGACCCTCGGGAGGATTCACTGTGGTGTAAGCACAGCCTTCTGGCTGGCCCGGTGTGGTCAGTGCGTGCCCAGTGAGCCCCGGGGGTGTGTTTGGGCTGGGATATGCAGCGTGGCATGTGAGGGAGGTGGCTCTCGGGAGCTGTCCTGCAGATCCCGGGGTGCTGGCAGCTCGTTGCCGTTCTCCTGGGCACACAGGAGCAGGCAGGGCCTGCTGAGCACTCAGCACGACATGGGTTTGTGCTGCGGTGCTCACCCCTGCCCTGCCAGGGGAAGGAGAAACCTCGTGTTGCCTTCTCTGGAGGCCCTGAATATTTGCTGGTGGTTCACAAGGCCTGTCCTGCCCTAGAGTTTGGTGTCAGAGCACAAAGCGCTGCTGCAGGGCCACGGCTTGGGGCTGTCCCCATGTCCCCACGGCTGCTGAGTGCCCCGACCTTACCCCCAGGCTCATCGCCTCCGGCGTGGTCATGCGGCCCTATGTGGAGGCCAACATCTCCCACAAGTCCCACACCACCATCAAGTATTTCCTCAAGATGTGGAGCAGCGTGAGCGAGACCCTCATCTTCATCTTCCTGGGTGTCTCCACCGTGGCCGGCCACCACTACTGGAACTGGACCTTCGTCATCAGCACGCTGCTCTTCTGCCTCATCGCCAGAGTGTTGGGTGAGGTGTCAGCGTGGAGGCAAAGTCCTTGGGATGGAAGGAGAGTTGTGGGATGGTTTGGGTTGGAAGGGACCTTAAAGCCCATCTCGTTCCAGCTGCCATGGGCAGGAGCACTTTCCAGCAGACCAGGTTGCTCCAAGCCCTGTCCAAGCTGGCCTTGAGTGGCCATGGGTCCTGGCCAGCTCTCAGGACCGTGTTGGTTTGCCTGGCTGGCAAGGCTGGAGATGCCTGGGTGGCCTTGCTCCACCATGGGAATCGCCTGTGCTGGGTGGGGCTGTGGGGAGATGGCACTGAGGTTGTGCCACACAGAGCGGGAGTGGATGAGGGGTGTTGGGATAAGCAGACAGCTCCCACTGCACCCACGGCCTCGTTGGGACACGAGGGGATCCTTCACCTTCTCACACAAGACTCTGCTGCCCCCTCAGGTGTCCTGGTCCTCACCTGGTTCATCAACAAGTTCCGAATCGTGAAGCTGACCCCGAAGGATCAGTTCATCATCGCCTACGGGGGCCTGCGGGGAGCCATCGCCTTCTCCCTTGGGTACCTGCTGGACTACAAACATTTCGGCATGAGGGACATGTTCCTCACCGCCATCATCACAGTCATCTTCTTCACCGTTTTCGTGCAGGTTGGTGGCACTCAGGTTGTGCTCTCAGAGGGAAAGGAGGTTCTTCATGGCCGTGTGTGTGTAGGGAGTGGGGAGCACATCCCCAGCCTCCATCCCTGACCCTGCCACTGTCCCACGTCCCCAGAAGGCTGCCCAGTGACACCGACAGTGGTTTGGCTGCGCTGAGCCCATCCCACTCCCAGCGCTGTGCCTTGGGCAGAGCTGTAACTCCCTTCCCTTCCCTTCCCTTCCCTTCCCTTCCCTTCCCTTCCCTTCCCCAGGGCATGACCATCCGGCCCTTGGTGGATCTGCTGGCTGTGAAGAAGAAGCCGGAGACCAAGCGCTCCATCAACGAGGAGATCCACACGCAGGTAACGCGCTGCTCCGGCCGCCCCGCGCTGCCTTAGCCCTCTGCTCTCTCTGCTTCACTCCACCACTGTCACTGGGACCTGCCCCTAAATCAGGGCCCAAGGTAAGGGGGGCAGAGCGAGGCCTCTCCCCCATCTGTGTCGTCCAGTGCCCGCTCCGACCCACACCCCCCGTGCCTGTAGAGCCGAGCCCGGTGTGTGGCTCCGTCCTGCCCTCCCAGAGCCCGTCCTGGACCCACAGCCCTGATTTTACATGCCCTGAGTGCCCTCCCCTGTGTCAGTGTGGGTGTCAGGGGGGGAGAGGGTGGGCAAGAGCCCTCTGAGCTGCTCACGCCTTGGACCATTTCTTCCAGTTCTTGGATCACCTTCTGACGGGGATCGAGGATATCTGTGGGCACTACGGGCATCACCACTGGAAGGACAAGTGAGTGGGGAGGAATGGTGGCTGGGGAAGGGTTCCAGTCACCACCCAGAAGGTTTCTCAGCCCCGGGCTGGCTTTTTCCCTGGGCTGTCATATCCACACACAGACTCCCTGTGGGGAATTATGGCCCTGGGCTGGGAGCAAGTGGAGCTGCAGGGCTGCACCTTGGCCACACCGCCCACAGCAGGGTGGCAGCTGCCAGTGGCCAGTCCTTGCAGGAGCTCAGGACTGTCCTTAGACCCAACCAGCAGGTGCTGGGTGTTGTGGAGACTCCCTGGCTCAGGAGGGGTTCGGGGAAGCCTGGCCTGACCTGCGCTGGTGGAACTGGACCCAGCACTGAGCCTGCAGTGCTGTCCTGGGCAGGACTGGGGAGCAGAGAGGGGAGTGGGACAGGGCCAGAGCTGACCTGTGACTGCTTCTCCTCTGCCGCACTCCTGGGAAGGCTGAACCGCTTCAACAAGAAGTACGTGAAGAAGTGCCTGATCGCGGGGGAGCGCTCCAATGAGCCCCAGCTCATCGCCTTCTACCACAAGATGGAGATGAAGCAGGCGATCGAGCTGGTGGAGAGCGGGGGCATCGGCAAGATCCCCTCCGCCGTCTCCACTGTCTCCATCCAGTGAGTTCCCGGCCCTGGCCACCCTCCCTGGCACCCTGAGTGCTCCCTGCTGGTGGCCACAGGGCGAGCAGGCCTGCGTCCTGTGTGGCCAGCGTGGTGTGGCTCTGAAACCTGTCTGTCCATGAAGGAACATCAACCCCAAGACCCTCCCTGAGGACCGCGCCCTTCCGGCCCTGTCCAAGGACAAGGAGGACGAGATCCGGCAAATGCTCCGCAATAACCTGCAGAAAACCAGGCAGAGGGTGAGGTGTCCCCTGGCACTGTGTGTGTCCCTTTTGCCTCACTGGGAGTGGCAGGGCCACCGCCCACCAGAAGCTCTCAGCTGGGTCCTTGACCCCTGCTGTCGCTGCCCTGCTGTGCTCCTGGACTGACTCTCCTTGCCCAGGAGGCTTTTCTGAGATGGTCTGAGGGGGAGGCTGATTTGGTCAGGGGCTGAGCCCAGCCTTGAAGCCTTTGCTGGGCCGAGGTGTGTCAGGATGAGGCATCCTGTGGGGCACACAGGGATGAGCCACCAGCATTCCTGGACCTGTTCTGGCCACTGGTGGCTGTTCCATCCATCTCCAGGGACAATGGGGGTGTGACCTTCCTTTCCCTTTCCCCTGGGATTTTAACCGATCTCCTTTTCTCGGGATCTCTCCCCAGCTGCGATCCTACAACCGGCACACGCTGGTGGCTGACCCCTACGAGGAGGCCTGGAACCAGATGCTGCTGCGGAGGCAGAGGGCGCGGCACATGGAGCAGCAGCAGGTGTTGGGGAGCGCCGGNCTGGGGCTGGGCAGGACGGGGGCCAGGGGGGCTTCCCAGCCTGGGAGGGCACGGGGGGGCTGAGGTTCGGGTGACAGAGGGAGACCCCAAGCCTCGGGGGTCCCTGACTGCCGCAGGCTCCGAGCAAGTCCCTGGGTGTGGCTTGGAGGGTCTGTGCCCGTCTCTGCACCCCAGTGCTGCTCCCTGCTCACCCCTGTGCCCGATTCCCTGCCTCCCTTCCCCGTGTGCCCCGGGCACGCCGGTGACAATGCCTTGCTCCAGTTCCAGCTGAACAACTTCCTGACGGTGCCAGCGCACGGCGTGGACTCGCCCACCATGTCCCGGGCTCGCATTGGCTCAGGTGGGTGCGAGGAGCTGCAGGAGGAGCAGCGCTGCTGGCGCTGGGGACACTCACGTTGTGCTGTCCTGCACCTCCCCAGCTCGCTGTGGCTGTCCAGCCCTGACCATCCCCGTCCCACACCCGTCCAGCCGAGCCCCAAGGGGTTGCTGTTCCATCAGAAGCACCCAGCTCACAATTCCCACTGGGAAGTCAGGTTGGGCAGTGAGCTCAGCTCACTCCATCCACACGGCCACGCCTCTGTCCACTCTGTCCGTGCCTCTCCCAGCCCTCCACAGGGCAGAGAGCCCCAGGAACACTAAGCCCCAGGAACACTAAGCCCCAGGACCTGTTGCCGCTGCATTCACAGCCTCTCCATCGCACACTCACTTGGCTGTGCGCTGTTCCTCCTGTGCTGTGTCCCCTCCTGCTCCGGGCTGCGGATTCGGCGCTGCATCAGCAGAGGGCAGCTTTCCCCTTCCCAACGGAGCCGGGCTCGGCAGCTCCAGCTGGGATGTGGAAATCGGGAAAAGGAATTGCACAGCACAATTGGAAAGCGGCGAGACAGCCCAAGCACGCCAGCCCAAACATCCCAGCCCCAACAAACCCCTGGGGTGCATCGCCGGGAGGTCCCTGAGACCCCCCCGTCCCTGCCTGACCGCTCTCTGCCCCCCAGACCCGCTGGCCTACGAACCCAAGGAGGACCTGGAGAACCTGCCCATCATCACCATCGACCCTGCCTCGCCGCAGTCCCCCGAGTCTGTGGACCTGATGAGCGAGGAGCCCAAGGGCTGCAGCGGCCTCCCGCCCTCGCCCGAGGAGGATGAGGAGGGGCTGGTGATGCGGGTCAAGGAGCCTTCCTCGCCGGGGACTGACGACGTCTTCACGCCGGGGCCCAGCGACAGCCCCAGCAGCCAGCGGATGCTGCGGTGCCTGAGCGACCCCGGGCCGCAGCCGGAGCCCGAGGAGGGCGAGCCCTTCATCCCCAAGGGGCAGTAGCTGTGGGCGCAAAGCCTCCAAATCGTTTCTCTCTCTCTTCATTCATTCTTTCTTTGCTCTCCTTTTTGGTTTCCTGTCACTACACACTGGGTTTGGGAAGGGGAGAGTGTCCTGGATGGACTGGGACTGCCAGGACAGCTCTGCCCAGCGAGACCTGGGCTGGCCCCACCGAGCACTGAAGGAGCCCCGGGATGCCCCCGGCTCTTCGGGCGGCGTGGCGTGGGGGTGATGGACGATTTTCCGCCCGGGATTGGGATTTGCAGGTGCCTCACAGCCCCCGCGGGGCTCTCCCGGAGGTGCCCACCCACTCAGGACCTGCGGCCAGCTCTGACTGGGGGTGTCCACAGCCGCTCCCCCATGGCACAGCTTCCCCCTCCCCACCTGTGCTCTACCAGCCCCTCACCTTGCTCTGGAGCGGAGGGATGGGGCAGCAGGAGCTGTCCCCAGGGCTGCCACACACTCCCCTGCATCCTCCCAGGGACGTCAGGCTCGTGCCGCTCTGCCTTGCCTTGGCGACTTCCCCACGGGACCAGCTGTGCCCGGGATCCTCCCTCCTGGCTCCCCATTTCATGCCAGGTCTTTTCAGATAAATACTCTAGAGCCATGCAAGGGGGGAGCTGGGCCCCCCTCGCTTCGAGCAGCCTCTCCATCCCTCCTGGAACTGCTGTCACCTGTCCCCACGGGGATCCTCCGCCAGCCTCGGCCCCTTGCCCTGTGCCAGCACGGCAGTGGCTACTCCTTAACCAAAGACGGGGCCCGGGCTGTGCCAGGGGCGATTCTGTGTCTCCCTGCAGCCGAGAGGAGCTGGGGAGAGCCGAGGGCCGCTCCCCCTGCGTGGGGACACGTTGGATCCGGAACGGTGGCGGCAAGGGCACGGCTGGGGGTGCCAAGGGTCCTGGAAGGACCACCTTTCCCCGAGGCTCAGCAGGGATCTCTGGGTGTTCTGGTGACTTGCAGCCCTCCCCGGGCTCAGGGGTGTCCTGCGTCTGTCACCGTGTCCCCCACGCGCCACCCAGCTCCCACCACGTGCCACCTTCGCCACGCGTGCCACCGGCTGCTCGCCGCCCCCACCCCGGGGAGCCCTGGCCGCTGTCCCCTCCCTGTGCCGTGCCTTGCCACGCTCTGCCCCGCTGCCTTGGTGGGCACCTGTCCCACGTCCCCCCCGCTCCACGTTCCGCTGGGACCCCCAGGTCTGGCGCCCGTGGGGCTCTGTCACCGGGGCGAGCACCCACACTGCTGCCTGCGCCTGCCTGCTCCCCTGCTCTGTCTCCAGGAGGTAAAAAAGCAATGGAAATTCTCTTGTACAAAAAGGAAAAAAAAACCAAACCCACATGTAAAGAGATTCTTGGTTTTTATCATAAATATTCTAATAAATTAATGTTAATTTTTAGTGGGGGTTTTTCCAGCTGTTCGGGCTCCTACCGCTGCCACATGGTCCTGGCTGTCCCAGAGGAGCAAGGTGACTGTGAGACTTTGTCCCCATGGCTGCGGCGGAGGGTTTGCCCCTCGCCTTCCTGCTGTGGCTCAGGGGCGAGTGGAGCCCCATCCCAGGGGGACATTTTAAACTAAAACAGAGGCTCAACAGAGCTCAGGCTCCCAAATCCCTCCCCGGAGCTGCATTGGCGTGAGGGTCTCACAGCAGAAAGGTCCTTTTCCAGGACTAGGGATCACCGAGCCAGCCAGGTGTCCCAGCACAGGGACAGCACCTGCCATGTCCTGGCACTGCACCAGGGCTTGGAGGGGGAAAAGGTCCCATCCCCAGGGGAGGGGTCTTGGGAACATCTGAGCCCTGTGACTTTTCTCCTGAATCTCCCCAGGAGCTGGAGCTGAGCCCTCCCAGAGTTGCCAGCAGCATCCCAGGGCTGCAGAGAGGGAAGAGGAGCAGCACCAGAGCCCGAAAATCCCCCGGGATCCACCTCCAGCCCCAGCAGCGCCTGCACCTCCCTCCGCTCCCCCTCCAGGGCCAGGGGTGCCCGGGGCAGCCGGAGCCCCTCGCTTTGGGGAACTGCAATGGGAATGTGTTTCATGGCTGCAAATTAAAGCCCTGAGCCGGAGCCGTGACTCAGCCCCGGGCATCCTGCAGCGCCTCAGCGCCGGCATTGCTCACCTGCCCAAAATATCTGAACCCCAGCGTCTCCTGGCCTGGGTGGGCCTCGGCTGGGTCACCCCACTGCAGGGGTTCCCCCAGGCTGAGGGGTCCCTGGGCAGGATGAGGTGGCCAGGGATGTGGGGCAGGTGATGCCATGGGGCCCATGGCCGTGCCAGCTTGGTGGGTGCCACCCTTGCACCCCACGCGGGTCTGGGGTAGTTTGTCCCCAGGGCAGGGGGACACCAAAACAGGAGGGGTTGGCAGGAGCAGGCAAAGCCAGGCCGTGGCTTCATCCTTGCTGGGAGAGCAGAGGCTTTGCCATCCCAGTTCAGGGTGGGGGCACGGGAGCTGCTCCCATGGCCATCCCGGGCACGGAGGGAGCAGCAGGAGCAGTGCCCAGGGAACTCACCTGCCCACGTGCTGCGGAATGTCACCTGCAGCTCTGATTCAGCCATACCTTTGGGGAGAACTCCCCAAACCGAGGCATTTCCAGGATATTCTTGTTTCTGTCTTAAACGGTGAGTAACTCTTTTTAATGAGGGAGGACTAATGATCCCTCCAGGGCTGGGCTGTCACCGCTGAGCCACTGCCAAAGCACACGCAGTGCTGAGGGGTGGATGGGCCCCGTGTGTCCCCCGCGGCCCTGGCAGTGATGCCTTTTCCCTGTGTGTGCTCCCTCCGTGCCCCATGTCCCCCCTGTCCCTCCCAAAGCATGTTTGGGCCTTGGGTGGCACCAAGGACAGGGAGGAAAGGGACCCTGGGTGGAATGACCTTGTCCTTGCACAAGTGTGCCAGGGTGTTTGTGCCACTTCCAGAGCCCCATCCATGAGGATTACAGAGCTGCTGCCTCTGCAGCTGCAGGGAACTGCCCCAGCCAGGAGATGGCCTTTCCCGTGCCTCAGTTTCCCTCTGTAGGCTGGCACAAAGCCCGGGGTACAGCAGGTGGCAGGAGGGGTGTGAATGTCCCCATGGCCCCAGCAAGGACCAAGAGCCCTTGAAAAGGCCATGAAGTCAGCGGCCCCAGGCTCAGCAGCCCCCAAAGCAGAGCTCCAGCTGTCCCAAGAGGAGAGCCAGCCCAGCAAATGGACACGGTGTCCTGGAGCTGCCACCCCCTGCAGCTGTGCCCAGGTGTCACCCGGGGCCCAAAAACCCAAAGCGAAGGGAGCGGCTGTGCTCCCTGCCAGGCCCCAATTAGTGGCACTGAGATGGGTCATCCCCTGCACGGCTCGAAAGGCACAAGTCATGCCAAGAAAAACAGCTCACGGTGTCACCGGGAAGCCACCGAGCCTGGGGACACACAGGTCATGCTGCCAGGGGACAGGGATGTCCCCAGCCAGTGACACCCCAGGGGAGATTCAAGGAAGGCCACGTCGGTGCTGTGTCCCTGTCCCCACAGCCTGGCAGTGCTGTGTCCCCCCCGACTCCCCAGGCAGCATTTTGCAGCAGCCGGGGGAGGTGACAGGTGCCATTCCCCAGCTCTGCGTCACCTGCAGTAATGACACCCTGTGCTCCCTTTCATCTCGGGGCCTCCAGGGTGGCCCCTCTCTGGTGGCATCGCTCATCATCCCTTCCAGGATGGGAAGTCTGGTGGCTTCCAGGTGGCTGAGTCTGGGGGTCCAGGGTGGTGACACAGGAACCCCAGGCTGAGATCAGAGAGTGACAGCAGACAGTGACACCCCTCATGCCACGCAGTGGGCGCTCACCGTGCCCCTGTGCCAAATCCAACCTTGCTGGGGCCAGCACGGGGAAAACACCTCTTTGGACAGCTGCAGCCACCGCAGCCGGCATTGGCAGAGCCCCAGGGACACGGGTGCCCAGCAGGGACGCTCTGGGGACACTGAGCAGTGGTGGCACCTTTGGGATGGGCTGAGTGGGAGCGAGCAGGGCTGGACAGTGAACTCGAGTGACTGGGAGGTGTCCAGGAGCTGTGTTTGCCGAGGGAGGATTTGGACACAGCCAGGGAGAAGGACTCCACCTCCAAAACCCACAGCGGGCACGTGGACAGGGGCATGTGCGTGGGAATGGCAGCGTGGGCATGGGGACAGTGACGAGTGTGCGGGGACAGCAGCAGATGGGCATGGGACAGTGTGTGTTTGCCTGGAGCCGGTGGCTTTTGTACATGGGGACGGCAGGAAAACTCACGGGGACGGCTGGGATCTGCCTGGGGACAGTTTGTGCCCGCGTGGGGACAGTTCGTGCCTGCGTGGGGACAGTTCGTGCCTGCGTGGGGACAGTTCGTGCCTCCGTGGGGACAGTTTGTGCCCGCGTGGGGACAGCTCTGTGCGCGGGGCAGCCGTGCCCAGCCATGGTCCGTGCGCGCCCGGGACAGGCAGAGCCTGCACGGTGACAGCTGCTGCGGCTTGGGGACAGGGACAGCCCGCGACACTGCTGACGTGAGCGGTGCCAGGGCGCTGCCGTGGGAGCCGGAATGCCCCCACCCCACCAGCAGCACTGCTGCTCCCCCGGGGCGACGCTGGGTGACGTTGGTGGCTCCGGGAGAAGGGCTTGGTCCCTGCTGCTTGCTCAGGGAGTTGGCACACGCCCTGCTGAATGCCGAGTGGGACGGAGCCGGTCCCACGCGGGTCACGGAGTCCCCGAGGTCTCCTCACCTTCGGGCTGAAGAGACTTTCACCCCCTGCTCCACTCCCGCAGCTCTTCGGCCCTTCTGCCCCAGTTCCCATCACGGGCAGCGGGGCTGGCAGAGGTCCCCAGCGCCCCGGGGGGCTCAGCTCAGGTACAGAGGCTCCATCGATGCCCCCATCAGCCCACCCGGCAGCCCCTGCCCCCTCCCGTGCCCCGGCAGTGCGGTGTCCCTGCTGCTCCCCGTGCTCGCCCCGGCTCCGTCCCGGCTCCATCGCGGCTGATTTCCCGNCATCCCAGCCCCTGTCCCACCCCCGTATCCCCACAGGGGTTCTGCCACCCTCGTGCCACCCCCGGGAGGCAAGATCCGCCCGCGTTTCACCCCAAGACGATAATTATTCCTTAACTGCCGACAAAACAAACGAATAAAGCGGCTGGCCCCCGCTGAGCTGGAAGGAATGGTCCGGGTGCCATTGCCCGTGCCCGGTTCGCTGCCCGCGGCTCTCGGGATAATCGCCCGGTGATGGATGTCACCGAACGGCTCCGCCAGTCCGGCCGAGCGCCTCGGCTCTTCCCGGGGGCCGATGTGCTCCCCGGAGCCAGCAGCGCCTCTGTCCCCTCGGCCCGGGCAGCACCAGAGTGTCCCAGCTCAGCCCAGAAGGATCTGCAGCACCTTACCCATCCCATCTCTGTCTGCATCCTGCCCACCACCCAGGCCTGTGGTGGCTGGGGGCTCCCCCAGACCCCCTGTCCGTGGGGTGCTCAGCCCCCGGTCAGCCCTTCCTCCTGCTGAATCCCCGGCTGGATGGATCCTGATCCCTAAAGCCGTATGGCTCCTCTCAGCCTCTTGGGAAACCCTTCCCGACCCAGCTTTTTTGCCAGCAACATCAAAAGGGTTTTGCAATGACAGGCAGCTGCCTGATTTTTTAATCAAGTTCCTTGGAAAATCACTTTCCAGCAGGGCTCCCCTTCTCCCCAGTTCGGAGCCTCACGGAGAAGCCTGAAGGAGTCACAATGACACGGGCGGAAGGCAGGGAGCACAGCACCACGGCCCGAGGAGCAGCCCCAGGTGGGGACCAGGGGACTCCAGCCCCTCTGGGAACTGCTCGGGCTCTCAGTGCATCAGGGAATGGGGAGGATTTCAGAGAGAATCAGGGCTCGGGACAGACTTCCCTCCTCTCCCCTCCAACCCCAGCCGTGGATGCTCCCAAGCACCCCAAATCCCCCAGTGCCTCTTTCTGCAGCCAGCTCCGGCTTCCAGCAGCAAATCCCTGGGATATGGCGGAAGCCTGGGCTTCAGAGAAAGACTTTGCATCTTGGAAGAGCTCTGCAGTGCCTTCCCTGAGGTGAAAGTCCCAGGGTGGAAGTTTGGGAGTTTTCAGGGGAATTCTTGCAATAAAGCCCAGCGAGGGTGTAAAAATAAATCAGCGCTGGCTCATCTCCCAGCGGGGCTCGTGGCTTCTGAGGATGGATCCCAGCTCCAAGCAGGAACCAGGGAGATGGGAGCAGCCACTGCAGATGTGGAGCTGGAGCTGTGCCCGTCCATCCCCAGGACTGTGGGCCACTGGGCACCTGCTCGGCGGGGAGTTGCCTGCTGGAAATGTCTGCAGGGCAAAACGCCATGGAGAAATGAGCTCTGCAAAGGGATGGGAATCGTTGGGATGAAAGGAAATGGGCGGCCAGAGGCCAGAGACACATCTGGCCTCAGGAGGAGGTGGTGGCTCAGCTGAGAGCCTGGGATTTAGGCACTGGGTCTGAACTGCCGGAGCTCCATCACCCCAGGGTGGGATCCTGTGTATCCAGGGTGCCAGAGCTGGCACAGGGGACCCTGAGGACACAGTTGGCCAGGGACAGGGGCATGGGGGAGCTGGGGGTGTCAGGCTGGGGACACTGGGCTGTGGAGTGACAGGTCATGGGGTATCAGTGGAGTGTCAGACCATGGGGAGTCACTCCATGGAGAATGGACAGGGCACCAGCCTGCTGAGCATCAATGGGTTCAGATCACAGGGCATCAGTGGGACACCAGGGTATTAATGGGGCATCAGTGGGGCCTCATGGGGTATCAATGGGGCATCAGTCCATGGAGAATCAGTGAAGTACCACGCTGTTGGGCATCAACGGGCATCACATTATAGGGCATCAGTGGGCATCGATGGGACACTAGGGCATGGGACATCAGTGAACAGCAATGGGCATCAGTGGGGCATCAATGAGATATCAATGGGCTACCAAAGGGTACCAACGCATATCAAATGTCATCAGCGGGGCACCAAGGAGAACTAAGGTGACACCAAAGGGCCACAGTGAGGCATGAGTGGGGTCCCAAAGGGCACCCGAGGGGCACCCAAGGGCACCAAAGGGAACTAAAGGGACACCAAAGGGCTGCGGTGAGGCACCAGCAGGGTCCCAAGGGGCACTCGAGGGCACCAAAGGGAACTAAAGGGACACCAAAGGGCCGCAGAGAGGCACCAGGGGGGTCCCGAAGGGCACCCGAGGGCACCCAAGGGCACCGAGGGCTGTCCCTGGGCGCGTGTCCCCGGAGCGCGCGCCCGGCCCGACCAATCACGGCCGGGATTCCCGCGCGCCGCGGGGGCGGGGCTGCCAGGCCCCGCCCCGGCCACGCCCCTCGCCACGCC
>VZRL01003413.1:121528-148750 GCA_013397895.1 Origma solitaria | reverse complement strand
GGAGCCGGTGGCGGGCGGGGGGCGGCCGGGGCTGGTTCTGCGCAAGTCCTGCGGGCACCGACCGCTCTCCCGCCGCGCCCCGCGCAGCCGCCCCTCGCCGGCGCCACTTGGGGTTTGACTTTGGTTTTTTTTTCTCTTTCGCCCCTATTTTTAAATTTTCTTCGCGCTTCCCCTCCCCACCCGGCACTTCCGGCTGGTTTCCGGGCAGTTTCCGGGTGAGCGGCTCCTGGTTCGGCGGGGGGGGTTNCGGCGGGGGCGATGCTGGTGGCGGCGGCGGGGGCCGCTCCGGGCGGCGCGGAGCAGCGCGGGAGCCGCTTCAGCGTCCTGACGTGGGAGCAGGTGCAGCGCCTGGACCAGATCCTGGGGGAGGCCGTGCCTATCCACGGCCGCGGCAACTTCCCCACGCTGTCCGTGCGGCCGCGCACCATCGTGCAGGTGAGCGCTCGGGGGCTGCGGGGGGCGCGGGCCCTGCTCCGGGCCCCGCTGGACTCTGCCCCGCTCCAGCGGGGGTCAGGGAGAAAATAAAAGTGCTGAGGCGGCGATAAGCGGCCCGTCGGGCCCCGAGCCAGCCCGGCCGGGCACCCTCGGCCTCCCCCCGCCGGGCCAGGGCAGAGCGGCCTGTGCGGGCCCCGGGAGCACGGAGCCTTTGGATGGTTGGGGCTGGAAGGGACCGTAAAGATCGTGGAATAGCCTCAGCTGGAGGGGACCCGCAGGGAGTCCAGCCCTGGCTGTGCACAGGACACCCCCAGAAATCGCATGTGTCTCCAAGCATTGTCCAAATGCTGCTTGGCGTCCGGCAGGCTTGGAATTCGGGAAAGGCATCTCGTTCCAGCCCCCTGCTACAGGCAGGGACACCTTCCACTAGAGCACGTTTCTCCAAGACTTGTCCAGCCTGGCCTGGTTGCTCCAGGGGGAGTTAAAAGCTTTGGGGGGACCGGCCCCCATCATTCCGGGGTTGCTGTATGCTCACCTGCCCCCACTTCCCAACCCTGGGGGTCTTGGTGGGGCTGGCCACTGCCAGCAGCCACAGCAGGAATGTCTAAAGTTGGAAGGACCCTCCTGAAAAGCTCACATGTCTTTAAAATTCCTGCCCCATCCCTGGAGCTGCTGTAGCTTGTGCGTATATTCTGCTCAGCTTCCTCCCCTATTACACTGTTCCTCCTCTTTTTGAGTTACTATGTTGTCCTAAAAAGCAGTGAAATGTGTGTGCTTGGGGCAAAAGTGGCTTTTTTTGGAGCTGCTTCCACGAAATGGCTTCGTGCTGGTGGACATGTTGGGCTCGTGTTGGAAGAGGAAGAGTTATTAATTCAAAGGCCGGATCAAATGTCTGTGTCCTTTGATTTCTGGGCACCACTGGCTGAATCCTCCAGAGCCTGCCCGAGACTTCGGCTTGTTCATGAGCTCCTGTTAGTTTAACCATCAAGTAATAACTGTGTTTAATATTAAACTAACAATGTAGCTCGAATGAGCTGATGCATATTCATATTTGGGAGGCGACTTCATTCCTCAGTAATGACTCATCAAATGTAAAATCGGGCATGTTGGCTTCTAATTAAAAAGCCTATTCACGGTGTTAAAACCCAACTGGCTTTCACAATAACTGGGATTTTGGAGCCTCAGCTGCTTGAGAAATAGTTCGAGTTAAGCCTGGGAGATGGAAAGGTGACATTTGAAAGGCTGGTTTGGAATTCCTCGAGTTCCTGCCGCATCTGTCGGGGGCAGAAGCACTGATTTTGAGCTGAATGACAGATGAGAGCTGCAGGCAGGACGCTGCCCTTGGCTGGGGCAGCACCACGGCACTGAGCAGCATCAAATATTCCAGCAGTTATTCCTCTCTGGTTCAGCAGAGCTGCAGCGATCCGGTGTCAGGGCTGCCCAAAAGGATGCTGCCAGCAGCAACTTCAAACACGGGATAAGTGAGGGCTGTAATTGTGCCCGGCCGTGCTGGCAGACCCTGTGTTTAGGGCTGACTAAGCTGGAACAAGTAACCCAAAAGGCAGTTATTTATCCCGTTTTTGTTGTTGTGCGAGGTGGGAAGCGGCAGGTCAGGACGCAGCAGGATTTGCTCCTGCCTGGTGTCAGAGTCAATTATCCCAACCACACGGAAGGTGAGCTGCTGTTTTGGGAAGCAGGTCAGCAGCTGCCTAACCCTGGAAATATCCAACCCTCTGGGGAAAAATGCAGCCCTGAACCCGCTGCCTGCGGCCAGGGGGGATGAGCTCCGAGTGGAGGTTGGTGGGTGGAAGCTCCCAGGGAATGGCAAAGTGCTCTTCTCCCTGCTGCTCTGCAGGCTGGAGATTTCTGGGATGATTTGGGACAAGGCTGACTCGAGCAGTTGGGTTTTTTCCCTGTTTTCTGAGTACATCTCACATGGACAGACGTGGAGAACTCAAGTAAACCTGGAGCTTATGGGTCTGGAATGCTGCAGGTCCTGAGCCGTGCTCAGAAAGGGGTTAAGCAGATGTTCTTTGGGGATAGGAAATTAATCTGGAGCAAGATCTTCTCCAAGCACTGGGCCCAGCTCTGCATCTAACACTCAGTGACCTATATCTTGTCTCTCTAAGCCTTAGAGCACAAAACTCTTTAACTCCACAAGTAGTGCTGGAGCCGTGCCCCGGGTGAGTGACTCCAGTTGGCAACAAACGCAGACCAGGAGGTCCCCAGGGTCGCCTGTGTGGTGTTTGCTCAGTTTGGGGGAATAACCCTGTGTGTCTTCTAGGAGCAGATTAATTTTTTCAAACTGTCTACCTCGGAAAACAACTTCTTTCACTGGCTGGACTGGCTGTGCTGTTGGGGACTTGGGGCTTGCAGTGGTGAATAGTTCCCTGGTTAACTGTTGCCTGACATGTGACTGTCACCACTGGCTTGGCGAGGAGCCCAGCTGTGTTCCCAGCCGGAGCAGGGATGGCTCATGTCAGGGAGAGAGGGGAAGCACCACCAGAGAAGCTGCCTCGTGAGCCTTCACAACCTGCCAGGTGTGAAAACTTCCGTAGGTTTGTTCTGAGATGTTTTTGTAAAGGCAACAGAACTTGCTGGTGACCCTTGGCTCGGTCGCCAAGGGTCTGGGATGTGATGAGGATTTCCTGCTGCAGTCCCTGACCTTTTCTGTGTTCTTCCTTCCGAACAAAACCCATGGAGGGGCAGTTCTACAGCTGCTGAGACCAGAACTGCAGTGCTTCCCATCTCCCCCAGAACTGCTCAGGGCCATGTCAGCCAAGAGGGTTTGGCCCTTCTGATGAAGTTTGGAATTAAAATTCACATTTTGGGCAGCCGAAATGCAGAGTTCGTGGGGCCTCTCAAACCAGGGCAGGCCCCCAGGGCTGAAAGGCCCAGTCAGACTGGCTCTCAGTGAATCCAGTTTGTCCATTCGTGTCCCAAGCTTTGGCTCTTTCAAGCCATAGCCTTGCTCCAGGCTGGGTGGTTGGGGCTCCCAGGAAAATGGGAAAGGGCTGGAGGGGAACATGAAAGCAGGATGAGAGGTGGGAAGAGCTTCTGCTGGAAGGTGCAGACCTAATCTTGCCAGGATCTTTGAGCTGAGTTAAACTCAAATTATAAGCTGGTGTCCAGGTAGTTTATTTTATGGTCTTGGGGGTTATTTTAGCCTCCTGCTTGTTAAGTAATCAGGCAGGTGATTCAGCTTCCCTGTAAATGAACAAAGCTTTGGAGGGGCTGCTGGGTGTGCCAGGACTGAGCAGGCAGCATTAAAATCACCGGAGTAACACCCGTCAGATGAAAGCTGCCTCCTGTGCTTGATAGCACGCCAAGCTCAGCACGAAGCTCTGACACACTGGAAATTGTTAGGATACACTTACTAGTTGGGACATGAACTTGCATACGCCTGGCTGGGGCTTTTGAGCTGCTCTGGCATCTTGATTTGCCTTTAATGAATCTTGACAGGCCGAAGGGGATGGCTAAAAGGAGTGAGCCACCCTGATTAAATCCACGGGGACTGCTGCGGACTGCGCTGCCACCTCCCATTTGGGGTCAGGTTGGGTTCGGCTGGTCTTGGCTCGGTGGCTGGAACCGGGAGGGGAGAAAGAGGGCAGAGACCACCCCAAAACATGGGGTCAGGTAACCTCTCCAGGTCAGCGTGGGGAAGGCAGGGAGAGCAGACACTGTGCTGAAGGCACAACAGCTGATCCTGTGCAGTCAGATCCCTCTAATGCCAGGGAATAAGTAAAGGAGAGCCACCCCCAGCTGCTGGCAGGACTCGGGATGCTTTCCAAAGTGACCTATTTCCAATGGATTAGCTTTTATTTCACTGTCTTGCACTGGAGTGACCCATATAAGCGCTGGGAGTGAATCCTGCTGTCCCCAGGCTGCTCCAAGAATTCCTTCTTGGCTCTCACTGACTCCCTTTCTGTCTCAGGTTGTCCGCAGCCGCCTGGAGAAGAAAGGAATCACAGTCCACAACGTCAGGCTGAATGGCTCAGCAGCCAGCCACATCCTACACCAAGACAGTGGCTTGGGGTACAAGGACCTGGACCTCATTTTCGGGGTGGATCTGAAGACCGAAGACGTTTTCCAGCTGGTGAAAGATGTGGTCATGGATTGCCTGCTCGACTTCCTCCCCGAAGGTGTCAACAAGGACAAGATCACCCCCATGACCCTGAAGGAGGCCTACGTGCAGAAGCTGGTGAAGGTGTGCAACGAGACCGACCGCTGGAGCCTCATCTCGCTGTCCAACAACAGCGGCAAGAACGTGGAGCTCAAATTCGTGGACTCTCTGCGGCGCCAGTTCGAGTTCAGCGTGGACTCCTTCCAGATCATCCTGGACTCGCTCCTGCTCTTTGGGGAGTGCTCGGAGAACCCCATGGCCGAGAACTTCCACCCCACGGTCACCGGGGAGAGCATGTACGGGGACTTTGAGGAGGCCATGGACCACCTGCGCAACAGAGTCATCGCCACCAGGAACCCCGAGGAGATCCGGGGCGGGGGGCTCCTCAAGTACTGCAACCTCCTGGTGAGGGGCTTCAAGCCCAAGTCAGAGGTGGATATGAAGGCGCTACAGAGGTACATGTGCTCCAGGTTTTTCATAGACTTCTCTGACATCGGCGAGCAGCTGAGGAAGCTGGAGTGTTACCTCCAGAGCCACTTTGTGGGCATGGAGAGCAACAGATATGACTATTTGATGACCCTGCACAGGGTGGTCAATGAGAGCACAGTCTGCCTCATGGGACACGAGAGGAGGCAGACCCTGAACCTCATTGCCATGCTGGCTGTGAGGGTCCTGGCTGAGCAGAACATCATCCCCACCGTCACAAACGTTACCTGCTACTACCAGCCAGCCCCTTATGTCAGTGAAATAAACTTCAACTACTATGTGACCCACGTGCAGCCCTTCCTGCCTTGCAATCAGTCTTACCCCACGTGGCTTCCCTGTAACTGAGCCAGGACAAACTCCAGGGTCTGTCCTCCAAGGTATTTCCTTGCCTTGGGGGGTTGGGAGGGTGGGGAGGGGGAGCAAAATAAAACCTACCGACCTTCCTAGAACTGGAACAAAAGGAAACTTCCTGGACTCTTGCTTGAGCGTCTCGTTCCTGGGGTTGTTGGAACGAGACCTGTCTGCTGTACACTGTGATGGGAAGTGCAGTGTTATGGAAATGACTCCTTATGGAATTCTGGAGGCAATGGGGTGGGTGGGGGCGTGTGAGGGGAGACTGTAGAATTATGCTAAGGTAGAGCTGCACTGCCCTGAAATGGATCTGAATTGTGGTTTGTTTTTTTTTTAGTGCAGGAGGTGTTATGGGTGTGCAAACTTGTGGTTTCTGCCGAGAGAAGCCAGAGTGGCTAATTCCTTTGAAGGACCAAAGAATCCTGTTTAAGTGCCTGTAACAATATAAACACAACTGTACTGTAAACCTTTATTATTTTTTGCGGGGGCTGATGGCCCAGAGCTTGAGTGGGGAATGTCTGAAGAGCAAAATGTTTCTGTTGTGGGTAGGGAGGGTCGCAAGATCATTTCTTAGCCTGGCTGAGGCCAGAGCAGGTTCTGTGTCGCTGAGGGGTTTGGGCATGACTTGCTGCCTGTGAAGGACCAGCTGGAGCAAAGAGCTGCCAAAGTGGGGCTGCAGAAATCCGGGGGGGATTGGAATGGCTATGTGGAAATGCCTAAAACTAGGAACTCTGGGAGGGGGGGAGTGCATGCTGGAAAGTGCTGTGCAGAGCTTGCTGGGAAAAAGGCAGCAGGGACCTACACATGAATTTCTTCAAGCTTCCAAGTCTGAAGTGCCAAAAGATAGTTGAGTTCCTAAATGATGAGGCAGATGATTTGTCCAGGAGCCTGCCCCAGGCTGCCATACCTAATCCTGTATTTTCTAGGAGAATTTGAAATGCTGCTCTTTTCCTTTTTTTTTTTTCTTCTTTTTTTTTTTTTTTTGGCATGCAGTGTGGTTTCAATGCACAAAGCCAGATGCCAGCTGGGCTATCAGGGAAGGTGAGGCTTGTCCTTTGAAGCACAAACCATCCAGGTCAGTCATTTCCAGCTGTTGCTGTGTCCTCCAAGGAGGTGGACAGATTTCTTCCATGCTGGAGATCATCCCTTGGGCAGGTCCTATCTCCAAAGCAGCCTCTTCCCAGCTATGTGATTCTCTGTGTGAGCCACTGATAGCATTTGAAATTCATTCTCTAGCTAGAAATGGAGCCTGGGGTTGGGGGGTGAAGTTAGTTGGCCTTAGGAAAAAAATGTTTTCTGAACAGACTCTCTTGTGTTTTGAGGGTTTGGCTCTCTCAGTCCAGTGTGGCTTTGAAGTTGTTGGGTGTCTGGAGCACAAAAGTTTTTCACAGAGGTGCCTGGCTTGCTGTGCCCGTGAGACATCTCAGGTTTCACTGTGCAGGCAGCAGGCATTCCCTAGGGATGCTGCTCCGGGAACACCACGGCTTCCTGGTGCTTCCTCCGAGGCTGACGTACTCGAGTATCTTTACTAACTTGTTTGTTTTTTTGGTTTTTTTGTTTTGTTTTTGTGACGAAACTGTAATAGCTGGGCAGATTGAAATAAAGACTAGATCCTTGGAATGTGCATAGCCAGATTGGTACCTTCTTTGGGGTAGGGGCGATGTGGAGGGGGAGTAAAGGGGTGGGGGGCGGCTTTTGTGCTTAACACGAACTAACCCAGCTGGAATTGGTGCAGCTCTGCTCCTTCCCCGGTGGGAGCTGGGGAGTGGCACTGACAGTGCAGTTATTGCAGGTTTTTAGCTGCCTCCCTGCAGAACAGCTTTGCCTTCACGGCCAAGCCCCATCGCTCCCCGGAGCCTCATCCCTGTGGTGGGAGCTTGAAATTTCCCAGTGCAAAGTAAAACTGATTTAAGGGCTGCTTTTGGGAGCCGAAGTGTGCCCCCCTTGTGGCTTCGAGGAAGATGAGATTTTTTTTTCTTGCGTTTTAACCTGAGCATAGATGCCACGTAGCATGTTTTTTACAGGCTGCTCCTACCCACAGACACACTAAACTGAGATTCCCTCCTTCCCTTCCAGATGTCCAAAAAGATTCACTACAGCCAACAGCTCGACAGGGTGACTTACCATTGAGATTGCACTTTTGATTTACAGAGTGTGTGTGATGGGACTCTTGTGAATGGGTTGAACATGATTTTTTCTAGACCTTGCAGTGATACTGTGCTACCTCCTGTGAGGGGGCAATTGGAAGATTCCAGTAGCTTGAATGGCACTTGATTTCTTTTTTTTTCTTTTTTTTTTCCTTGTTGTTGTTGTTGTTTTGTTTGTTTTAAATGTCTCTTTTTCCTACACCTGTATCACTTGTCATGCAATGGGCTTGACATAGACTCTCTAGATTCTTTAGAATCTGTTACGAATAAATACAGTGTATTCAAATTTGTTGGATTATTTTTATTTGCTTGTCCAGGCCGGTAGTGTGACAAGGAGATGATCCTGCTCCCACCAAACCCCAGGCTGAGAACTGACCGTGCACCTGGCAAGGGGCGAGCTGAGATCCTGGTTCTGGATCTGCCCAGGTGCTCCTTGTACGTGGGGCTGCTCCATCCCTCAGTCGGAGCAGCTCTGAGCCCTGGGAAGTGCTGTAGCTGTTGGCAGGTCACTCCCGAAGCTGAGGGAGGCTTCTATTTATAACGCTGTTCTTTGGTGTTGTGCGTTTTCCCTTTTCCTGGTGCTGCTCGTGTTGCTGGAGGGGGAGGGTGGCCAAAGGTGGCAGCCTGGTCCCTGTGGTGGGGGTGGCACTGGGACACTCTCCTCTGGTTTTCCGTGGCTTCGTTCCCTGCTGGTGGTTGTGAGCAGCAGGAGGTGTCTGGAGGAGCTGAGGTTTGGTTTGGTGTGTCGCTAGCCCACCTGCAGAGTGGTTCCTCTCGGAAAAGGGACGGCTGAGAGCTGTGGAAGGTTTGTCTCCCAGGAAAGCTGAGTTGTGCTGCTGTTGAGGCCAGATTCCCATGGGATGGCTGGCAGCCGCGTGCAGCTCCTCCAGCCCTGGCTGCCCTCCAGCCTAAGATGAAGTTTCACTTCCCCCTGTCAAGCTCCAGGCAGTTCTGGTTCCACTGCAACAATGGAGCTGATGATGTGCCAGTCCCTCTTTGGGACAAACTTGCTGGCTCTGCATCTCCAAATTTTTACAGTCCCGGGCCAAAGCTTTGCTCTGACAACAGGGCTGGGATGTTCTTGCTGGGCTGGCACTGTGAGAGTCCCTGTCCCTGCTCAGGCAGGCTCTGCTTTGCAGAGCTCATTTCTCTCCAAAGCTGCTGGCTTTAGAGATGTTTCCCTCTTTCTGGCACAAGCCCAGCACGATCTCCTGCCCTTTCCTAGTGTGTCTCAGGTGTGGAAGCTGCTCTGAAGTGTCTTAGTCCCTGAGCTGTCTTCAGTGTGGGTGGTTGGTCCTGCTGTTGATGCTGTGGTGAATAAGCTGCCTCTGGATTTGTGACCCTGAGCAGAGCAGCAAAAGCCCTGACAGGGTCGGCTCGGCATTGTTGGAGCGGATCAGACCATACAAAAGGATGTTGGTGGAAAGTACTCGTTGTGATCAGAAAGGAGCTATCAATGTTTACAGCCGAGATTCCGATCCCTCTTTTGTTAAATGCCAAATAAAAAAACCCCTATATATTTTCTCACAGCCTGTATTCTGTCATTATTCTCCTCTTTGAGCAGAGGGGCTAGTGGATAAGTCAGGATATGCCTGAGGATCTGGTGGGTGAAGTTTGGATTCTCGTGATGCTCCCATGCTTCCCTCAGCTTTGTCTCCGCAGCATTGCTCCGAGGACAGATGTGTGTGGGGTGGCTGTTTCTTTATAAGTAACCACCTCTAAATGCAGTCCCTATATTTAGCCCCGTGGTCGGGGCCGTGCCCAGCTCGGGGAGCGCTGTTGGGAGCGGAGAAGCTGTGGCAGAGAGCAGCACGTGCCCACAGCACCCTGCACAGGGTGCTCCGTGCCTCAAGATGCAGCCAAAAATACTCAGCTTCATAGCAGCAGCATCGCTCCTGGAGCTGGCTATGCGGCTCTTACAGCTGCAGCTTTTCTCCTGGAAGGACACCTGGCCGAGCTCCAAACTCACTGAAACAGCAGGAATTTGTCTTGACTCCAACATGCAAGAAGCATCTTGCTCCAACCCTCCTGCTTCCAGCAGTCCTTAATCTGCTGGCCTGGTGCCGAGGGTGGCACCAGCTCTGTGCAGGCGGCTTGCTAGACCCAGCATGGCATTTAAATTTTATTTTAATCTCTCTATTTAGCTTTTTTCCTTGCAGCGCGCCAGCATTTCTCCCTGGCTGCCCTTCTCCTCCTCCTCGTCCCCGGGAGCCGCCGGGGCAGCGCGGGTGTGAAGGCTGCGATTGGAGCTGCTGCAGCAGGAGAGAACAGTCTGTCTGTGTGGCTCCTCTTGCCATTTATAGCCGTGCTCGGGCGCTCCAGCACACGGGTCCTTGTGCTCCAGCGCTCAGTGCCAAGCACGAGACAAACGCGCCATTGATGTGTCCGTTCCCGGAGGGTTCTGCGCTGCCGGGACGGGGCTGAGCTGCCCAGGGATGGCACAGCCCCCCTGCTCTGAGCCTTGTGGGGGAAGGCTGAGGGTGAGAAATGTGTGGGGACTCTGCTCTGTCACTGACCCTCCGATCTCCTCTCCCAGCCCTGCCGCTGGAGCTGGTTCAGGCTTCTCTGTTCCAAATAGGGTTTGTGCTCCTGTTGGAATCATGGAATGTCCTGGCCTGGAAGGGAACCACAGATCCAAGATCATCGAGGACAGCCCCAAGGGTGCCTCTGAGAGTCGTCCAAACGCTTCCTGACCTGTGGCAGGCTCGGTACCAGGACTGGTGCTGACCACTTCCCTGGGGAGCCTGTTCCAGTGCCCAGCCACCCCTGGGTGTAGAACCTTTTGTGTGCACAGGTGAAGGAACCTTTCAAAAGCTTTTTTTTCTCTCTGTACATGGAGTATTTGCACTGTTCAGCTCCAAATACAGGTTGCCACAGACTTTTTGGCTAACAGCTCCGTGATTTCCCTGACAACCGCCTTCTCTCACCTCTGACTTCTTGGATCTCGCCTGGAGTGAGCAGCTCAGGCATTCCCTTCCCTTCTGAGGCATCACAAGAAGAGATCAGCTTGTGCACAGCCTCTTGCCTGCTCCACAGCATTCCAGCTTCCCCCCAAATCCCAGCGTGCTGCTCTTCTCTGTTCCTTTCCTTTGGAGGAATGAACCACACGTGGCTGAGCTGCTGCTGGGGTGGAAGTTGCTGTTGGTTTGCTGCTCTCTCACCTGGGTGGATCCCCGAGCCCGGACACACATTCCAGCTTGTAGAAACACGATGGCTCTGACAAATTTGATTGAAATCCTGTGCTGGCACCCCGAGGTATTCAGGGGAATGATTGACAGCTGTTGCAGAGGCGTTTCCTTAGGAAAGGAGGAAAAGAAATCAATGGTTTTGTCACCGCAGCCTTGAGGTGTTGCACAACGGAGGCGTGAGGTAGGCCAAGGACGGGGTGTCCTTGCTCTCCTGCACCCCAAGCCCTGCAGGATTCCCCTGCAATGCCACCAGCCATGCCAAGGGGAAACAGTGACGTTCCCAGGAGGGATGAGGGCTGCCGGGTGGGACGGTGGCTCTGGAGATGGCGAGAGCTGGAGCAGTGCCCGGGGAGGCGCAGGACGGTGTGAGATGTGTTATCGCTCTCCGAGCAGGTGAGAACTCGCGTTTTCACTCCCAGCAGCTCAGCTCTTTCCCAGCTGTCCCTCCCGGCCGGGAGGTTCCCTCTGCTGATGGATGGGGACAGGATGGGGATGGGATGGGGACACAGCCCTGCGCAGGGCCGGCTGCTTGGGGGTTTGATCCTTGCCCTCCGCACCACCACGCTGTGTTTACCCTCCTTATCTCTCAGAGCCGGGCTCGGCAGGAGCAGTGTCACCCTGCCTTCAAAGGAGAAGCCTCCGCCGCGCTCCCGGGGGTGTTTGTGTGGCCTATATTCCGCCTTGTAATCCAAGGAGGATGGACGGACACCCCTCCAGCCCTCCTCCCTTCCCCCCGAGCTGGAACAGCTGATTACTGTAAGCATCCCCTACTAATGTGCAATTACAGGTGCTTGGGCTGGAAATCCCGGCTAAATCCTCGTGTCAGTGGCCTGACTCACCTAACTACTGCTCCCCATGAATCCTGGGTGCATTCCTTAGAGACTGGACACAATGGTTAGCACGCCACTCACCAGCCGCCCTTTCTAAATGTCACCAGTGTAACGAGTTCAGCCAGTTTGTGCCTCTGCTCCTCCTTCCCTGGATGGTCCCGGCAGGTTCCAATGGCAAGGCTGAGCAGCCAGGGCATGATCCCCCTGTGCAGAGGAGTTTTCTAACAGGGCTCGGGAGGAATCGGTCCCTCAAAGGATGCTCATCTCCCTCGGGGTGTTCCAGCTGAGATCAGAGACTGAAAAACCCCAAACTGTGGATGGTGGGAAGGCAGGATGGACACAGCCCTTCCCTACGGCGACAAAGTGAAGGATTGCGGAGCACGTGGCACCTTCTCTGCAGCACCAGGCTCGCTTCCCACACAGGGTTTGGGAATGTGCCCTTCCAGAGAAGAAGGAGCCTTTGAAGCCAACCTGCTCATTTGGGGCTGGGTGCTGCTCCGGCTCGTGCTGCTGACGGAGGGCACAGGTGTGAGCAAGAGCATCCTCAGCACCGCCGCACGTCACAGCTGAGCTCACCTGGGAAGGGCCAGGGCCCTCCGCCCCCACTAATGCCCAGGGAATTGGAGATGGTTGGCATTGCTAATGGCGGTAATTGCCCCGTGCTTATTGAGCTGATGATTTGTTTTATCCAGGCAGGTTGAGTTACCTCCAACCTCAGCCCATCCGCCCCGAGGCCATCCCAGGTGAGCCAGGAGAGAGCAGGGGATGGCACAACCCCAGGCTGGGTGGGGAACGGAGGGAGAGCAGCCCTGGGCAGGAGGACTTGGGGCTGTTGGTGGATGAGATGCTCAACAAGGCCTGGAAATGTGCGTTTGCAGCCCAAAAATCCAACAGTGTCCTGGGCTGATCCCCAGCCTGGGCAGCATGGGAGGGACGTTCTGCCCCTGTGCCCTGCTCAGGTGAGACCCACCTGCAGAGCTGCCCCAGCCCTGGGGAACATCAGAAGGACGTGGAGCTGCTGGGGAGAGTCCAGAGGAGGCCATGGAGATGCTCTGAGGGCTGCAGCCCCTCTGCTCTGGAGCCAGGCTGGGATGTGTTCACCTGGAGAGGAGAAAGCTCCAGGGAGATCTTAGAGCCCTTCCCAGTGCCTAAAGAGGCTCCAAGACAACTGCAGATGGACTTTGGACAAGGGCCTGAGGTGCCAGGACAAGGGGGAGTGGCTTCAGACTGGCAGAGGGCAGGGTCAGGTTGGGTATTAGGGATAAGCTCTTCCCTGCGAGGGTCCCCTGGCAGCTCCAGCAGCTCCCCACAGCCCCAGGTAAGTGCAAACCCACTGGCAGGTGGGATAAGCTGCTCCTGGCTCCACGCTGGGTCACAGCAGGTGCTGTCCGGGATCCACGGGCTGAGCTGGAGGCTCCATCTTCCCAGGGCAGCTGGAGGGTTTTGGGGAGGCTGCTCGGGGGTTTGGGTGCTGGGTTGGTGTCCGTGGGCAGGCAGGGAGCTGCTCTGCTCCCCAGTTCAGCAGCTCCTCTCCCTCGTGTGAGCGGGAGGAAGGCTCAACCCACAGCCAGCGCTCGCCTAAACCTTGGAAAGCCGGGATTAGCGGCATTATCCCATAATTGAGGAAATCCCCCTCTCATTAGCCCCAGCGGTGGCTGCTGCTGCTTGCCTTTCCTCCTTCCTTCTGGGGCGGGGGTCCCCACTGCTCCCCATCCCTGCCCCTCTCCAAAGGCACCGCCAGCCCCGAGACCCAAAAGCTCTGCGGTGAGCACGGAGCTTCTCCCAGCCCTGGCTCAGGCCCCCAGGAGCTGTGGGATCGGAAGTGTTGGGATGGTTTCTGTCCCCTCTGCTCTCCCTGCAGCTCTGTCCTGCCTGTGTGACTCCTGACTGCTGTGGGTGAATCTTCACTTTCTGCACAAGGTTTTGTCCTTGGTGGAGCTGCCAGCAGGAGCCTGTGCTCTCTGAGCCTCCAGAATGAGCGTGGTCACTGCCGAGCCTGGCCCTGGCCCTACACCGCCCCGAGGAAGAGGAGGATGCTCAGGCAGCACAAATCCCACCGTGGATCCCCATGGATCACCAGGGTGAGAGGCAGGGCAGGAAAAGCACCAGCCTGACGGGAGCTGGGTGTGGGTGCATGGGTGGAGAGCGAGGTGGGAGCACCCAGGTCTGCTCCAGGACATGGTT
Organism: Origma solitaria; assembly: GCA_013397895.1. Classification (NCBI taxonomy): domain Eukaryota; kingdom Metazoa; phylum Chordata; class Aves; order Passeriformes; family Acanthizidae; genus Origma; species Origma solitaria. The sequence continues at coordinate 135,006 of VZRL01003413.1, read as the reverse complement.
TGGGGTCACACCGGAGCTTGGGGGATTTTTCTGCCCTAAAGGGGTGTCAGGAGGTGGCACATGGCAGAGCCCAAATGCCAGCACAAGGCTGTGGCCGTTGGGAAGGGCCATGATGCAGAGCCCAGCACACCCTTGGGGCTGGCACCACCAGCACCCCTGGATCTGTGGGGTGCCCCCCACTCATCCTCCTGCCCCTGGAGCTTGCATCATCCCGGGGGGAATTGCCTTCTCAGCCATGCCGGGGGGGCTGGGGGACACAGCTGCCACCAGCCTGGGGTCACAGCTGGGCAGGACAGGGCCACCCCTCAGCAGGACAGCCTCGAGAGGTGTAGGGAAACTGGACAGGGCAGCTCCAGGTGTCCCCACGCCGTGTGTCACACCCAGGGAAGGCCTTGTCCCCTCACAGGACATGGGCTGGAAAAGGAGGGCAGGAAGCACTGAGGGCTCTGTGATTCCCTTCTGCCCGAGCCCTCTGCCCCAGCCGGAGTGCCCGGAGCCCTGAGCGGTCAGGGTGTGCCTGTCCCCAGCACAGCGCTGGACACGTGTCCCCGGCATGATAAGGACAGCGGAGATAAGGACACAGATGTCCCTGTGCCCTGGCCCCAGGCAGGGGATCTGACCCAGCCTTTGGGACGGGGATGAGCTCTCCAGCTGTGCCAAGGCTCGGCAGTGCCCACTGGGGCCCGCGTGGGTCCCCACTGTCACAGCCCGTGTCCATCCTGTCCTGCCCATCCCGGTGGTCACAGAGAGGTCGGGTCGTGCCTCACACCGTCCGTGGTTCGTGTCCCCAGTGCCGTGACCCTGCTGGGGTGAGGTGAGCCCAGAAATTCCCCTTCCTGTCCCTCTGAGCTCCAGCCCTGCAATGCAGCACCGCCAAACGGCCCCAAACCATCCCAAAAGTCGGAGCAGGAATGGGATATTTGCTCTCAGAGGGACTGCTGGAGCTTCTTGCAGTGACTCCACGGTTTGGACAGCCCCAGCCGGAGCAGGTAGTAAATCCCCTTTACCTGCCCCGTTCTTCAGGTATTTCAGGATTACATCAGCCTTTGTGCCCTGAGCTTTCTCCCAGGCAGGCTCTGTGTGCAGGGCAGGAGGCTGAAGCTCTTTGGAGTTATTTATGTTCGTGGCTTTGGGGTGATCAGGTCCCAGGAGGGGACAGAGCGACATGAAAATGGCTTTGGGTTGAAATGCAATTACAAATGGGGTGAATCGGTGGGTTCCTAAAGCACAGGAGCCACAGCGAGTGTGAATATTGTGTTCTGCTTCACTCGGCATGGGCTTTACTCACGTTGGCCCCAGCCAACCCTGCAGCTGAGCAAAGCCAAGTGAGGCTTTTACTTTTAAATTGATTTTGGGAGCATTTTACTGCCTGTGTTGACAAGCCAGGGTGGGAGGAGGAAAATAATGTTCCTGGTTGCCCCCAGATGGATCCCTGTGCGTCCCAGGCTGGGCTGTTTCCACAGAATCATGGAATGGTTTGGGTTGGAAGGGACCTTAAAGAGCACCCCTGCCATGGGCAACCTGTGCCAGGCCCTCAGCACCCTCACAGGGAGGAATTTCTTCCTAAAATCCGATCTAAACCTACTCAGTTTAAAGCCATTCCCCCTTCTCCCACTTGTGCTTGTCTTCTTTTGCTGCAAAGGCCTCAGCAGCTCTTCTTGAGCGGAAATACAGCTTCATCTTGGCTGAAATTTTGGCATGAAGTGGGGATTTGGGTTAAAATCCCGGGCTGAAAGTGGAGCAGGTGATGGGAGCTCAGAGGTTTGTGATTCTGGGAGCTCACAGTGCAGCTGGGGCTTAAATTTAGGATATTTCCAAGCTGGTGAGCATGTCTGTGGCTCAGCCTTCAAACTTTGACTCCCAGTTATAGGAAGGATTTAAAATCTTTCAGGAAGAGGAGAATGGGGAAAATACATCCCTCTGATCCCCTTCAGAGGGCTTTGAAAGGATGAGCAGAGCTTTTTGGGGCTCACACCATGGCACAGAGTGTCCCAGCAGCAAAAAGAAACATCAGGACCTGATCCAAAACCCTCACCGGGAATTTTTCCATCTGCTGCACTGGGCTGTAGATCAAACCTCGGGTGACCTGCGGGGCTGACAAAAGGGGAATGGACTTTTGGGGTTTGTTTAATGTCCCTGGGGCTGGGAAAGGACGTTCCCGGCCTCCGTCCTGTCCTCCCTTTGTTCCCGGGTTGGGCACTGTAGCGCGGAGCCCCAGCTGGGGCTGTGCTGCCCCGGCCTTTCCGCCTTTTCCTCTGGCAGCAGACTAAAGCTGCTGGATTTTGGCGCTCACTTGGATTTTTGGGGGGTTTCAGGGCTGTGCATGGGGCAGGGGGGCCTGTTCTTTGAGGTTTTCCCAGGGAGGGGTTGAGGATGCAATGCCAGCATGTCCCCGAGGGGACAGGGAGAGGAGAGGAGTGGATCTTCCCCAGAAAAAGGATGGAGGAGGATCTGCTCCTGGCTCTCACAGGGCTCCATGTGTCCCATGGCCCCAGCCTGGTGTGGGCAGGGGGTGCTGGCCAGGGTGGCAGCTGGGAACACTGAAATCAGGACTTCCCCAGCAGGAGTGGGATGGGAGCAGGGATGGGATGGGAGCAGGAGTGGGATGGGATGGGAACAGGGATGGGATGGGAGGAGGGCACTTGTGCGTGGGATTTGTCCACAGCTTTTCCTCGCGGCAGCTGCCTCAGCCCTCGCAGGGAGGTTATCGGAGCCGCCGCCTTTTTCCACTCGGAGCGATAGCACAAGGACACGGCAGGTTCCTGGGGACACAGGGACCTCGGGGACAGGCTGTTGGCTGTGCGTATCACAAGGTAAAAGCCGAAAACAGGCAGGGAAAACAAACCCCGGGCTCCGTGTGGCTGCGGCCGTGGGAGCCCTGCTGACATCAGCAAAACTTTCCATGGAAATCGGTGGCACTTGGGGACAAAGCTTCACCTCTGGGAGGCACGGAGGGGACACACCTTGTCCCCGCATCCTCTGGCTGCTGTTGGGTCACCCCAGGGACCGAAGCCGTGCTGATGGTTGGGATGCTGGTGTTCCCCGTGGGAATTGGTGTTTATGGGATGTAAAACAGGCAGGATCACAGGGTGCGATGCCCAGTCCGGGAAGCCGCGGTNCGCCCCCTCCCCCCCACCCCCCCCCGCCGGTCCCCATCCCCGCGTGTCCCTCCGGTGCGCATTTCTCTTGGCACTCCCCGGCAGGAATGTTTCCCGCTGCCGAGCGAAAGTGGGGGCAGGAATTGCTGGAATAGCGACAGGCTGAGTAACAGCGCTAACTTTATTCTCCGAAACAAAGGGCAGTGTCGCAGCGCCCAGGGCCGGTCCCGCTCGGGGCCGTGCGGGGGCCAGGGCTGGGGAGCACCGCGGGACCGGGACAGGGACAGGGACAGCCACCACGGGAGCGTCCCTGCCCCAATTCCTGCCCTGGACACCCCCCTCCCACCACAGCCCCCTCCGCTGCTCCCGCCAGCCGAAAGTGCATTTCCAGGAGCAAAGAGAGGCTGTAAGGGAGCACAGACAGGCTGGGATTTCCCTCCGAGATTTCTAGCAGCTTCCCAGGGCTTTTCCCCGCGCAGCTGTGTCCCCATCCTGTCTCCTAGGACTTTGGGGGGCTGCGAGCCTGCTGTGGACAGCAGATAGCCCTGAGCACTGCCGGGGTGCTGCAGAGGGGGTGCAGATCTCCCCTCTGCCCTGCCCTGGGGCATTTCTCCCTGGGTAAGTGGCCCAGGAGGGGAACCCCCACTAGACCCACAGGCTCTGGTGGGCTAGGGCAGCACCTCCTGCTCGAGGAAGGTGCAGAGATCATCCCCGCGATGCAGCTCCAGTCTGGCTTTTCCCCACAATCGAGAGCGCGGATTCGGTCGGAGCAGGATCCGTCCCTGCGGGCAGCCTTGGTGCCAGGGCCGGCCTTGGCTGCAGGGCTCGGGGCAAGGCTGTGCTTTCCAAAGCAAATATTTGTCCAGCACAACAACACGTGGGAAAGAGCAGGAGGATTTTCTTGCCTGGCTCCAGGGGGAGGTTCCCAGGGAGCTGGACTCGGCCGTGGGGGCTCAGCCCTGCCCTGGCCTGTCACTGAGCTGAGCTGCTCAGGTGTTGAACGCCTTCATGCTCTGTGGGCTTGCACAAAATAGGTTTTAATTCGCAACCCAGAAGGGGAATCATTCTCGGACAGACCTGGAAAATCGCTCTGGACAGCAGGTAAGGGTGCTCAGGGAAAGATGGACTGTGCAGCGCCTGGCTCTGCCCTGCTGTCTGTGCTAAAGAATCTCAGAGCTCCCATGGTCCCCCCAAAGACCCCAAATCTACCCCAAAATCCTCCCGTGTGTGGAGCTGAGCTGGGTTGTGCACTGGCAGCCCCAAGGTGTCGGAATTGGGCATTGCACGTGGGATGTCCTTCCTCAATGGCAGCCTCGTCCCTCCAGGCACCCCCAGCCCCTCACCCCCGCTGTGACAATGGGGGATCCCATCCACCATTTCCTTTCCCTGGGACTCACATCCTGAGGCTTTTCCCGGTGTCTGTGGTACCCTAAATCACCTCTTTTCTTCGCTTTCAAAGTGAGACCATCCTGCAGCAGAGATCCCTCGTGCCCTGCCACCCCCGGGGCAGTGACAGTGACAGTGCCTGGCGCTGCTGCAGCCACGTCCCAGCCCCGGAGGGTTCCCCATCCACCCAGGCTTCCTTGGAAATGCTGTAGGCTACAGGGAGGGAAGGGAGCCCCTGCAGAAGGTAAAGCTGAGGAATCAGCACTGACCGCTGCGACACCCAGGGACACCCAACAGCCCCTGAACCCCCCCAGCTCCTCTGCTCGTGCCTTGGCGAAGGGCGGCTGAGCCTGGAGCACCGAGGGTCAGTGCTGATTGGGAGTTAAGGCACGGAAAGCCCCGGGGTGAGGCCAGGTTAATGGCCTGGCTGCTCCCACCGAGGCACCAGCGCCTGGAGTGAGCTCTTCCTCCCCGAGAAGCATCAACTGTAAGGTCAAGGCGTCGGCCCTGCCTTGATCCCGCTGGGCTTTAAATCCCTGGGGGTTTATTACAACGCATCCCTCTGCCTGTGCGGGGGTCCCTGTGGGGCTGGCAGCTGCCAAAACCTGGGGGAGCATCACCCAGGGAACCCCACCTGCCCCAGCGAGGACAGCTTCATGTCTCATGGCTGTCCCCACGGATGGTGGCACGTCCCGAGCACGCTGTCCCCCGTGTCATTCCGGGGGCTGCCGAGGCCCCGCAGGGTGCCAGGGTGCGCCAGGGCTTCCCCAGGCGTTCTCCATAACGGGAGCTGCTCCCGGCCCCTCTTCCCTCCTGCTCCTCTCCATAAGAGGCGAGACGGGGAGAGCCGAGAGGAGCCTGGGCTTGGCTGTGCTCCGCGGATTCCTTTCCTGCCTGTCACAGACCGATTTAGTCGCCAGCGTCAGCGTTGGCCGTGCCAGGGCCGCTGGGTGGGCGCGGGGCTGGCACAGCTTGGGGACATCGCTGGGACTCGAGGGTGGCAGGCTGAGCAAAACCCGCCTGCAAACAACACAGAGTTGGGAAACTTTGGGGCTTTTTTCCCTCAAATCCTCACCTCCTGCAGTGACAGCAGTGGGCGAGCTGTGGCTCAGGACGCCGAGGGCACAGTGCCACCCACATGCACCCAGGGAAGGATGAGCACCCCGCGATGGAACTGGGACGTGTGGAAAGCTGGAGCTGCCTCTGCACCCCAGCCCTGGAGGGGAGCCCCAAAACCCCACATTTGTCAGTCTGGAGGATTATGTCGGTGTGATTTTTAGGAGATCCTTGCTGACACCCCAGAGCGCAGAGCCCAGGGATCTCCAGATCCTCCCGAGGGAAGGGCTGCGAGCACTAACCGGTGCTTTTGGCAATTAATCTCGTTAAACCTCTTAATGAACTGTGATCAGGTTACAGGGCTCCCGTCATCTCGGATTGCTGGGGATTATCAGGGAGAGGGAATGGAGCAGGCAGGGGAGGGCTGTCCCCAGTGTCTGCTCTGGGCATCCCTGCTGCAGGGCTGGGCGTTGGGATTCATATCTACCTATTCCATTTTATACATTCAGTTTTATTTATTTATTATAGATTAGATATCAAAGTTGCAGGGGGAATCTGTCCCGCTCCCCCAGTGTGGGATGGGACAGTGAGCGAGGCAAAATCACTCACCAGCACCTTGCCCTTTGCTGTGCACGTCATGGAGCTATTTTGGGGAGCATTCCTCACTCCGTCGCCCTTCCCAGGACTTGCCAATCCACAGATTTGGCTGCTGCGGCTGTAGGGGAACCCCGGGGCTGCAGGGAAGGGGCAGGTGCAGGTCTGGAGCGCTTGGGATCAGCTCTGGGGAGGAGCGGGAGGACAATTCTGCCCTGTTGGGTACACGGCCCTCGGAGGAGACACCGGATCCTGCCCGAGCCGGGAACACGGAGCACCTGTGGCTTTGGGAAGGAGCAGCTGTGGCACGGGCAGAGGCGTGTGATCGGATTAGGGCAGCCAGGGCTGAAAATAGAGACGCTGCTCCGCGATGGGAAACTCGGGGGAGATCCAGTCAGCCCTGGGGTGGAGGAGGCAGGTAGGGACAGCCAAACCCCGGAAAATCACGGCTTGGACAGTCCTGGCTATGCCCAGCTTCAGCCCAGCCTTCCTGAAAGGAGAAAGACCTTAGGAAACCACATCTCCAAGCCCACGGGTGGCAGCATTAATTACCCAATTTCCCTTACAGGATTCCTTTTAAAAAGGGTTCAAATGCCTGGACAAAACTGTTCTGACCATCCAAGTGCTTGGAAAAGGGGTGTGAGGAGGTGAGTGAGGCTGAACAAGCCATTTTCTGCTGTTCTTCACCCAAAAGCAGAGGGTCTTTGGTGGGACACCACAATGCAGCTGTGCCAGGGAGGATGGGCACCTCAGCCAAGCCTCGTCCCAGCTCTGCTGGGTCATGGGGGCACGGGGCAGGACCCCAGGACAGGTGACAGATCAGCCTGGGGCTGGGGGACCCAGCAGGCTCACACAGACCCCTTGGCATGGCTTTGCCCCCCAGTCCAGCCCTGCCCAGCCCTGACCCTTCCCCGCCTTCATCCTGCTGCCAGAACAGGGACAGGGCACCATCCACAAGCTGCCACCCATCCTCAGAGATTTCCCTGGGATCTCACCCCCCGTGGGGCTGCCAGGGCCAGAATCAGCAGGATAAGAGCAGGAGGAGCCGTGTGCTGTGCCCGTGCGTCCCGGCGTGGGCACAGGGACTCGGGCTGGGCACCAGGAGTAAGAGGGGCAGGAATTAGGCACATTAACTTGCAGGGCAAAACAACCCGATTGCTGAGGTTTAACAAGATCAGTGACTTAAAGAGCTTTAGAGGGGAAGAGAGAAGTGGACCAAGAGCAGCTTAACACAGTAAGGCGAGCGCAGGGCATGCAGGTGTCATGGGAATGACTTCGAGATCTGGGAGCTCCCCAGAGCCAGGGCAAGGCCCCGAAGAGCTGGGGCAGGGGGGCACAGGGTGCTGGGGACAAGGGGCCCACCTTCAGGCCCTGGGAGGCATCCCCCACCTGGCAGGCACAGGGGGACAGAACTGAAAATAAGGGATATGTATGAGCATTCCTGAACGCACTTGAACTGGGGTGAAGCACAAGGTTTCTCATCTCAGGGGCTGATGGAGCAGGAAGATGGAAACCCCCGTGGCTCAAAAGGAGACAGAAACACGGTCAGGTGTGCTCCCAGACCCAGGTCAGGTGTGTTCTCACACAGCTCCAGCCCTGCAGACCCCTGCAGACCCCTCCCCTGGTCAAGGGACAGAAAGAGATCACAATCCCTGTGGGGAGACTTCCAGCCCCCACATTAAGGTGCCGGGGAGCCCAGGGCAGGCGCTGAGAGGGGCAGGTGACAGGCGGAGGGGACAAACCTCACCCTGTGCCTTTCGGGGCCGCGCGGAGCGAGCGCGGAGTGGGGCCGGGGCTGCCGCAGCGCCCTCTGCCGCCCGCACCTCGCAGCGCCGCTGTGCCTGTCACTGTCACGGTCCCCTGCCCCTGTCCCCATCCCCTGTCCCCTGTCACTGTCCCCTGTCCCTATCCCCTGTCCCTGTCCCCTGTCCCTGTCCCTAATGCTCCCTTGTCCCCTGTCCCTTCACCCTCCTTCATCCCTTTCGCACTGACCCTGTTCCCCTTCCGTCACTTTCCTGCTGTCCCCGTCCCCTCCGCCTCACTCTCCACCATTTCTGTCGCCCTCCATCGCTCTTGTACCATCCTTGTCTCTCTCCCATAACCTTCCCGCTGTCCCTGTTTCACTCTGTCACACTCCCACTGTCCCTGTCCTCGCCTCCATCACTCTCACACGGTCTCTGTCCCTTCTCCATTTCCCCTCCACTGTCCCTGTCCCCTCTCCATCACCCTCCCACTACCTGTGTCCTCCCCTCCGTCCCTCTCTCACCGTCCCTGTCCCCTCTCCATCACCCTCCCACATTCCCTGCCTTCCCCCGTCCCTCTCACATCATCTCCTGGAGCCATTTCCGCCCTGGGCAGTCTCGGTCCCTGTCTGTGGGTGTCTGTGCCCCTGTCACCCCCCGCACACCGATTACTTCATCAGGCCCAGCCCGGAGGAATTAGCAGCGGAAAGGGGAGAAGCCAGGCTTAGGTATTAACATGCCACATTAATTTTATTTTTCCCAGAAAGTCTGTAACAGAATAATCCCATAAACCCAACAAGTGTCGGTGCTGTTTATGTAACGGTGTCTGGCAGGAGGGCAGGAAGGCAGCAGGGTTATGTAAACCCTGTGCTCCCGAGCCTGGGGGACATCCCGGAGCCACTGCGGGACCTGTCCTTGTTTTGGAGGAGCTCTGGGTTTGCTGTCCCCTAACCTGTGCCCCAAACAGGCCCAGGAGCCTCCAGCAATGCCGGTGTAAGCTGGAGCTCCCCGGGGCTGTGGAGGTGCAGGCTGCTCCTGCTGTGTGATGGAACTCGGGGCAGCTTTCATTTCCCTGTAATTCCTGTTCCTGAAATGGGGACCACTTCCCACTGCAGCACCAGCCTGGGGAGATGCTGTTCCTCCTCCAGTCCAAAATGCAGGCCCAGGCATGGCCACAGCTGCCGTCCCCACCTCCCTGTAGCCCTCGCTGCCCTTTCTGCAGGCCAGGGAACATCCCACTGCCCCAGGAGACGGAGAATTGCAATGGACGTCCTGTTCCAGCTGAAGGTACGCCAGGAATACAAAGTGGGATGAGACTGTAGCCTCACTGAGACTGAAGGGTGAGGAGGAACTATCACACAGAGGTATTTTTAATGATTTTGGTCTTTCTGGTTTAATGGAGTTGGTTTATTATAAATTTAAGGTCTTTCCCCGCATTTCCTCTAAGTCGATTCTGCTCTAATCAGGTCAAAAGCTGATTTGCAAATAATCACTAGAGAAAGGGGGGAAATCGAGGGATTTAAGCCCAAGCTGTGCATTTCATACTATTAATTGAAAGCCTGGGAGAGATAATGTGTCTCTCCTCCTGGCTGAGGCCCTAAGCTGCTCTTAATAGCAAACTCCCCCCTCGGCTCCAGGAATCACCTTCTGGTTGGGATTACACATGGGAAAATCTCCCCTGGGAGGGAGGCAGTGAAAGGGCAGAAATTGGGGAGCACTGAGAGGCATCACAGCTCTCACAGCTCCACACAGGGCAGCGCCAGAAAGAACTGTTTGAAAACTGGGATTAATGGGGAAAAGGCAGAGTTCTCTAGCAGGGGAGTGTAAAGGCAGGATGGGAGCTTAAGTATTTCTCTGCCACCTATTTTCTGCAGATATTTCCATGCAAGTTGTGCCTTGTTTGTCACTTCATATGAGGTTTTCAGGACTGAATATGTCTGTAGGTGTACACACACACACATATATATATATGTACATATATGGTGCCAAGCAGAGACCCCGGACACCCACAGTGCCATCCTGCTGCAGGAATTCTGAACACATTTTCCACACATCCCCACACACTCAGAGGAGGGAAGAGGTCGATAATCAGCGAAATCCACTCTGGTATTAATTACATGCCATTACCGGGGCTTATTTGCTAATCCCCATTCTAATCACCCTCCCGGTTATGTTTCAAGCAGCACCTCAGGACACTGCACGTAATGAATAAAATATATATCAAAGTTTATTCCAGAGCACGGCAGCACGGAGCGGGCAGCGCAGCCAGGGTTACACAACAGACCTGCTGTCACACCAAGGGAGGCGCGGCACATTCAGACGTCAGTGAAATCCCCCCCACCCCAGCCCAAACCCACCGTTTTGGTTTTTTAAAATCAAAACAAATAAATAACGGGGGGACTTATGGTTTTCCAGGGGGATTCATGCAGCCTCTGGGGAAAGCCACTACGGAAGCTTGGCACAGCAAAGCGAGAGCTGGTGGCTCAGGTGAGGGACTGTCACCCCGGGGATGGTGGCTGTGTCCGGAGCAGGAGCAGGATCACGGGGCTNCCCTCCCACTACCTGTGTCCTCCCCTCCGTCCCTCTCTCACCGTCCCTGTCCCCTCTCCATCACCCTCCCACATTCCCTGCCTTCCCCCGTCCCTCTCACATCATCTCCTGGAGCCATTTCCGCCCTGGGCAGTCTCGGTCCCTGTCTGTGGGTGTCTGTGCCCCTGTCACCCCCCGCACACCGATTACTTCATCAGGCCCAGCCCGGAGGAATTAGCAGCGGAAAGGGGAGAAGCCAGGCTTAGGTATTAACATGCCACATTAATTTTATTTTTCCCAGAAAGTCTGTAACAGAATAATCCCATAAACCCAACAAGTGTCGGTGCTGTTTATGTAACGGTGTCTGGCAGGAGGGCAGGAAGGCAGCAGGGTTATGTAAACCCTGTGCTCCCGAGCCTGGGGGACATCCCGGAGCCACTGCGGGACCTGTCCTTGTTTTGGAGGAGCTCTGGGTTTGCTGTCCCCTAACCTGTGCCCCAAACAGGCCCAGGAGCCTCCAGCAATGCCGGTGTAAGCTGGAGCTCCCCGGGGCTGTGGAGGTGCAGGCTGCTCCTGCTGTGTGATGGAACTCGGGGCAGCTTTCATTTCCCTGTAATTCCTGTTCCTGAAATGGGGACCACTTCCCACTGCAGCACCAGCCTGGGGAGATGCTGTTCCTCCTCCAGTCCAAAATGCAGGCCCAGGCATGGCCACAGCTGCCGTCCCCACCTCCCTGTAGCCCTCGCTGCCCTTTCTGCAGGCCAGGGAACATCCCACTGCCCCAGGAGACGGAGAATTGCAATGGACGTCCTGTTCCAGCTGAAGGTACGCCAGGAATACAAAGTGGGATGAGACTGTAGCCTCACTGAGACTGAAGGGTGAGGAGGAACTATCACACAGAGGTATTTTTAATGATTTTGGTCTTTCTGGTTTAATGGAGTTGGTTTATTATAAATTTAAGGTCTTTCCCCGCATTTCCTCTAAGTCGATTCTGCTCTAATCAGGTCAAAAGCTGATTTGCAAATAATCACTAGAGAAAGGGGGGAAATCGAGGGATTTAAGCCCAAGCTGTGCATTTCATACTATTAATTGAAAGCCTGGGAGAGATAATGTGTCTCTCCTCCTGGCTGAGGCCCTAAGCTGCTCTTAATAGCACACTCCCCCCTCGGCTCCAGGAATCACCTTCTGGTTGGGATTACACATGGGAAAATCTCCCCTGGGAGGGAGGCAGTGAAAGGGCAGAAATTGGGGAGCACTGAGAGGCATCACAGCTCTCACAGCTCCACACAGGGCAGCGCCAGAAAGAACTGTTTGAAAACTGGGATTAATGGGGAAAAGGCAGAGTTCTCTAGCAGGGGAGTGTAAAGGCAGGATGGGAGCTTAAGTATTTCTCTGCCACCTATTTTCTGCAGATATTTCCATGCAAGTTGTGCCTTGTTTGTCACTTCATATGAGGTTTTCAGGACTGAATATGTCTGTAGGTGTACACACACACACATATATATATATGTACATATATGGTGCCAAGCAGAGACCCCGGACACCCACAGTGCCATCCTGCTGCAGGAATTCTGAACACATTTTCCACACATCCCCACACACTCAGAGGAGGGAAGAGGTCGATAATCAGCGAAATCCACTCTGGTATTAATTACATGCCATTACCGGGGCTTATTTGCTAATCCCCATTCTAATCACCCTCCCGGTTATGTTTCAAGCAGCACCTCAGGACACTGCACGTAATGAATAAAATATATATCAAAGTTTATTCCAGAGCACGGCAGCACGGAGCGGGCAGCGCAGCCAGGGTTACACAACAGACCTGCTGTCACACCAAGGGAGGCGCGGCACATTCAGACGTCAGTGAAATCCCCCCCACCCCAGCCCAAACCCACCGTTTTGGTTTTTTAAAATCAAAACAAATAAATAACGGGGGGACTTATGGTTTTCCAGGGGGATTCATGCAGCCTCTGGGGAAAGCCACTACGGAAGCTTGGCACAGCAAAGCGAGAGCTGGTGGCTCAGGTGAGGGACTGTCACCCCGGGGATGGTGGCTGTGTCCGGAGCAGGAGCAGGATCACGGGGCTTCACCAGCTGAACTGCTGCAATTCCCGGCAGGGCAGGGCAGATTCCATCAGGTCCGAGCCATCCGTCCTGAGGCCGGCTCAGGGCTGGGGGACAGCCGTGGGGACAGCGATGGGACAGCGGCGCCAGGGCCCTGCACAGGCTTTCGGTCCGGAGAGAGATCCTTCATCCCAGAGAGGGATCCTTCATCCCGAGCCCATCTCCACCTCCTCGTGCCTTCCCGCCAGCCTGCAGCGGCCAGCTCTGCCACCGGGTGACATTGGGTGTCCCCAAGGACGCCTGCTGGAAGCACCGGGAGCCTTCAAGTGTCCCTGCTGGGTCAGCCATCAAAGCAGTCCCAAAGTCCGGCTCGGTGAGAGGTGAACGGTGCCGGAGGATCACGAGTCCCAGTGCCGCACAGGCTGGAGCCCAAATTGCCGGCCAGGGATGGTGCAGGTGAGGCAGCCCCGAGCTGCTCGATTGCCCTCTGAGGTTTGCTCCATTCCCCACTGAGGTTTGCGCGGGGGCACGTCAGAGCTGCCCCGTGTGAGTCACAGTCCCACCAGTGTCCTGCTGGCCCCAGGGCTGGGGACCCCTCCGGGGGGCTCGGACAGAGCAGGGGCGCTGCCCCAGAGTGGCTGCTCTGAACCTGCTGCCTTCAGGAGGGAGGCGACCCCACTCCGGGCTTGGGGTGCTGCAGCAGATTCCTCTATAAACACCCCCAAACCTGGCGAGACCCTCCAGGGATCCCAGAAGGGTCTCCCAACCCTATGGAGGTTCCCAGAACCTGCTGGGTCCCCCAACACCGTTGTGTCCCCCCCCGTCTATCAGTTCACTGCACACCCCGGACCCCTGACCCTGCAGGGTCCTTCAAGTACCACAGTCCTCAGGGATACTCTCCCCCAAATCCTCAGGGCACCCCAAGGTCCCCAGACCCTGCTGGGTCCCCTGGAGTGCCCCAGTAGCACAAGGTCCCCTATGGAACCCCACACACCCCAGAGTCTCCCCC
>VZRL01003413.1:93064-119848 GCA_013397895.1 Origma solitaria | reverse complement strand
CGCACCGGGGTGGGCACGGCTCGGAATGTCCCAGCACGGCATCGGTACAGGCTCTGTACCGGCACCGGCCTCAGTACAGCTCCTTACGGCACCGCTGCCGGCACTGACGGGACCCCGGCTCGGTACGGCACAACGCTGCGGGGCTGCTCGGGCTCGGTATAGCCCGGTTTGGCTCAGTATCAGCACCGGGCTCGGCACAGTTCGGTACGGCACCGCCCCGGTGGCGTTAGTGGTGCTGCAAACTGCCCTCCTTTGGGAGGGTCGGTGGGAAATCCAGAGCTGGGCACGGGTGGGATCACCGGGAAACGCTGAGAAGGTCACTGGGGGGTCACTGGGAAAGGCTGGACTGGGAGGGGCCGTGGCTGGGGTGTCCCAGGTGCAGGGGATGTGACACCAGGACAACGTGTCCTTGGTTGCGTGGCTGTCACAACAGCGTTGCTGCCAACGTCATTGTCGTTTATAAGGTGTTAACAAAGCCGGGAGTGGGATGGAGGGGAGGGGGCTGGAGCGGAAGGTGCCGCTGCCTTGATTCCCCCCAGAGCCTGGTTTTGAGGGTTCCTCCTGCTGGAATGTCATCCTTAGCGGCTGCACCTTCGTGTAGGTGCGTGGGTCTCACATCGGAGCAGCAGAGAGGATAAAAGAGATGATAGAAAGCAGGTGTCAAGGTTTCATCCCACCCCCAGACTGGAATAAAAGCCTAAGCCAAAAACAAAACCCCAGCCTAAATCTGTTTCAGGCAGAGCCACATCCAGGCCTTCAGTGGATGTCGCCCACAGGGCTGGTGACATTTTTGCTTTCCTTACCTTAGGAGGGAAAAAAACCTCCATCTCTTGTGCTTTGCATCACATTCCTGCTCCTGCCAGGCTGCCACACGTCTGCCAGGCACCGGAGCAGCGTCAGCGCTGCTGCGTCATTGCTCCGGCCCCCGCTGCCGGCTCGTCCCATCCCCCGGCTGCCACCGCATCCCCCCTCCCGGGGTCCGAAACACGGCTACGACATTCCCCTAAGCTCCTCAGGCTGCTTTCCCGGCTGTGGGACAGCTGAAGTCCAGGTTTGGGGGGTGGCACTTGAGGGGTGCTGCTCCATGGTGGGGTTAAGGCTCTTTGCATCCTTCCTCTGCCCCCAACCCAAGAAAACTGGGGACAGGAAGGAATTAAACAGAAGGTCCTCCTCTCTCATTTTTGCTCCGATTCGGGGGAACCGGGACCCCCAAGAGTATCCCCAAAAGGGGAAAGGGTTGGGGTGTGTCCTGCCCTGAGCTTCCCCCGTTCCCCCAAAGTGAAACCCTGGAATCGCAGAGGTTGGAGGGATCTCAGGAGGTGCCTGCTCCGTCATTACCTGCTCAGAAAGTAATGGCTTTTTCGAGTCCCCCCCCATGTCTGCGCTGCTTGACACCTTCCCAGCTCCAGTCCCTGCTCCAGGGTGAGAAAAGGACATGGAAAGAGGGAGCAGCTGTGCCTGGACATGAGTTTAAGAAATAAGAAGGTGAGCTGAGGACATTGGGCAGTGGGGCTGAGGGAGAGCCCCCAGAGCAGCCGTGTCCCCAGGCTGTCCCAGCACACCCCAGCAGTGAGCAGACAGCAGCTGGTAAATGCAAATAGTGGAAGAAGACAAGAAATGCCCCTGCCCTCAGGTAAGTCACAGCTTGAGTCCCCAAAACGCTCTGCCACTGCAGGATTTCTGCTCGGGCTGACGAGCTATTAATGATTTAGCAGAGGAGGCTGCAATTAGCAGTGCTCAGAATAAACCTCGGTTTAGTCCCGGTGAGAGCTTTGTTCTCCCTTTGTTCTTCCTTCCCTTGCAGTGCCCCTCTGCCGAGGCACCGTCGCCGGGGTGGGACACCGGGAGGAGACCCCGCGCGGCATCCTGCGGCCAGCCCAGCCCCCGGTGCTCCCCCGGGATACGGGGAACAGGGATGCAGGAGGACGCAGCCCAGGGATGTGCACTGGCCTCATCTCCAGCCTCTGTAAATCCCCGCGCTGGGATGTGCTCCAGAAAAGCGAAGCCTTAATACAGGCAGCAAATAATTAATGCTAGTGCCTTGTCTTCCAGCCTCTCTGCAAGTTTTTCCCCGGGTGTCCCATTTTCCCGGGCAGGAGGGACTCAGGTGCTGCTCTTTCATACTGGCACAATATTAGGGAAGGAATCATGGATCAGGATTTCAGGTTTAAGCCCAAGGACATTGGGCTGACCCAGCTCCCTGTCCCACCACCCTGGACCCAACGGTGCTGCAGCAGTTTGGGACATGCTGGCACCTCAGCCAGGAGGCGATGGGGCATGGGAAGGGTTCAGGAGCTGAGCAGTGCTGCGTTCCGAGGATCACACCGTGCTCTCAGCTCGTCCTGGGAGTGCCAGGCTCCATGAGACAGTGCCGGGAGAGGTTTTGTGGCTAGGATCTGTGCTCAAGGCACCCGGCGGAGGAGACAACACATTGTCAAGCAGTGCTGTGAGGTATCCACGAACTGGGGAAATGGCACCAGCTGGACTCCAGCGCCAGAGGCCTGGATAAATAAACACAATCTTTGTGCCCTTTGGAGAGCTTCTTGGCACTAGCACCATCCTTTAAATTGATTTCTCTCTCTCGTCTTGCCTCTTGGAACCCGGCAGCAGACTCAGTGCACAGCTGCCATGCCACCAGGCTCCTTCCCTGCCGCCAGCTTCCCTAGGGGTTTCTTTCCATTCCTCCAAACCGCCGGGGAGGGATCCGACCCCCGGAAGCGAATCGCCAGCTCCTTGGGATACGGACACTCCGGGACAGGGATCACGGGGGATGGAGACATTCCGGGCGGGCACGGGGATCCTCGGGGGAGGGGACCCTCCCCGGCAGGTGTCCCTGGGGGCGGGTTTGGGACACAGCCCCTGGGGGAAAACGCTTGCCGGGTCTCGGGGATCCCCGGGGTGAGCGCCCGGCGCCGCGGGGCGAGAGCGCCTTCGCCCTCCGCGCTCTGCTGTCCCTCGGCGCGGCCCGTCCGCGTCACGTGGCGCACCTGGCGCAGGTGAGGCGGGGCCGGACGCGCTCCCGGCTCGCAGGTAACGAGNNNNCTGCCGCCCGGCAATTCCCCGCCCGGCGCGCCCCGGGGGCAGCCGCAGGCCGCGACCGGCAGGGAGGGAGGCAAGGAGGGAGGGAGGGGACGTGGGTCACCCCAGCCCGGGGTCACCCCAGCCCGGGACCCCCTCGGTCCCCCGCGCTGCCCCGCTCCGTCCCCGCCACGGCGCCGTGTCCGTCCCCGTGCGCCCCAGGGTCCCCCGGGACAGGGACCCGCGTGTGCCCCGGGCCCCCCGGCTGGGGACAGCCCCCCACTGTCCCCGCCGCAGACTGCCTTCGGTGTCCCCCGCACTGTCCCTGCCCCCTGCTCCGGGACCTTCCCCGCCCTGGCCCTGGGGAAGGCTGGTGTCCGGCGGAGTTTTCCCGGGAGGTTTGTGACACTCGGGGCTCTCCCGGGGGGTTCGGGTGTCCCTGGTCCCTGCTGGGAAGGGCTCCACTTTCCAGGGCTGGAAGGCAAAGAGGGGAGCGCGGTGGGAGCCTGTGCAGGACAGGGCAGGGATGGGATGGGATGGGATGGGGCTGTTCCCTGCTGCCAGCTCCTCCTCTCCCTAAAAATCTCCCATCTGAAGGACAGGCTGGGGGCCCAGGGTAGGCACAGGGGCTCTGTTTACTGCCCGTGTGGGTCTCCCCTTTTCCTTTCCTTTCATATGAGAGGAAAAGGGTCCCACTTTGTTTACCTGCCCTGTGGAGGGGCCCTGGTTCTCAGCTGGAATGGGGACAGTGTTTGGGGCCAGGGGCACAGGAAAGTGTTTGGTGAGAGGCAGTGCCTTGGTCAGGTTGTTGATATCCCAAATAGCTAAGACAGACAGGAGATGCTGGACCCATATTTACTGTGGTGAGGATCTCCATACTGCCCGGAGCCAGCAGAGCAGTTGGGAACAGGAGCTTAACAGGTGACTTGCAGCTCCTAACAAGGCTCCTCAGGACACTCCACAGCTGGGGATGCTTCTGCAGAGTTCAGAGAAGCTGTATCAGTGTATAAATCCTATCCTGAATTTAGGAGACATTTCCTAGCTGCCAACACCACCAACCTGGTTATAGGCAAACGGATGTGACTGTGCAGGAGATTCACAACTTAATTGAGCTTTTTTTAAAACTTTCCAAGGAAATCCCACCCTCTGAACAATGAAGATCTTAGACCCTGGCTAACTCTGAGTCCTGAAAACCCTTTGTGGATCCCTCCTGGCTCCGCTGGAGCAGATGCTGAGGTTCTCCAGAGGGAATTTCTCCAGTCACACACGGCTCCTGCGTGAGAGCAGAGGAAGCTCCCAGCCATCGTGTGAGTAACACTTGGATGTGAATTTCGGTCTGAGCATTTATTTATGGATTTTGGTCTGAGCATTTATTTATGGCTGAGGGTTTCAGTCCAGTCCATTCCTGTTCTGGGGAAGCTGCTGGACTGAGGACCTGTGTCCTGTCCGTGCTCCCAAGGAGCCTTTCCATGTGGTCCAGTGGTCTCAGGAACGTGAGCTGTGATGGGAATGGGTGAGCCCAGGGGTGTCTCTGACACCTGTGCCTGCAGCTCTTTTTCTGTAGAGCTGAGATAATGCTCCTCTCTGTGTGCAAAATGCTCTGAAATTTCAGAATATTGTCTATTGTTATATAAAGGAGTGTTGCTGTGCAATGCAGATGTTAGATCTCTGTGAGGCTTTGGGATGAAGAGAAGCATCCCAGTAAGCAGCTCTCAGTTCAGCTCAAATGTTTTCATTTCATTTCATGTTTTTGTAGTCTATTTTTAAATTTTGATTTGCATTACAAAAATGAAGTTGAAGAGAAAAAAAACCAAACTTGTTCTGAAGTGAAAGCAATCAAAACTCTCCACTGATGCTGAGGTGAGGGAACTCTGCCTGCTCAGCACTGAAATTGGAGCATCTGGGGCTTTTTGTTTTGCATATTGCCCAGGAATGTGCAAAGGGAGCTCCTGGGATGAATTTTCATAAGGTAGCAGAGCCAAAATATTACTGGAAAGCAGTGGTGTAACTGCTTGGCTTTCAGTCTGGGTCTGTTTCTGTGTGGGGAAAATGTGACTGTTGGTTTAAAAATGAGGGGAAAAGAGGCAGTGCTCTAACAAGGTCGGACAGATTCGTTTATTCATGCTTGAGGTGCCCTATAGAAAGTCTATAGTAAAGCAACAAGGACAGTCCTAAAACACTAAAGCTATGGCTGGGCTCTCACTGCTTATTAATTACCCTAATTAGTATTTAAAAGGATCTCTTGGAGGTGAAAGCAGTGTTAGCCAAGAAGCCTGGAAACCATGGAGAATTTTGGGACCCACCGCAGCCTGGGATGAAGGCAGAGCAGTAGCAGTGGAGAATGACAGCCCTGAGCTGGCTTCCCTCTCATCGCCCCATGCTGACCTTTAATAATAAAAAGATTAAAAATAGGGAGGATTAACGTGCCAAACTGCTATTGTTGGCTCTGTGGGGATGGAACGTGACGGTGTGCACTGTAAAAACAGTTTCCTCCTGCGTGCAGACCTGGAGGAATCGTGCTGGTACAGCTGAGCAGGGTTTGTAAAGGTTTTGTTTCCATAAGGAGAGATTTTAGACCCACTTGTTGACAAGGTCTTTTCCTTAATCCCGATGAAGACATCAGGTTTTCATAGGGAAGTCTTTGACATCACCCGACCTTAGCATGACTGGCAAAAATCATTAGTGTTGGTAATGCTGTCATTGCTAAATCCTCTAAATTGAAATAGCAGCAAGTAATGTGGAGTTGGAATTGGCAGCTTGCATAATGATGGATTGCTTGTCATCTCCTCTTGGGCACGATGTGTTTTGAAATGGATAAGCACTGTCAGGGCCCAGCCTAATCCTAAGGAATGCAAGACAAAGGGAAGTTGTTTTAAAAAAGATACTTTCCCTTTGGAGCCTGGCAGTGGCTCCACCTCTGGCTGTGCTGCTCCTTTATTGCTCTGAAGCTGACTCCTCTTCCAGCTGCGTGGAGGAAACTCTTCAGAAGGCTGCAGGGATTTTGATCTCTGAAAATAGTCTTTTTAAAGTGTCTCTGTTCTGATTTGAGCATCTACCCAAAGGAAGCTGCAAAGCTTGAGTGGTGGGAGAACCCTGAAACATGGGCTGGATCCCCTCTGTGCCACGAGTGAGAGCAGCGTGAGTCCTGATGCAGAATATTCCTGTAAATCATTGAAATGTTGAGTTTGGGAATCTCTGGCTGTCAGATCCCTCTGTGCCGATGGACAGCTTGCTGGGGTGTGGCTGGAGATGAGTTGGTTGCTCTGACTTGAGCCCTCTGTGTCCTGCAGGTGCCCGACCCGAGCCATGCTGGGCCGGAGGACGCGCCTGCCCCACGAGCTGAGCAGCCCCCGGCAGCGGGAGCAGCCCTGCCCGGAGGCCGTGCCCCTGCGGACACGGGCGGCCAGGGACACGGATGTCAGCCTGGAGGTGTTCAGTGGCTCCACGCCCGAGATCAAAGCGAGCCGCAGCAGAGCCCAGCAGATGCGGGACAGGAAAGGGCGCAAGGCTGAGCTCAAGGACTCCAACGGGCGAGAGGCAGAGACAATCACCTTCATCTCTGGGACTGCAGAGGCTCCCCCAGCCCAGAGCTTCTGCTGCTCCTCTCTGTCTCAGGCCTGGAACACGTACAAGGCTGTTTTCTGTTGTATAGTGACGTGTGGGGGCTGCTTCCAGGACTGCGGTGTCTGCATTCCCTATCCCGGGCCTGCCGAGACCTCCACGGATGATGGGAAGAACGGAGACTATAATGGGAGGCTGCCGAACAGCCCCATCAACACCTCCCCAGCTGAGAAGAACGGGAACCAGATCAAAAAGTCCAGCATGGGCAGCAGTTTCAGTTACCCAGACGTGAAGCTGAAGGGCATCCCTGTCTATCCAAACAGAAGCCCCAATCACCACCTGGAATCGGATTCCTGCTGCAAGGAGCTGCTGGAGAAGCCCTTCAGGAACAGCATAGAAAAGCCACCGCTCCCCAGCAGCCACCGGAGCTCAGAGGAGTATTATTCCTTCCATGAGTCCGACGTGGACATCAGCGAGCTGAATGGCTCCATGTCCAGCAGGCAGATCGACGTCCTGATCTTCAAGAAGCTCACGGAGCTGTTCAGCGTCCACCAGATCGACGAGCTGGCCAAGTGCACCTCAGACACAGTCTTCCTGGAGAAGACCAACAAGATCTCGGACCTCATCAACAGCATAACTCAGGACTACAACCTGGACGAGCAGGATGCCGAGTGCAGGCTGGTCCGAGGCATCATCCGCATCAGCACGCGGAAAAGCAGGGTCCGGCCCCACATTTCCATCCCGGCCAGCCAGAGCCACGAGGAGAAGTCCAGCCGGGGCAATGTGCCCGACAGCGGGAATGAGACGATGCTGGAGTCCATGGTCATCAGCCAGGATGGTACGTGGGGGTCCCTGGGTGTCCCTGCTGTGCTGCAAGAGCTTTGTGTCACCAAAGCCACAGGGAGGTGGCACTGGAGTGGGGCTGAGAGCTGCTCTGTCCCCAGGGTGGGCTTGTTCTCCTGGGATGTGTGAATGGAGGTGCTTGTGGACAGCTCTGCTCTCACCCTCCCTGTGCCACAGCTTTCTCGAGCCTCTCTTTCCCTGCACTGAGGTTTGTGCTGAGCAACAGAAGGGTTTGTGCTGCTGCTGCTGCTGATTCTGCCTTTGCTCTGCACCTCTAAGGGAGGCAGAAGAACCATGAGTCAAACTGAACTGGTATGACCAGACCATCTGCTTGTGCCAGAGGATGTCCAGTTACTCAGCTGGCTCTCTCCCATGTGCTGCCTTGCTAGTGCCACCCTTAGACTCCAGTGACAGTGTGTCCCCAGAGCCCAGACCTCCTCCACACAGTAAATGTCTCAGCAAAGGGGAGGGAAAGGAAGGGCTGTTCCACAGCACCAGTGCCTCCTGCTTCTTCCTTGTGCGAGCCGCCTCAAGTGCCTGCGCTCCAGAGCAGGTTGTAACAGAGTTTGTTGTAGAAAACCCTTGAAAAGCTGGGGGGGGGTGGCAAGGAGACATGCAGAAGTACCAGAGAAAACCGTGTGGGTGTTGTGCTTCCCAGATTAGCAGAGAGGCTGCTCCTGGTATTTAAGGACACACAGCTCAGACTGCCCGGACAATGCTGGAAGCAGTGGGAAGAATCAGACTCTGTGTCTCCTGTCCCCTGAGGGTGCTCCCTGACAGGAACCTTTACTGCTGACTCACCCTTTACTGTCATCCTTTCCCTTGTCCTTCACTGTCTCAGGCCCTCTTGGTTTTCCTTCCAGAGCTGGCCGTGCAGATATCGGAGGAGACGCCGGCAGATGTGATGGCCAGGAACATGAGGCGGCACAGCAGCGCAGGTAACACACCTGGCCAGGGGCCGTGGCTGTGGGGGCACCCCAGGGCTGAGGGAGATGCCCTGGACCCTCCCTATTCATGTCCTCACCCTCCACAAAGGCTGAGCTGACCGTGCTCCTCAGGTTCCCCTCCGTTCTCCTGCGCTTCAGGAGTGATGGAGCTCGGAAGACTCCTTGGGTTGGTGGATCTTTCTGAAAAGGGGTGAAATCCAAGAACGGCACATTCCCTGTCCTTGCCCAGGACCTGCTCTGAGAGCTTTCAGTCTCCAGGTGCCTTGACAAAGTTTGGGGCTGTATTTGGGGTGTGACTGCTGCAGGTCACAGCTGGGTGAAACTGGGAACAAGAGGAACTGTGCAAAAGGGAAGCAGGCGAGAGTGCCGGGCTGTCCCCGAGCTCTGATCCTCCCAGAGAGCAGCCCAGGGCTAAAAGACAAGTTTCCTCCTGCATGACAGCAGCTCTGTCCCGGGGGATGGCTGCAGTGCAGGCAGGGCTGTTCCTGCCGTGGGCTTTGTGTGCCTTTCTCCTCCCTCATGGTACACAAAGCCTTTGCGGCTGCTCCTTCCCCATGGCCGGGCGGCTGTGCCTCACCTGCGCTAATGGCACCCTCTCTTCTCTTTCCTCCCAAGGCTCTCCAACAAGCAGAGATTCCTCTTTCCAAGACACAGAGACTGACTCGTCCGGGGCACCTCTGCTCCAGGTGTATTGCTAAAGGACCTGAGCAGTAGGGAGGCATCGGGGCTTTGCTGCAGTCACAGTCCTCCTCTTTCCATATGGAGTGTGCTGTGCCACTTTTTTTTTTTTTTCCCAGTCTACCCTGATCCTTTTTGAAGCCAAATTCCTCCCACTGTCTGAATTTCACTGGATATTTTGGTTTTTATGGACAACCAAGGAAGCAAGCTGTGGAGCTGATGAACTGAGGAGGCGGAATGTGTGCACAGGGAGGAGAAGATGGACAAGGAAGTAGCAGATCTCTTGTGCCTCTGTGATTTCTGTAAATCACATTAGCTCCGGCAGCCTCAGTGGCTCAGCCCTTTCCCTGCTTTGAGGAGCTGTTGTACAGTTCCTGCTTCCTGGCGTTGCCTAAGTGAACTTGGACAGGGAATAACTGCGTGGTGTCTCTGTGCTGGTGCTGATGTTGAGGTGCAGGCTGAGGTCCTGCTCTCTAGGGACCCAAATCTCTATCTAAAGTGACTGAGCTGGTCCCACAAACCCAAAACTTCTACCCATGGTGTTTTCAGTAGCCAGATCTGCCTTTCCCTGCTGTCCCTTGGTGTCATCTCCTGCTGCCCGTGAGGAGAAGGTTCAAGTTTCTGGGGTTCATTTAATGGTTGGTCTCTTGGCTCATCTCCTGAGACAGTGCTGGTTCTGGGGGTGGGATGGCTGCTCAGCTGCCTCTCTCCCCCTGAGCACACCATGGGGATCAGCTCTAGCCTGGTGTGAATCCTGGGGCAGAGGCTTTCCCAGGAGCACACACTGACCTGGGACTTGCCTGCCAGCAGCTCTTCCTCACTGCCCTGCCAAGCCCTCCACGTTTTCCCTGGGAGAGCCTGGAACTGGGGTTGTGGCAGGTGAGGGAAATTCTTGATTCACTCCTAATTTTCTGTGGTTCAGAACTGGTCTGTTCGACTGTTCTGCTAGAAAATCCCTTTAAAGTGGTTTGCTTCGAAAGAAAAGGTGTCTGCAGAGGGTTTGTGAGGCACTGCTGGTGCTTTCCTTCCCTGGTGGGCACTCAGCACCTTGCCCTTCCTTTGCCCCTCTCCTGCAGGCAGTGGGAAGCAGCAGAAGGGGCACTGCCATCCCGAGGGCACAGTGCCAGGTGACCTTGAGGGCTGCAGCAGGAGGAAGCTGATCTGTGGTGTTGCCTCTTGGTTATTTATCACAAAGTAAACACGTGAAGCCATGGGACTTGTTTGTGCATTTGCATGCTCTTGGACGTCAATAGAAAACACTTCGTTGAATATACCAGCGGTAGGATAAACACACCCACTGGATTTTGGAGAGAGGGAAACCCAAATGGGCCCCGGGCTTTGGTGTGGACCATGGTTTTGTGCCTTATTTGGACTGAAATGTGCCTTAATTGGACTGAAATGTGCCTTAATTGAACTGAAATGTGCCTTAGCTGAATTGAAATGTGCCTTTATTTTATAGCCTGTGATTGCTCTTCAGAGGTTTGGGGAGGGGGAAAGGATTTAATTCCTCTCATGAGCTGTCAGGCTTCTTTCAAAGGCCAAAACTCTTTGAAATGGACAGTTCTGGTCCCTGTTAGAGCCTGTTTTTGTAAACCACTGGCTTTTTTCAGAGTGTGCGTCCAGAAATCAGGGGCATTACTGAGACCACACCTGGAGACACTGACAGAGATATTTTGAAGATAAAGGGAAGAGACTGAGCCTCAGATTTGGCTTCCCCTCCCTGCTTTGTGTTTAAAGCTGTTGGTTTATGAGAAATCAAGTTTATACAAGGAAAAGACTTGAAGCAAGGCCAGGCTGGGACTCCCAGGGGAGCTGTGTGAGGTCACCTCCTTCCGAATGCTGCCCGTCCTGAGGGACCCGCTTGGCTTCTGCTTCTCGCTGGGTTTGTACATTGTTATTTGGACAAGTTTCCTCGAATCTGTGCACTGAGGTGTCGCTTGGGTCACACTGACACAGCTCTGTGGGCTGTGCTTTGCAGACGAGGGCTGAGCTGGACTTGCAACGAGCTGCAGTCGCTGGGACAGAGCAAATGTGTTTTTAGTGTCTGGTCTGGGTGTGAAGAGTGAGCGTCTGCAGATTCAACTAGCAAACCCCCAAAGCCCCAAAAACTCTCTGAGAGGAAGCCTGTCAGCTCCATGGTCCCTGAAGCTGGTTCACCTGTGGTGTCTTATGGGATTCTTTTGCACTCATTGGCCTTAAATGTTCTGGTTTGGTCTTTTTTATAAAGTAAAAGTTGTGCTCTTTACCTGTGCTGTGACTTTTACATTCCTGTTTCCATCGGCCTGGGGATCCTGGGGTGGGGGCTGCACAGAGGGTGGCTGATTGCTGCTTTCCCAGATGGACAAAGACATTTTCATCCATTGGTAGCTCCAGGGGGATCCTGAATGCCAGGCTGGTGTCGGGATGCAAACGAAGGAGCCTGTGGGGAAGTGCTTGTGGACATGCAGGGAAACCTGGACCTTCCCTGAGCGGTGAGGCTGGAACTGAGCTCTGGAAAAGCTGAGCCTGGGGGAGAATTTCCATGTTGGCCCTGTGATGTCACCAGCTCGTGGTAGGAAATGTGGGATTTCCAGAGCAGCCCCAATGGCGGGGCAGGATCTGCCGATCCTGATCTGCTGAATTATTTATTTCAGTGTGGCTTAGACATTCGGAAGCAGATGGATGGACCCTAATTCCTCACAGCCTGGTCCTTGCAGTCACAGAGCAGCTGAGGCTCCTCCTAAAACTGTGCAGTAACATCCAATACTTGCTATTTCTGTTTCCCTCCTTGGGGTTTCGCTGTTCCATCGCTCTTCCCAAAGCAGTCCTGCAGTCTGGGATATTTCCCAAATGCTCTGAGCTGCCATAATCATTAATAAAACCTGTTAGGAAAAAAACTCAAATGTCTGGGGAAAGCTTTACCCTTTGGAAAGCTCTCTGCAGAGCCTGTTGTGCCTGCAAGGCCTTACTTTCAAAGGAGGTGGGGATGGGCCCTGGGCAGGTGAGGAGCTCCAGGCTCTGCCCTCCGGCTGGTGGCAGCACCGAAACAGCTTCTGCAGGTGGCCTGACACAGGTAAGGAAAGACAAAAGGACATTCATGACCTGTCACTGCAGCACCGCCCGTCCCAGTCTGCTGGGCTCAGGCACCAGGACAAGGACATGTGTGCAGGGTTTGGATCCCAATGTTCCTGGGGGTGCTCAGCATTTCCCTGCCTCGGACACAAGGACAATGCCACACTCGGTGGTCTCTGTGTGACACTCGGTGGTCTCCAGGGACTCAGGCTGAGGTGAGGTTTGCATTCCTTAAGCCCCGAGCAGCTGCTCAGACCCCAGCAGGGTTTATCCCAGGGGAAGCTGCCTTTGGAAGCAAAAGGGTGCTCCCGGTTCACCTTGGCCTGGGGAAAGTGGTGGTGCCAGAGTGTTTGCAGAGGACAAGGCCGTTGGTGAAACACCTTCTGTTCCGCTGGCCGAGGGGTGAAGTCCAGGGGCAGCTCTGGGATCAGCCGTGGCTCACAAACACGACCCCGGGCGTTCACCTCCTCCGTGGGGTCGGAGCAGCAGGGATGGCCCCGTTCTCCCGGTGCTGCTTGCCTTTTCCTTCATCTCCCTGAAAGGCCAAATGGCAGTCCTTCCCTCAAAACCTCTGTCCAGCCTCCCCAGGGGTTCCCAACGCTGCCTTTTCTCTGTCTTCTCTCAGCTGCCACAGGAAATCTGGGATTTCCCACTGAAAACCCCAAACACTGCCGTGGCTCACACCAGCCGTGACCCTGCAGCGGCTGAGGACAGAAGAGCTCCAGGATTTTGGGAACAGAGGGAGCTCTGCACACAGTAACTGTGGCTCCCATCGTGCTCCCAGATCCAGGAGCTGCCAGGTAGGCTCGGGGTGCTGCTGTGGGATAGGGCTGAGGAGGAAACGGGGAAAGAACAAAGCCACAGGTTGGGCTGGGGTGGTGCCGTGGACTCTCCTGGTGCCTGCTCGTGCTTGTCTCTGAGGAGGGGCTGGCGGATGCGGATCCTGCTGCAGGTGCAGGGCCCGGCCCTGCTCCTCCAGCTCCAGCCCCTGCAGGGAGCAGCAGCCCTACTGACGGAGCTGAGAATGGGGTGAAGCTCATCACAGCCCAGAGCAGCTCAGCCCTCCCAGCTCACCTGTCCCACACCCCAGGGCTCAGTGCAGACAGGCAGGGAGCTCATTCTGGGGCTAAAACCTTCAAATCCAGCATAGTCTGGGGTTTTTATACAAAAACAGGAGATCCTGCTTTTTTATCAGGCTCAAAGCATGGACAGGCAGGTGTGTGTAGCGTGATTTGTACCACAAAGGGGTGGGAAGATCCAGGCCAGAGCACTCGAGAGGCAGGTGCCCCAGTCTGGGTCCTTGCTCACCCTCAGGGTCACTGCTCTGCTGGCTGGGGGCTGCTTTTTGCCCCCAAGAGCCTGTAAAAGTGGGAGACTTCATGTGAACAGGGCTCTACTGCTCAAAAAACAACCCCACCATGCCTGTTGCTGTGCCAGGCTGGACTTTGCCCAAGTAGGATTTTCAGCCGTTTGTGCCCATCCCTCGGGGAGGAGGTGGAAATGTTTGGGGGAGGCAGAAGGAAGCCCCACAGCAGCAGGGATGTGGGAGAGAGCCCAGGATTTCCTGACACTCTCCTTGGTAGCTCGGCAGAAAGGACACCTGGGGCAAGGGTGGCTTCCTGCTGTGGCCATGTGCTGCTCCATGGAGAACAAGGCCTGCAGCAAGCAGCCCTGGATCCCTGAGGGTTTAAGGGAATGGTGTTCAGCAGTGCTCCCGAGCAAGCCACAGCTCCCACTGCCTCCTCCCGAGGCAGGGACAGACCCTCAGTGCAGAGCTGGGAGCGTGAGAGGTATTCACAGGCAGCTGCAGGGAGCATGAGCCCCCCGGCACCCCTTCCTGTCCCTCCCAGCCTGGATCCTGATCCCTTCTGCCAGAGAAACCACACACTCTGCCTGCAGATATTCCACTTGTTTTCCTTTATGTTGCACTGCAGTTTTAACAAAGATATGAACATGCAGAGTGACGCCACTCGGCAGCAGGAGCTCAGCACAGAATGCAGCGACGCCTGTGCATCGCCAGCAGGGAGAGAGGCTCTGGGAAAAGGGGCAGGAGACACACTCCCAGCAACAACAGCATCCCCAGAGCTCCCCACATCCCCTCCCATGCACAGCCACAGACTCTCCAGCCTTTCCTTGCTCTAGGGCAGCAGATCGACCTCTCCAGCTGTGTTGGGAGCCCCAGAGTGCTCCAGCTGTCCCACTTCTGGCATGAACAGGAGCAGCAGCAAGGAGAAGCAGGGTCTGTCTCTACTGCAATAGCTGTGCTTTTAAACTGCTGTTTTCCCTTCCCAAGGCAGAAAAAGAATTGTTTTACAAAACAAGCTGACCTTTGTTTTCACAGGAGAGCAGGAGGGAGTAGAACTCAGCAGAACCTGTGCCAGTGGCGAAGAGTGGACGAACAGCCCCGAGCAGCCCAGGGAAATGAAGCAATACCTTAAGGATTTATCCCAAAACCTCTCAGGTCTGACCCTCTTAGCCCAAACACCCTTTTTGGCTCTAAACCCTCCTTCTCTCCTCGCTGCCCCTTGGGAACTGTGGCAGATGGCTCTGGCTGGAGCTGCTGTGGCTGCTCTGGGGCCCTGCCTTCTGCTCCACAGGACACTCAGGGTGACTCCACGCAGGTGCCTCCACAGCAAGCTCGGGTGGGGGATGCTGGAAGTTTTACTTGCCCAAGGTGAGGAATATCCAACCATACATATCCTGCCCCGTTCAACAGGCTGACTGAAAGAGGGGGGAGAAGGGGAGAGCTCAGTTGAATTTAGCCTTTGAAAAGTCCATTTCTGGATGCTGTTCCATGAACCTGCAAGGAGAACAAAGACAAGAGTTTGGGTGAGTCAGGAGGAGCCAGAACAGCTCTGTTTGGGGAGGGAAGGATTTCTGCTTCCTGCACTGTGGAGTTTTGCTGCAACCCCACACCCTCCACAGCTGAGTTCCTTGGGACACAGTCCCTGGACTACAAACACCTTTTCCTCAGGTCAGTGGGAGCAGCATTCCTGCCAGCCTAGCAGGTCAGCAAGTCCAGACACACGGGAGTTGTTAATTATCAAACACACACCCTTTAACTGTTACCTCTGGGCTGGACACGTAGCAGCCACGACACTGACTGTGGGGCAGAGGGGAGATGGTGAGGGCAGATTAGGACTGAAGCTCCAGCCTGTCAGCTGGAGCTTTACTGGGGATGTGGGGAATATCCTCAGTGCTCTGACAGGAAAAGCTCAGGGAGGACATGGCCAGAGGAATCTGGTTTCAAACCAGGTGCAACCCGATTTCAAATGTCCTGCAGTCCCTGCAGAGGGAATCACAGAACAGTTTGGGTGGAAGAGACTTTAAAGATCATCTTGTTCCAGCCCCCTGCCATGGGCAGGGACACCTCCCAGGGACTGTATGGACTCAGGCTGCCACATCAGAAAGTTCTGAGCGCAGTGCTCTGAGCCCAGGATGGCCCCGAGCACACAGAGGCTCCCGTGCTCTGCTCCCCAAGGGACACAAGACATCGCCCCCCTGCAGAGGATTCACACACAAACTGCAGGTAAGGGCAGGATGGTCTCCTCCTCTCAGGGTTTCCCCTGAAACGCCCCCACACCATTTCCACTTTCCATTTCCAGGGACATCTGTGCTGTGAGGATCATGTCCTTGTTTGGCAGCCAGGAGAGCTCCACTGGCAGAGATCAGCACCCACCTGGCTGTCACCAAGTCTCCTTTGCCCTGGACAAAGTCTAAACTCCCTCTCCATCTCTGCCAGCCAAACTTCCAGAGCCCCAAACAAGTGACCCTGCCAGCAAGGTGTCCTGCATGTGGACTTCCCGGGAGCAGAGGGTACTTCCCATTCCTCTGATCAGCAGGCACTAGGGAAGCCTGGTCTCTGCTCTGGTCACACCCTGCTCAGCCTCACAGAGAAGCTTCTGGCACTACAGATAAAGCCAAGGGAAGCAAGGAGTCAGGTCAGCCACACTAATCCTTCACCCAGAGATAAGGTGTGGGCCTGCGCTTGCTGAAGAAGCTGCGTGACCCAGAATTGCCTCCACACCTTCCCAAATGGCCTTGGGAACTCCAGGAGTCATTTCCCTGCCACGGTGCATTTATGCCAAACAGGGCAATAAAGCCATAAAAGTGGCTTGGGGACAACTGTCTGGGGGCAAGTGGAGGGAGGGGTTATTAGCTGGGCTACCGAGGGAGATTAGACACCAATCAGGACCATGTTAAAGTTCAGCAGAGATGGCACCTCCAGTCCTAAACGTGCCTTCTGGACTTGCAATCAGCAGATTAAGACAATTCCAGAGCCAAACTATTCCCGGATTTTCCCATTAGGCTTTCTACCCCCACAGGCTTTTACAGACACTGGTGGTTGGCCAACACCAGATGTAAGCATGGGTAGGATTGAAGGCCAAGCTGCTCTCTGTTCACTCATTTGTGCCAGAGAGGAAGAGGGGAAGGGCTTGGAAAGGCAAAACCATGCAAAGGAAGGAGCTGTACCCACTTTTTCAAAATATCTTGCTTCTTCTGCTCATCAGAGGTGGGCAGGCCCATGGATTTCTGTCGTTGGTCATACATCATCTTCTCCACCATGCTGCGAGTTTCGCTGTCCAGGTCTGACAACTGAAAGCGAGATCCAAATTGAAACAACCCTGGGCTCAAGTGAGGTCATTTCTGAGCAGGCTCCATCCCGTAAAACAGAAGAATTCTTACCTTTGAGTTCTCTGGATTAATTTTCTTGGTGTTGATTTCTGGGTCTGTGGAAACCAGTTTGTTCCACCATTCCATCTTGTTGATCTAGAGGATAAGGAAGGAAAAATAGTTTCTTTCTCTTGGACTTGTTTTAGGGCTTTTAAGTCTCTGTCACAAGAAAAAAATACCGGAATTGAACTTTATTTGAGAGTTTTCTAAATATCAGTAAAATCTGTATGTGGATAAAGGGTACTTTTGTTTCAAACTACTTTAGACAGCCTAAATTTTCACAGCTGGGACATCTGGGAGAATGTTGGATATTCTGTTTGGCATGACATAAATGGGATAACAACAAACCACCTGGAGAGGCCCAGAGGGGACACAAGAGGGTCTGTCCCTGGATTTTCATGTCACTAACAGATGCCAAAACACACCATCATTCCACTAAAGGACAACTTTAAAATTACTGATTTCCTTCCAGCTCTTCCTGAACTGATGAGAAATCCATCGGATATCCTGGAAGAGCATAAAATCAGGCTGAGGATGGGGCAACGTGCAACACCAGTGGCACCATGACACTGCACCCAGGACAGCCACGGTGGTTCTGTTTCAGAGAGCCCAGAAGAGGCAGCCAAGCCTGAATCCTGCCCAGTCCATCCTGCTTTACCTTCTCCAGGTGCACGGTGACTGTTTTACCATCCTCAATGAGCCAGGAGCTCTCCTCCACCTTGACCTCGTTGAAGAGCTCGCCATCGATGACAGGAGCGTGGCCCTTGAGGCTGACCTTGAGGCGGCGTCTCTGGATGTCGACCACCACGTCCTTGCCCTTCAGCCTGAAGCTCACCTTGAAGGGGACAGCCAGCTGCAGCAAAAAGGAGCAGATTTGAGGAGCTGGTCAGGGAAATCCCTCCCTACCCTCCCGTGCTGCTGTTCAAGACTTTCTGCCTTGGTTTCACCAGTCAGACAGAGCAGGGACTCTTTTCCTTCAGATACTGAGTGAGCAGGAGGTGAAAGGAAGAGACCATAAGAGGGGAAGCAGATTTTAATGTCTGGTTAAAACTAGACCAAAATCTGGTAAACTACAGCTCCTGGGAATTTTACTGAGTTACCAAGCTCTCTCCCAGCTACTGAAACACTGCTGTTTCCAACAAACTTCCACAGGCACCTGTGACACAGGGAACTGGCTTCATCTCTTACCAGCACCTGCTCTTATTCCCTGTCTCAGATTCCTCAGACCCTGGTCATAAAGCACTACTTACATCCAATTCTGAGAGAGTCTGTGTCCATCTATAATTTGGAAGGTCAGCTCCATTGCCAGAGTTGGGTTTAAGTTTTCCTTTATCCTTCTCATCTTCCTCTTCATCATCTGTTCCCTAAGCAATTCAAGTGTAAAGAAAAAACCTTTTCCAGTTTCCATTGTAACAACAGTTCTTGGGTTTTATAAGGATTTCAGGTCAGTTGTTTGTATTTGATATCCACTTTAATTTAGCCCAAAAATGAACAGCTGCTTCTGCTGAAACATTATTAGCAGAAAAAAAGCATAAAACCCCCCCTGTATTGGCACATTTAAGAGTTGTGTATTTTTAGAACCAAATTTTTTAAAGTGTGTATTTTGGACAGGGCTTGGAGCACCCTGGTGTAGTGGAAGGTGTCATGGCAGAGGGTAGAACTGGATGAGCTTTAAGGTCCCTTCCAACCCAAACCATTTTATGATTCTAAAATACCCCCAGATGAGTTTTACCTGTTTGTTGGAGTCTGAAGATTCACCTTCCTCCTCCGAGGGTTTCGCTGGGACGCCGTTACCCTGCCCTTGTGCCTCTTTCTTCTGTTTGAAAAGAGAAGGAAGAGCAGGAACACGCTGAGCCAGAGCTGGCACTCGGTGTCACTTCCTGAGCTGGCACTAGATGGCCTCAGCCTTTCAGCTCCAGCTGGAGGGCACCGCGCACTGCATCCCACTTTCAAAGCACGGAATTTCCAGCCCTCAGAAATGCTACAGGAAAGACATTCTGCCAAGGGGAAGATTCCCTTTGTCCTCCCACCTGGACAAAGAACAATGAGCCCTTTTACCCACTCACAGCCACAGGGAGGACAAAGGTGCACCTGCAGATACCTGACTTGGCTCTCACCTGGTTGATTTCAAGCTGCAGCCTTTCTGCTTCCTCATCTGTGAGCTCTTTAATCCGTGGCTCGTTGGCCTCCTGCTTCTCCTTGGCCAGGCGGGCAGCGCGCTCGGCCTTCTCGCGCCGCTCGGCCTCCTGGCGCGCCTTCTTCTCCTTGCGCTCCTTCTGCGCCAGCTTGTTGTGGTGGCTGAAGGCATCGGTGATCAGCTGAGGGGCAGGGACACACGGCATGGGGGTTAACAAAAATATCACCCACCTCAAACCCAAACGAAGCCAACTCAGCCTCCTGAGGAGCATGAGAACATTTGTTAAGTCACACAGATGTTGTGACTTTTCCCTTCATCCTCACTCCATTTTTGACTGAAAATCTAGAGATTTTTCAATTTAAAAAGAATAGAGGAAGTCAAAAGAGAGGAAAAATAGAGAGTTCAAAATATTTAGATGTAGCCCTTCCTAGTTACACAGGGAGTGCATTTCCAGGAGATAACAGTGAAATAAAATTTTTCCGCTTATTTTGTCCTTTGTGTAATTCCAGCAGGACAAGCCCATGCCCAAGCCAGCCATCTGAAGCTACTCCACACATCCAGGACAGCTGGACACTCCAGATCCAACTTTTTTACCTACTTCTGACCTTTCCCACGCCTGGGCTTTTCTCTAGATGGAGCTTTAGCGCCACGATTTAGAGGAGAAATGCTTGAAACGCCCCCGCGTTTTCACACTCGCCTCACTCCCAATTCTCCAAAGGTTGTTGTGACTCTGGGAGGCAAAATCCCAAGGTCTCTGATGCCAAGGGCCGTGTGCTCAGCAGGAAAGCTGAGTACACAGGCAGGGAGCCAGAGAATTGCCCCAGGGTCGATAAAGCCTGTGCAGAGCAGCACGTAGGTGAGCTGAGGTCTGCCCCAGAAAATAACAGGGACAGATCCTCAGAAAGGAATTAGAGGGGAGAAATTTATTTATATATATCCCAGGATCCTAGTGGGGGGAAATCCAGAACCTTTTCCAAGCAAACTGCAGCTTGTAAGCAAGCACTGAGTATTTCTGCTCTGCTCTAAAAGCGTGACTTGTTTACACAGCTCGACTCCAGTATCTCCTGGAACACAGAACCCCAGATGTGCCTGTCCCAGCTTCTGTTCCCATGATGATCCATGGGGAGGAAATGATCTTCACTGCCTGACCTTGTCCGTGTCACTGCCCACTCCTCCCTCACCCCATTCCACAAGGGCTGCTGAAATGGCACCCAAAAAATACAGCAGCTTTCCCACTCTCTCCTTTCTCTTTCATGCCAAGGGCTCAGCAGGAGGGGGGAAGCAGCTTCTTCCATGTTTGTTGTGGTTCCTATGGTGTCGGAGCACTTTTCCAGAAGGCCATAAAGCATTTTGACAGATGCCACCACCCAAGGGCACAAACACTTTTCTTTTACAGGCACAGATTTGCCAAGGACAGTAAGCAGGTACCTCTGAATTGCTATTTGGGTGGGATCACACAGCCCCCAGGAATACGAGGAGATCTGCACTCTATTCTACGAAAAATGACAGCAGGGTTCACCTTTCTGACTTTCAGAGAATCACAGAATGTTTTGGGTTGAAAGGACCTTACAGCCCATCCAGTTCCTCTCTCTGCAGGCCAGGGGATGCTCCATCCAGGCTCCCCAGCCCAATTGAAGGAGCAGCTGCATGTGCAGAGCTGTGGACTTTGTGCTTTTTCTGAGCTGAACAAACAAGGTAACCTGGGGTTATCACCTGCTGTGTCACCGTTAAGTCAGTGTGTCTGGCAGGTTTGCTTTCTAAACAAGCCTTTGGCCAGAGCCTGGCAAAAAAAGCCCTGAACTGTGGTACCATCTGAGCAGGGAATTGTGTGTTCCTCAACTCTGACAGGGGCAGCTCTGGGTTTCCTTCCCTCAGGAGCTGCTGGTGCCCATGTGCAGCCAAATGCCAGGAGCTGCTCAAGCAGAGGATTCTTGGCACAGCACAGACACGGGTGGGATGGAAGGGAGAACAGTTAAAAGCCTGAAAGTTTTTATTTTTTTACCTTCTCCGCTACTCCGTCCTCTCCCCCGGTGAAGAAATCCGTCTTCCTCCTCAGGAAGCTGAAGAAGGTGTTCACGAGCTGATGCAGGGAACAGGGAGAGGGTGGAGAGAAAAGCAGCAGTGAGCCCAGGTCACTCCAAGCCACCTCGTGTCTCTGGAGCAGCCTTTATCCTTTGTCCTCCCTATCTGTGGCCGTGCCAGGATCGCCCTGGAATCAGCCCCATGGCCACTTCCCGAAGGAAACCCTCAGCTGTAGAGATCCAGCTCCTGCATTCTCAGTTTGCAGAAGAGGCATTGGTGTGGTTTGCATGAAGGAAGGCAGCAGTTTATCCTCAGGTCCTGCTCCCACACCTCAAGCTGGCAGGAATGCATTTAACCATGCATACATACCCATATCCCCTAAATACATCCATATATACCGTATTTTGCTTCTTTGTGCACCTAAAAGCATGCAAACTTTATTTTTACAGCTGCTAAGGATCACCGATGAATGAACCAGCACCTCAAAAGCCCCTCTGGAAACTCATATTCTCCATGAATGTGGCTGATCTTTATTTCCCAGGAATTCTGTCCAGTGGATGTTTCAATCAGAGGTTTCACTACAACACGAGGGGCTGTTACAGAACCATTTTTTAAATACTATTTGTGAGTAGGATGCTCCCACACCCCCCAGCCTGCTGCAGGTCAGTTCCTGGATCTGGGAACCCCCAGCCAGAGGGATCGCGGTGGGATCGCGGTGGGATCGGGGTGGGATCGGGGTGGGATCGGGGTGCGATCGGGGTGCGATCGGGGTGCGATCGCGGTGCGATCGGGGTGGGATCGGGGTGCGATCGCGGTGCGATCGGGGTGCCTCAGCAGATGCCTAAGCACGAGCGGATCGCACGGTCACGACCAGGGCCCATGGCTGTGCTGGGAAGGATGAACTGAGGAGCTCCATCCTGCCCTGCGGTGCTTTGCTCCGCTCTGACCCATCACAGCCACTGCCCGCGCACCGGAACCGCCCGCTAAGGCCCGGGGGGTGTCAGACACGCCCGGAGGCGCCGGGGCCGGGGTGCGAGGCCTCATTAACACCGCACTAATTAACGAGCGGGGCTGGCGCTGCCGGGGCCGTTATCGCCGCTCCGGGCGCAGCGCACGTGCGTCCCGTGCTCCACGTGCCGGGGCGGGGCCCGAGGAGGCCGGGACGCTCCCCGCTCGCTCCTCCCGGTCCTGCCCCGCCCTCCCCGCTCCCGATCCCGGCGGCGCTACCTCGCGCACGCCGCCCTGGTGCTGCTGGGCCATGGCGAGCAGCATCCCGTCGAACCGGTCCTCCTGCTCCGCCGCATCCTCCGCGCTCAGCCCCATCCCGCCGCCGCTCCCGCACCGGGCCGCCACCGGAACCGGAACCGGCGTCCGCGGAAACGCCTGCCCCTCCCCGCCCGCCAATCCCAGCCCGCCCGCGCGCCGCTCTCTCCGCGGATTAGTCGCGGTTGCTGTCAATCCGAGACGCTCTCTCCTCGGATTGGCTGCGGGGGCTGTCAATGCTCCGGGAGGGGGCGGGGCTTGAGGCGCGCCGGGGTTGTTATAGCGACAGCTCGTGCGGGCCGCGGTGCCCGGGGGGGAGAAGGTCCCGGGCCTGGCGCCGCTCTCCTGTCAGGAGCTTGTGGAGAGCGAGAAGGGCTCCCCTGAGCCTCCTTTTCTCCAGGCTGAGCACTCTCAGCCGCTCCTGGGCCTTCAGACCCTTTCCCGGCTCCGTTCCGTTCCCTGGACGTGCTCAATGCCTGTCCTGGAGTAAGTGGCCCTTAAGTGACCCCAGGGTTTGAATTGCCTCAGCAGTGCCAGCACAGGGGGACAGTCCTTGCTCACCAGGGTTCGTGTTCAGCTGCTGTCGAGCAGCACCTCCATGTCCCTTTCCGTTGGGAAAACATGAGAATTTTGGCCTTTTTTCCTCACTTTTCTCCCATTCTGAAAATGGGAGCATTTTCCCTTCCCCAGCCCTGCGTTTCCGCTAAGAGACACGACCCCTGGGCCCAACACAGCCCGTCAATTCAGCAGATTCCTCTTCCTCCAGCATAACAAGAGCCTCCTGGGCAAGGCCAGGCAAACAGGCGCTGATAAGACAACTTCCAGGTTGCTCTTGCCAAGGCCGGAGCACCAGGGCCGTTGAACGCCAGGCCCAGACGAGTGCCCCGTGTTTGTCTGTGAACCCTGGCAGCGACACCTGCCCGATGGGGCCTTGGTGCCATGGTACAGCCTGGGGTAATGACTCTGTTTATCCTGTTTGGGTAATCCTGATAAGGCTACAGAACCCCTCCCCGCCGCCGATTCATTGAGAAAACGGCCGTTGACGCTGCGCAGGGACAACAGGGTTGGTTGGGTGGTTTTAATGAGAGCTGCTTAATCAGGCCGGTCAAGGCTGTGGAGGGGTGTTCACTGTGACCTGGCCTTATAAGAGCTGGCTGGAACAGCCACGGGCTGGCAGAGCTGGGAGGACGGGGACAATCCAGCCTGTGACAGATATTTTGGAAGGAATTTTACGTCTCTTTCCCACTAGCAGAGTTTTGACGAGGATCTGGCTCAGCCATGAGCACCAGCGTAGACATGGACTGTGAGAGGTGCCAGTGCCACGGCAAGGACAAGCACCCCGCCATCCTGTACACCCTCCTGAGCCAGAACCTGCACCCCGGTGGGGCCCGGCAGCGCTGCCTGTGCCACCAGCGCCGCACCGTGTGCCTGCGCACGCCACACGTCACCTGCCAGGCTGCCTCCGATGTGTTGTACAAAACCATCAACTTCATGAGAAACGTCGCTGCCTTCCACCTGCTGCCACGGGAGGATCAGCTCCTGCTGCTGGGCAGCTGCTGGGTGCCCCTCTTCCTGCTGGGGCTGGTGCAGGAGATGGTGACCTTTGAGGTGATGGAGGCCCCGGCCCCCAGCATGCTCAAGAAGATCCTCCTCAGCGGCCAGAGCAAAGGGCAGGAGCCCGAGGGGACGCAGCCCACGATGGCTGCCGTGCAGCGGCTGCAGTGGTGCCTCAACAGCTTCTGGAGGCTGGATCTGAGCCCCAACGAATACACCTACCTGAGGGGAGCCATTCTCTTCAATCCAGGTGAGTGCCAGGCCCTTGCTGGCAGCTGGACACGGAATCACAGCATCAGAGTCACTGAGCTTGAAATGACCTCTGAGATCATTGAGTCCAACCCGTGCCTGACTCCCACCTTGTCACCAGACCAGAGCACTGAGTGCCACGTCCAGTTGTTCCTTGGACAGCTCCAGGGATGGGGACTCCATCACCTCCCTGGGCAAACACAAGGTCTTGTGTCTTGGAGATGCTCAGAGATGGGCAGGTGTGGGAGCAGAGAGGGCTGGTCACCTTTTCCCTAACTGATCATTCCCAAATGCACTGGGAGGCAGGAAGGGAGGATGTCAAAACATTTGCCTGCCCTGCAGACAATATATCCTGGATTACTTTACTTTTAAAGCATGATTTTCCCAGTTAACTGCTCTCCCTCCCTCAGACAGCATCCCTGGAACAGCTGCACCTCAGCAGTGCTGTGTGCATCTCCTTAGTGTGGCCTCAGAGATCCCTTCTGAGAAATAGGAGGGGGAAGGGTGGCAATGGGAGAAACCTGGAGCTGTTTTCCATCCTTCCTCATCTCCCTCTCTCCCTCCTCTCCGTCGCAGACATCCCTGGGCTGAGGGCTCCCCTCTACATCAAGAGCCTGCAGTGGGAAGCCCAGCGAGCGCTCCAGGAGCTGCTGCAGCCTCTGCACCCCGAGGACCAGGGCCGCTTCTCCCGCATTTTACGGGTCACCTCCTCCTTGAAATCCATCCCTGCCACGCTCATCACGGATCTGTTCTTCCGGCCCCTCATCGGCGATGCAGACATGGGGGAGCTGCTGGTGGAGATGCTGTTCGAGGTCTGGCCGCACAGCCCGTGGCTGCCCCTGCCCTGCTGAGCTCCCCACGCCTTGCCAGTAGATGTGGGAGTGGGGAATTCGGGAGAGAAGTGCTCTGGACTCTGTGGGAACTCTGTGTTTCATTGGGGCCGAGGCTGGAGGGTCCCTGGGGAAGCAGCTGTGCCTCAGCAGATTTTACAGCAGCTCCTGCTCTGCCTGGGCCATTCTCCAAGCCGGGGATTGTGTGTGGGTGAGGGGTTTCCTTCCCTGCTCCAGAGCACGGAGCTCTGGTCCCAGTTTTTCCTCATTTTGCTGTGAACTCCGAGCAGTGAGGGTTGTCCTCAGCTTGGTCCCATGGTGTCCAGCAGCCTCAGTGGGATCACTGACCAACAGCAAACATTACGGAGTTAGCTCTGGCTCTGGCTTCTGTGCTTGAAATCTTAGAAATACTCAGGAAATTTCTTCAGGGAGAACGCCAGAGTGTTAAATCCTACGAGGTGTACAGACTTACCCTTCTTTTCCTTAGATTCTCTCTTTCCTCCATAATTCCATGAAATACAACAGTACTAAGAGCACTTAGGAGCACCTAAACCTACTGCATCTCATTTGGAGCTCTGGGCTTTCCTGTTCATGTGAAAAGTGAACCTTGAGTGGAGCTGGTTTAGTGGGAGATCCAAACCTCCTTCCTCGGAGTTAGAGTCAGGTGCCTCCAGCAGGTGAGGTGTCAGTGTTTTATAAGTGAACACTCGTGTGGTTTGTACATAAGATGCAATAAATTATTTTTTTAATAAAATGTTTGATGTTTTGGAACATGGTGGTGCCTTTTTAGCAATGGTGTTGGATTT
Source organism: Origma solitaria (assembly GCA_013397895.1). Classification (NCBI taxonomy): domain Eukaryota; kingdom Metazoa; phylum Chordata; class Aves; order Passeriformes; family Acanthizidae; genus Origma; species Origma solitaria. The sequence goes on along the minus strand of VZRL01003413.1, from coordinate 94,215 downwards.
GGGGTGGGCAGAAAAAACTGCAGTAACGGAAAGGATGGAATGGAATGAAAAGGGATTTTCCATAAAAATCCATCTGGCAATGCAGACAGGCTGGTTGCTGTCAGTGGGAGCTGTTGGCTGAACAGCCCCTCGGTGCTCCCAGAACACAGAGATCTCCAGGGGCAAATCCCCGTGTTGCGCTTTTCTCCAGGTCTTGAGATGCAGGTGCTGAGCCACTCCCGAGGGTGATGTTGAAGGCTGCTCTGACTCACCCAGCTGCCAACAGGCACAAACCCTGTCCCATTTTCCACGGCTGACACAGGTGAGGTGTCAGGCAAAGCCGCACGAAGCCTCCCTGTGCCCACGGAAACGCCCAGAATCTTTGCTGGCAGCACAAGGTGAGGAAGAACTGCTGTGTCAGCCTGAGCCTGCACCACTGCCACTGCTGCTGCGGTGATCTCAGCCCCGTGACAGCCTTTTTCCATGGGCAGGGAGCGCCTGAGTCACTGCATGGTGCCCACAGGCCACGGGCAGCGCCAGGCCCAGGGAGCCACACAGAATTCCCAAAATCCCAGGGACAAGGGATGGCTGCGGGCACCCTGTCCAGCACGGGACCCACCTGTGAGGGGGTCTGAGCACAGCTCATGGGACTGGATGGGGGGCACGGCCAGACCCCGTGCATGGGTGAGGACAGGCAGCCTGGACACCCCGGGGCTTGTGACCCCTGGGGCTTGTGACCCCTAGGCTTGTGACCCCTGGGCTTGTGACCCTCAGGGTTTGTGACCCCCCCCGGGGTCTGGCCAAGCTCTGCTACCCCCAGGGCCTGTTAAACACCTCCACAATGGGGGCTGGACACCCAGAGGGCCTGTTAAACCACCCTCCCATTGGGGTCTCTTGGTCCCCAAGGCCTGTGACCCTGCCAGAGCCTGTCTGTCCCCAGGTCCTGTGCCTTCCCCCACCCAAGGTCCCTCTGTCCCCAGGTCCTGTTCCTTCCCCCGCCCAAAATCTCTCTGTCCCCAAGCCCTGTGTCCCCCCAAGCTCTCTCTGTCCCCAGATCCTGTGCCTTCCCCCCACAAGGTCTCTGTCCCCACGCCCTGTGTCCCCTCAGGCCCAGGGTCACCCCTCTGCCACAAGGCGGCGCCCTCCAAGTGTCGCACGTGACGTCATCACCG
>VZRL01003413.1:61357-87268 GCA_013397895.1 Origma solitaria | reverse complement strand
CCCGTTTTTTGGGTCGGGGGTTCGAGCCCCCGCCAGGCGGAGCTGTGCGTCCCTCCGGCCGCCGGAGGGCGCTGTGAGCGCGGGGGCCGCTCCTTGCCCGGAACGCGGCGCTCGGGCTCGCGGCGGCCCGGACCCGTTGCGGGGCACCGGCCGCGGCCTGTGGCTACGGGGGGCGGTGTACCGGCACCGGGGGATTCACCGCCACCGGAGGGTAACGAGGGTGAGGGGTCTGGGCAAAGAGCGGGGGTGGGCAGGGAGAAACGGCGAGTGGGGAACGAGGGCCGTAGGGGGGAAGAGGGGACGCGGGGAGAGCGGAAACACGGGGGCAAAGGTAGTGATGGGGACAAGGGGGACGTGGTGGAAAGGAGGGAGGGCTATGGTGAAAAATGGGGGCACAGACACCTTCCCTTCCTCTCCGTGGCTCCCTGGGCGTGAGTCCCAGCACATCCCCTCCCTGTAAATGCAGATCAAACGGTAAATGGATGTTTCCCTCTCTCAGGAGCAGATGAGGCACCATGTCTGAGGGCAGCAGGGGCAGCTCGCTGGCCTTTGGCCAGGTGGTCATCGGCCCGCCGGGCTCCGGGAAGACCACCTACTGCCATGCCATGCGGGAATTCCTGGGCCGGCTGGGCCGCAGGGTGGCTGTGGTGAACCTGGACCCTGCCAACGAGGCGCTGCCCTGTCCTTGTGCCCTGGACATCGCCGAGCTCGTCACCCTGCCCGATGTCATGGACAGCCTGCGCCTGGGCCCCAACGGGGGCCTCATCTACTGCATGGAGTACCTGGAGGCCAACGCGGACTGGCTGCGCGACAAGCTGCAGGAGCTCAGGGGACACTACATCCTGTTCGACTGCCCCGGGCAGGTGGAGCTCTACACCCACCACGAGTCGCTGAAGAACGTCTTTGCGCAGTTGGCCAAGTGGAATTTCAGGGTAGGGATGGGCTGGGTCAGCGCCTGGCACCACACGTGCTCCAGGCTCCACACCCCATGGGCACAGGGCGGAATTGAGGGTACTGATGGCTGTTGCCTTCAGGATTTTTTTTGGCCTTTCATGTGAAATGGCTTTATCAGGGAAGGAGGGAAATTTTGCCCTATTTTATGCTGGGAGTGATTGGCAAAAGAGTGGCCTGTTAGGCTTTTAGTGGGATTAGGAGCAGGAGCACAGATTCCATCCTCACACTTAGCACGAAATCCCAAAATGGTTTGGGTTGGAAAGGACCTTAAAGCCCATCTTGTTCCAGTCCATTCCATGGACAGGGACACCTTCCACTAGGCCAGGTAGCTCCAGCCTGGCCTTGAACACGTCCAGGGAGGGGAAAGCTGTGCTCCAGCATCTTCCCCACAGCCCAGGTGTGTTTTACCCAGAGTGGGGGTTCTGTGTGTGCTGAGAGCCTTGGCACTGCCCTGGGGAATCCAGGGGACATCCCAGGCCCCTCCTGCAGCCTGGCCAGATCCCTGTGCACCCCGTGGGATGTGCTCTGGGCTCCCTTGCACAACGGGAGCTGCAGGTGAGAGCAGCCCCGGGAGCTGCTGATGCTGCGCTTGCTTTGCAGCGCGGCCAAACCATGAATGTGCAAACCCTGTGTGCTCTGAGCAGGAAGGGCAACTTCATTTGCTTGAGAATGTCACTGGGAATCTGCACATTAGAGCTTATTTTCATTGGAATAAATGGACATGGGATTGGAGTTGCTAAAATAAGACATTTACAGGGTTGTTTTATGCTCTCCTGGGTGCTCACACCTGCCTGGGAGCCCCAGACTGGCTGGGTTCTGCTGCTGTGACTCAGCCTCAGAGCCCTGACTTGGAGTGACATCCCCAGCTCTGGGACCACATTGTTACAGCCACACAAAACCCAGGGAATCGAACTGCTCGTTAGTGTAATTATTAATTATTAGTGCAAACCACAATTGCCTCTCCCAGCAGAACATGGTGTGCTGCAGTTACTGCTCCTGAGTTGGCCTGAGCATTCCAGTGGGGAGGGCAGGAATCTGGAGGCACTTTTGGTGTTCAGGAGGGAATTGCCACAGCACCCACCCCAAAAAATATTCAGGGTTCAGACAGGTGTGGAAACTTCAGCTGCAAAGAGAGAAACCCTGAGGAAAGGGGGAGCAGCTGCAGGTTGAAGTTTCCTGTGGTGCTGTTGGTGGAGCTCTAAAAGCCTCCCCACAGCCCTTCCCTGAACCCACAGCGATCCATGGGTGGGCATGTGGCAATAGACCCTTTGACATACATGGATATATGTTCAGCCTGGAGACGAGAAGGATCCAGGGGCCTCGGAGCCCCTCCCAGTGCCTAAAGGAGGGATGGAGGGAAAGGACAAGGTGGGGTGGCTTCCTGCTGCCGGAGGGCAGGGTTAGATGGGATATTGGGAAGGAATTGTTCCCTGGGAGGGTGGGAAGGCCCTGGCACAGGTGCCCAGAGCAGCTGTGGCTGCCCTTGGATCCCTGGCAGTGTCCAAGGCCAGGCTGGACAGGGCTTGGAGCAGCCTGGGACAGTGGAAGGTGTCCCTGCCATGGCAGGGCTGGGACCAGGTGAGCTTTGAGGTCCCTTCCAACCCAAACCATTCCAAGATGCATTGATGCTGTGTTTCACATGCAGGAGGTGGAAGGTGGGTGGTCATTTCCCTGTGTGGTACAGCCAGGTCTGAGCATTGTCCTGTCACCACCCCCAGCCTGTCCCACCAGCCTGTCACAGTCTGACCCTGTGTGTCCCTTTGTGCCTTTGCCCAGCTGGCTGCCGTGCACCTGGTGGATTCCCACTACTGCACAGATCCCGGCAAGTTCATCTCCGTGCTCTGCACCTCGCTGTCCACCATGCTGCACGTGGAGCTGCCCCACGTCAACGTCCTCTCCAAGATGGACCTGATCGAGCAGTACGGGAAGCTGGGTAAGGGAGCTCCGTGGAGCCACGGGGTGCTTTGGTGAGGAAGGGACCTTAAACCTCATCTCTTTTGCTTCCCTGCCGTGGGCAGGGACACCTTCCACTGTCCCAGGCTGCTCAGAGCTCCATCCTGGCCCTGGACACTTCGAGGAATTTGAGGGGGAGGGATGTGGAATTGGGCTGTGTCAGGTGCAGGGTGGGTGGGGAAACTGGTGTGAATCTCACTGTGCTCTCCAACTTCCGACTTGCCTTCAGAGATCCCTTTCTCCCTGCAGCTTTCAACCTGGATTATTACACCGAGGTCCTGGACCTCTCTTACCTCGTTGACCATTTGGCCTCCGATCCCTTCTTCAGGAATTTCCGCCGCCTCAATGAGAAGCTGGTGGAGGTGATCGAGGACTACAGCCTGGTGTCCTTCGTGCCACTCAACGTCCAGGTGACCCAGCAGGAGGGAACAGGGAGCCTTGGATGTGTAGCAGCTGCTTTCTGCCTGCTCAGAACCCCAGGGCGGGAAACCTCAGCTGTGAAGAGACTCAGGGCTGGAAAACAGGGAAACACACCCAGACTTGTAAATGATCTGTGGCAGCCAAAGGAAAAGAAAAGGCTGATGAGCTTGGGGCTACCTGGGCCTTGTGTCCTGGGGTGGGGAATCCAGGCTCCCCCTTCCTTCAGCTCTTCTGGACTGCATTTCAAACCTGGGCAGAGGATTATCTAAAACCTTGTTAAATGAGAGAGCAGTAAATAATGAGAAGACTGGGAGGAATACATTGGGGAGGGAGGGCTGGCAATGTCCTTAATCGGGCACTTGGCAGAAGTGTCAACAGAGGTAAATGGGCTGGGAGTGAGAGGCTGGAGAGTGCAACCCGGCCAGTACCAGTGTCCTTGTTTGTCCCTGTTTGCCCCTGTTTGTGTCCCCAGGGCCTCGGGCACTGTGAGGCTGGCCCAGAGCCCTGGAGAAAATCCAGGGTGCAGCCCGGCATGAGCTCCTGCCTGTGGGAAAGCAGCAGGTTCCCAGTGTGCTGTGTCCCTCCCTCGCAGGACAAGCAGAGCATGCGGCAGGTGATGCAGGCCGTGGACAAAGCCAACGGATATTCCTTCGGGGACCAGGAGCACCGGAGCCTGGAAGCGCTGATGTCAGCAGCTGTGGGAGCTGATTTCCACTTCGCTTCGTATCCTTTGTGGTGTTGAGTTTCATTTCTCCTCTTTGGGGCAGAAAGGCTGGAGTTTGCAGGCCCAGGTTGTTCGTAACACCACCTGGTGGGTGATGCACCAGAGCTGTTGCTAACGGATACTGTGAATGTGTCAGGAGTGTTTTGATAACTTTCCTCTCTCATATACCTTTGGACAGGTTCTTTCCTTCTCCTCCAAACCATAGAATTGATCCTCCTGGACTTGTCAGGTCTGGGATCAGGCAGAGCCAGAAATAACTCAGGTGATGCTGCGTCTTCCTGATGGCCTTCGGGCTAATGTGAGGTTGGGCTGGTTCCTCTCTGAGAATGTTCAGAGCTCCTGCACAAGGGAGTGTTCGAGCCCAGCCCCTTGTTTTCCTTAATTACTGCGTTATCAGCACCCTGGCAGTGCAGGAGAAGTATGTGCAATCTCAGGACAAAGCTGTGGAAGAGGAGGTGATGGATCTGTGACACGCCCTTCCCCGGCTCCTCTGTTTTGACACCTCTCCTTTTCCTTCCCGGAGTTTAAGCTGTGACTCAGAGCGAGTGAAAGCCTTTCCAGGCAGAGTCTGGACTCCCTCTCCGGGTGGGTTTGACCCCCGAGCTTCTGCCCTGCTGCCCAGAGCAGGGATTTGGGAGAAGGGAGGTGGCTGAGGGTCTTCCCTTAGGCACAGAGAGGTTGAGCCAGGGAAGGCAGGGATAGCAAGGAAAATCAGAGAGATAAAGTCTCCTCCATCATGACCAAGACAGATTCAGAGAAAGAAAAATCAGTTGGAGCTGCCTCATGTGCAGTGAGGCTTGGGGCACCAGCCCTGGCTCTGCTGCAGGAGGAACATGCACTGCCCCATGGATTCTCTGAGGAGAATCCAGGCCGAGACGCCTCCACGCTGTCTCGAGGACAGAAAGATGTTTGTTTTTCTTTTTCTTAGAAATAATGATGGACTCTTTCTTAATAAAACACTCCCCGGTCTCACTTTCATCTTGGGAGTTTGCTGAACCTGAATAAATAAACCCAAGAGTACTCCAGAGCCCAAGGCCAAAGCGCCTCGGGTGGAACGTCGGCAGCTCCGCGTTGCGAGCACAGCTCCTCCACGCTGGCTGGGGCCTGTCGCTCTCTGAAGTGCCTGAGAACAGGCTCGGTGCCTGCTGCGGGGAGGGAGGGCTGCGGGACACCAAAGCAGGTCACTCCTGGTGATCCACGGGTGCTCCAGAGGCTGGAGCTGGGCACAGGAGCTCACACACAAAGTGCCAGCTCGGCTTTTGGAGGCTTTTGATGAAGAAAGCCCCTGTGTGACTCAGCTCATGGTTTGCATGTGGGGCCTTTCCCAGGAGCAGCCTTGCGTGTCCTCATCCACCTTCCCTTTCCTGGCCTTGCTTTCTCCATGTCCCAAATCCTGGGGCTTCCCCTCCTTCGTGCAATTCCCTCTCTGTCCTCTGCCGCTCTGAGCCTCACGTGCCTCCTGCCCTGATCCCTGCTCCAGGCTGCGGCTGGGCCAGGGGCTGGAAGAGCTGGGGGATGGACCAGGAGGGCTGGGGGTGACAGGTAACATGTCCCCATCATTCAGCCTCTGAGTGCCTCCCGGCAGCTCCACGGGATGGGAGCGGGCACGACTCCCGATCCCAGCTCTTTGCAGACTCAGCATCGCCTCTTGCCCAAGACCTTGCATAAAATGCAGCAGGATTTTCTCACAGGATGGTTTGGCCCTTGGCAGAGAGATTGGAGACTGGATCCTCAATGGATCCAAATGTCAGTGGGGTCTTGGGCAGCTGGGCAAGGAATTAAAATTAATTATTCCTACATCTCCCAACTCTGTGGCCAGGATTTGGAGACGAGGAGCTCAGGGAGAGGACAAACACACACATGGTTGTGCTTCAACCAGACCCCTTCCCAATGAAACTGAGATTGCAGATATCAGAGTCAAATCCCTGTCTGCTGCCAGTGCCTCAGCTCTTCCCCAGAGCCCAGGGATTTCCCTGGGTATTCCTGGCTGAAATCCAGCGGCTGCATTTCAGTGCTGAAGCTCTGGAAGTTGATCTAACCATAACCGAGCTGAAATTCCATCCTCACCCTGTGGCTTGTGGCCTTGTCCCGGTCGTTTTGGAGTTCCACAGTTGCTGTGAAGGGATGGGAGACGGGGTCATAAAAATATTAATTTTATAGTGGCTTTTTCATGGCTTTGAGAGATTTGGTGGCTTATAAGGGTATGGTCAGGTCAGGCTGAATTATGCAAGAGCCATCAGACCTTTTGTGGCTTTTTGGCTTTTTATATTAATACTTTGAATACCTGCAGCCTCAGCCTCGCTGGTGTTGGGGAAGATGGGAGCCAAAGGGGATGGAGAGTGCTCAGCTCAGCTCAGGATCCTCCGCCGTGTTCAAGCCGAGAAACGCTGAGGTCTCAAAGAGCTGCAGCCCCAGAACTGCAGAGGTTTTGGACCAGGGATCTTACAGACAGCCCAGGCTGAGCCACAGCCCAGAGGGACCATCCTGCTCCTGCTGGGGTGAGAGGGAAAGGCTGAGCAGGAGCCAGGGGAGGCTGAGCCCCTGGTGTGAAATGCAGCTTGCTGCTGCATCCACACCCCGCAGGCTGGGAGGGGACACGGCGAGGCTCCCGGGGCCCAGGGAGGTGACACTTTGGCTCCTGTCGCTCCCGTTGAGCAATTGGCGGGGCCAAGGGCCAGGTTGAGTCACCCCAAGCGAGGCACATCCCTGGGAGGGGGCCCAGCTCTCTGCCGAGCTGGTCCTACCTGCTGAGCCCACCCTGACCCTGGGACTGAACCCGGCAGGGCGGGATTTGGGGGATGAAGGGATTTGGGGTGTCAATCACAGCCAGGGGAACTTTGCTTCGCTGGGTCCTTCCCGGGCTCCAGCCCTAATTTCCGGCTCCGTCACGGAACCTCTGCCCAAAAGCTGCAGTGCTGCTCTCTAAGGGTGATAAAAAGCCTCTCCAGAAACCCCTGAGGTCCCCAGAGCAGCCTGGTGCCAGCCTGGCCAGAGGCTGCCCCGAGGCCAGGGGCGATGGCCACCATGTCTGGGTGCCCAGACTGGAGGCGGCTCAGCCCAGCCCAGCCCCAGCCCCGGGCACAACGCCCTGGGGGATTTGGGAGAGCTGGTGACAAGGACAGGCCTGGCTGTGGGTCCTGCGGCTCCCACTGAGGATGGGCAGAGCCTTCTGCAGGCAGCAGAACATCCCTGCTCACCCTCCAGACCTGTTTTGGTGGCCTCTGCCCCATGGCTACCAGCCCCTGTGGATGGGCTCTGCCAGGACCCTGCTGGGAGAGTGACTGTGACCTGGGGGACCTGGCACCTGCTGCAAAGGTGTTTAAGGCACTAAATTCACATATTTGAGAGCCTTCAGGGATGCCAAAAGCATTCCACAGCCACGGGACGAGGACCAGGATAGGGATCAGGGTCCCGATGTCCCCCTGGTCTTTCTCCCAGGTCCTGCCGCCCTACATGAAACAGGGACAGAGAGACCCCAGAGAGCACCCCCCACTCCCCAGCAGCACAGCCCTCTCACGGGAGGTGTCCTGGGGATCCAGGGCCTCCTTCCCAGCCTGGAAAAGCTGCTGGACCAGCTGGGAGCCGGGGAGCACCGTCCTCCTACACGGCCCAGCCACGCCGCAATTGCAGCAGCTGTTGAAATCTGTTAACTCCTGGGGAGCCGCGGAGAGCCCCCAGCCCCAGGGGTGGACAGACACCCGCAGCTCCCACCCCAGAAGCCTCCAGTTTAACCAGTCCGGGTGTCCCCAGGCCGTCAGGTCAGGGGCCAGCGCAAGCCCTCGGCTCATTTTTCCCATCAGCTGCCCCGGTTTGGGTAATTACAGGTCTGGGGCTGTTCCCAGGCTGGGAGTGCTCAGGGCCAGGTGGAGGCTGAGCTTTGGGGTCCCTCAATCGTCTCCCCCCGGGACTGGCCCTGACTCCACTGGGGACCCCCACCTCGGGGGCCAAGGCAGCCCCAGGGTCTGTCGTGATGGGGCTGGGGAGGTATTGGGGCTGGGCCAGGGGGGCTCACAGGGGTTCTCTTTCTCTGCTGGGATCTGCTCCAGGTGTCCCATCCCGGGCAAGGAGATCGTGGTTTGTGCAGCCCAACCTCCCTGAGCAGAGCCCTGGCAAAGCTCATCACATGCCAGGCCAGTCCCTTGCTCCCTGGACACCCCACAGCTCCTGCACACACCAAGAGGGCCATTTCCCTGCTCCTGCCTCATTTCCCCCAAAGCCCAGGAGCTCCTGGCACTCCCTGGGCTGGGATTTGGCCATGCCAGGGCTCGGGGCTGGCATGTCCCCCATGTGCCCAGTTTGGGGCTCCGGTTCAACCGGGGCAGCACGTCCTGAGTCACGGCGCGTTTCCTCCCGGTGGTTCCCATCAAAGGCCGGCTCCTGCCCAGCCCTGCTGGCTCTGGCGAGCTCATAGCCCAGGGTGCCGTGACTGTATTTTATTGTAATTATTTTTCATGTTGAAACGCGCTGGTGGGAGGGGAAGGGGGAGGGAGCTGCGCCCTTCGCTGTGGCCTCGTGCCAGGGCCAGAAGTGCTGAGCTTTCGCCTGTCCCAGCGCGTCTGGACCTTGGCAGGGACGTCCCCACCCCGACGACACCCCAGGGCTGTCCCCATGTCCCTGCCGATGCAGCTTTTGTGGATTTTCCTCCTTGGATTTAGAGGAGCCATGGGGGGGACCTGGGGGCCAGCACGGGGATGTCGGTGGCAGGTTTGGGGGAACTGTGCGTTTGTACCAAGTCTGGGACAGCCCAGAGCAGGGTCAGGGACCTCAGAGCACCCCACAGAGCAGCCAGCCCTGCGTGGGGCTGCCCAAACCCTCACCCTGTGGATGCACAGCCCCCCTGAGCCCTTCCACGGCTGCAGTTCACTCCGAGACTCTTGTGGGGCTGGGGGCCAATGCTGGGGGATCCTGCTGTGCCCCACCCCGCTGGGATGGGATCCATGGGATGGGAATATGGGATGGAATCCATGGGATGGGATGGGATAGGATGGGATGGGATGGGATCTGTGGGATGGGATCCATGGGATGGGATGGGATGGGATGGGATCCATGGGATGGGAGGCAAGGTGGAGCTGCCTGGACACATGTACAGGGAGAGACGAGGCAGACGAGAGGCAGAGGTGCAGGAGAAGGTTTATTGGAGAGGCACAGAGGCTTTGGCAACATGAGACCCCCCTGGAATGGGGGGGCTGCCCGGCCCCCCCATCGGCCCGGCACGGCCCCTCACCTCCTCCTGTCGCTGCTCCAGCCCTGCGGGACAGGGGCTTTGGAGTTGGCCAGACTGGACACCCCCACAAAGAACGTTAAATATTGGGAGCCGACAGCTCTCCGCGATGGAGGCACTCCCTCTCCTTTTTTCCCCTCCCCAGAGCAGAGGATAGGGGAGAGGGAGGGGCACTGCCAAAACCACCCCCACTCCTGGCATCCAGGCTGGGGTGGCCATGGAGGAGCTGAGACTCCTCCCCCTCCCACACCAACCAAAAAAAAAACCAACCCAAACCAAAAGAAAAAAAACCACCAAAAACCAAAAGCAAAATCAAGGGGAAAAAAAAAACCCAAAAAACAAAAAAACCCAAACTCAACCCCCCAAAAAACAAAAAAAAAAAAAAAACCCCTCANAAACAAAAAAAAAGCCCACCAAAAAAACACTCCCTCCCGAAAAATTAAAAAAAAAAAATCCCCCAAAGATATTAAAAAAAAAAAAAACAAAAACCAAAACCAAAAAAAGCCCAACACGAAGAGATGCCGAAGGGTGTGGAGCGGGGCAGGTGGGGGCCGGTCCCCAGCTCGGCAGGGGCCGTTCAGTTCTTGGGCTCTTCGCCAGCCTCACCGCCGTCTTCGCCGGCGCACTCGGCTGTCCATAGCGTGAGGTTGTCCCTGAGCAGCTGCATGATGAGCGTGCTGTCCTTGTAGGAGTCTTCGCTGAGCGTGTGCAGGTCGCCCATGGCCTCGTCGAAGGTGGTCTTGGCCAGGGAGATGGCCTGCTCGGGGGCGTTAGCGATCTCGTAGTGGAACACGGAGAAGTTGAGCGCCAGCCCCAGGCGGATGGGGTTCGTGGGCTGCATCTCCTTTTTGCTGATGTCCATGGCCTCTCGGTAGGCTTTCTGGGCCTGCTCTATTGCCGACTTGCGGTCGTCCCCGGCGGCCACCTCGGCCAGGTATCGGAAATAGTCGCCCTTCATCTTCAGGTAGAAGACCCTGCTCTCGGGATCGCCCTCCTTCTTGATGAGGTACTTCTCCAGCAAGCCCAGGACCTCCTTGCAGACGTTGTTCAGCTCCTGCTCCACCTTCTCCCGGTACTCGTTCACCAGCTGCGCTTTGTCATCGCCCTCCTCGGTTTTGTGCTCGATGCTGGAGATGACCCTCCATGCCGAGCGCTGGCAGCCCACCACGTTCTTGTAGGCGACCGACAGGAGGTTGCGCTCCTCGTTGGACAGCTCGTCCCCGTGCTCCACCACCGCCTTCATGAAGTCTGCCATGTCCTCGTAGCGCTCAGCCTGCTCGGCCAGCTTGGCCTTCTGCACCTGGTGGTTCCTCTCCATGCTGGGCGCGGCGCGGGGCGGGCGAAGGGCGAGCAGCGGGGCCGGGAGCCGACGGAGCCTCTGCCGAGCGCTGCCGCCGGAATTCGCTTTTGGCTGCGCGTCGGAGCCTCGAGCGAGAGCAGGAGGAGCCAGCCAGGTCCAAGGAGTGTCCTCCTCCTCCTCCTCCTCTGCTTCCTCCCCGCCGAGCGCGGCCTTAAAAGGAAACTCGCGGTGAATCATCGCCCGCGGGCGGCGGGCGCTGGGGAGGGGGCGCGGGGCGGCCAACGCCCTGCCCTCCCCGTGGGTGCAGCGCCCGCCGGTGCCCCGAGGGTCTCCCCAGAGCCAACGCCCACCCGGCACCAGGGCACGCCCATGCCGCTGCTGAGAGCGCTCGGAACGGCGGCAGGAGCTGCGCTGTCGTTCGGGGGGGACGGGGACACGCGGCAGAGCTCCACTCTTTCCCCCCAGCCCCCCGGAGAAATGGGCCACGGGGTGTGGCCGCTCGTAAAAATGGGTTCCTCCCCCCCGAAAAAGTCATATCACTGTCGTTTTTAATATGGTGATTAACTCGCCGGTAATTGCGAGGGCTTGACGGGCAGGTATTTATTCCCACAGGTGGGGAAACCGAGGCAGAGGCTCCGCACCTCTCCAGGCGCCGCAGGAGGGACCGTCCCCAAAAGCGGGGCACAGCCACCCCACGCCCTTGGGGACCCCCAGACACCCCGCGGTGGGAGGAGGAGCGAGGGGAGACCCCAATCCCAAAAACTTGTGCTCCTGCTCTGCCTTTCCCCACCCCACCATCCCACCGGGGACGTTTCCCCTCTCTCGAGCTCCAACTGCAGAGTGTCGGGGTTCGCTTTCTGGGAGTTTGGGGTTGCTCGCGGCGGGCCGTGGGCCGCGGTGGCAGCGCAGTGCCCGATAGGGATCAGTGCTGCGCCTTGCGCTGAGTTTCAGTGCGGAGCTTGTTGCCACACGCCGGGCGCTGCCGCGGCCCCGCTCCCGATCCCAATCCCGGCCCAATCCTGGCCTTATCTCCGTGCGGGAGCGTGCGGGCAGTGAAGGGAAGGGCAGGGTGGGGTGGGGCGGGGGCCCGGCGGCTCCAGGCCAAGGCCAAAAGGGGCGTTGTGTATTTTTTAATGAGCCTGACTCGCAGCTTTGCTCCTCCCTGCCAGCACCCGGCCGGGAGCGCCCCGAGATCCCCCCGTGCTCCCTGCTCCGCTCCCGCAGCGCCCCGGTGAGCCATGCCGGGGATGGAGGACACGGCAAAGACATGAGGATGCTTTTCCCGGCTGCTTTCAGCCCAGGAAAACACCCCCAGCCTTCACATCACTCGCTCTGCACCCTGGAAAGGGATTCAGGGCTGTGCAGCCCTGCCCAGCCCAGCCCCTGGCGGGGTCGGGGTACCCCCGAACCATCGAGGGCTCCCGTGGCAGCAGCACGAGGGTGCCCAGCCCCACCAGGGTCCCACAGCCCCTCCGTGTCCCCCCCGAGAGCCACGTGCAGCACCTCCGCAGCGATCCGAGCTCCTTCCCCAGGTGAGCTGATCCCGGGGGAGCAGGGTCCGTCCCCGAGTCGGGAAAAGCTCTTCCCGAGGGAATGGTGAGCAGCAGACCGCAGCCTGCCTCCCACCCTCTGCCCGGCAGACAAGGCAGACCCACTGAGACCCTCAAGAGCTTCCACCAGGCACAAAACCCAGCCCCCATAGAAGGATTGGGGCCAAAGGGTCAGTCCAATGTACCCAGCCTGCCAAAATCCACCATCTTCCCTCGAAAAAACGCAGGCAGGAAACCCCGGGTGGGTTAATCTGAGCTCACACTCCTTCGGGAAGCAAAACTGTAATATGGGCTTGGGGTCTGCAGTCCCCAGCCCTGGTGAGGGATTCAAGGCCTGACCAGGCTTCCCAAACCTTGGGGTGATCCTGCCCCACCCTGCACTAAGCTCCTGAACCCTGTGCTGTGGGGAGACCCCAGTGGGATTCCCCCTTTCCCAGCAGGACACGTGTGGGGTGTGGGTGGCTCAGCCTCGGATCCGGTGTTTGCTCAGCCCCTGCCAAAGGGGCTGAGCTGCTGCCAAATGTTGGCTGTGCCGGGCTGAGAGGAGGCTGCAGGAACGCTCTGCTCTACCGGTTCCGTGGAAAACCCGTGGTGGGTGAAGGGCAGACCCCACATCCCAGCGCAGGGGCTGCACCATCACCCCTGGGCACCCTGAGTGCCGAAGAGCAGCACCAGAAGGTGCACCCCAAACCTTTCTGTGGTTCTGTGATCAGCCCGGGGAGGGGGCACACGGTCAACCCCAGCCCTGGGGACGCTGCCCAGGTCAGTGCACGTCTGCAGCCCCGTGAGCCGCGGGCAGGCGTGGGCCGGGCGCTGGCAGGAGGCAGAGGATGCTCATGGCCATTGCCAGCGGCACTGGAAGGATGCTCAGAGCCTGTCTGGCCACCCTGGCCAGCCGTGCTGCTGCCCTGGCTGTGGGGACGCTGCTCGCTCCCAAAACTTCAGTGGACATCGCATTTTTCCGAGGGCTGCTCACCGTGCCCTGGGTCCTGCGGGCACTGCCTGGTGCTCCTTCCCAGCCTGGCCTGGCCCTGCCCCTGCACAGGAGGGTGCAGAGCCACGGGCGGCTGAGACTGGCCCCGAACTGTGCCGCAGCCCAGTTTGGGAAGCTCCTGGCTGCCATTGCCACGGCCACACGGCCAATGGCAAAGGGGTGCCAGCCCTCGGTGGCTTCCCTTGGCTCTCTGCTCGGGCCTGCCCAGGCAGGAGCAGAGCCAGACAGCGGCGTACAGTAAATAGGAGAAACCTTTATTCTGTTACAAAAGTAAAAGGCATAAATAGATGGTGAATCCTACAGGGCTGGGACAGGCCTGGCTGCTCCTCTCAGCTCCCAGCCCAGGGGGGCTGCTCAAGGCGTTGCGGGGCTGAACCCCTTCCCCTAAAACCAGAGCTGCGCTGAGATGAGACTGGAAGTGCGGAGCTGGCCCGGGGGGCTGCAGGGATAAACTGGCCAGGTATGAATTCCCATCCGGAGAGTCCTCTGGCACACAGACACAGCTGGAGGGGCTGGGGGGGTTGGGGGAGTTGGGGTGTGGTGCCCCTGGCTCGGCTGTGAACTCTGCCGGGAACCTGCTCCTTCCAAAATCCCTTTGGGGCGCCAACCATGGCATGCCAGCACCTGCGGCGGGGACACACGGTCACTGAGGGTCCGGCTGGTGGCCACGGGGAGCCACCAGAGGCCTCGGGGTCCGTCCGGTGGCGGGAGACAGCAGCACTCCGATTATTGCACTCGCTGCTGGGATGGGTGTATGGCTTTGGGCTCCGAGGGACGCCCGTCCCGGCTCCCGGAGCGGGGCTGGAAAAGCTTTTCCTTTCCCTCCTGGGGAGGGAGGAAGGCGCAGCCCTGGCGAGCGGAGGCACTCGAGGTGGTCATGGCTGTGGGCTCGGCTCCCGCGGGATGTCCCACGAGAGGCAGAGGCTGCTGCGGCTCACGGCACTGGGTCCGCCCGGAGCGAGGAAGAGGAGAGGGGAGGAAGAGAGAGTTAGTGCCAGAAATACAGGAGTGAGGAGCAGCAGGAGCAGGGCAGAGCGGTCAGGCTCTCTGGCAGAGTGGGAACGGGCTGGGATGGAGTGAGGAAGGAGCTCCATCCCTGCCCCAGGCTCATGGAGCTCATGGGGTGCCGCAGGGAGGGACAGAGGGGCAGCCCCACAGGGGACACAGGTGACACAGGCCATGCCCTGAAGGAACCTACCTTGGCCACGGAGGAACCAGTGCTGGAGGGAGGAAAAGGGGCAGGGGCACAGAGGGATCACCACAGAACGGGTCAGGGAGGGGCACAGACTTGCCCCGGGGTCCAGCCCTGCTCAGGCCACAGCTCCGTCCCGAATCTCTGCCGGGCTGGGGGTCCCTCACACAGCCCCCCCGCAGGGTGACCCCCGCCAGCCGCGGGGTCCAGGCGCCCCTGCCAGCCCTGGCCATGCGTCCCACACATGTCCCACACGTGTCACATGCATGTCCCACACGTGTCACATGCGTGTCACACACGTGTTACATGCGTGTCACACACGTGTCACATGCGTGTCACACACATGTCACATGCGTGTCACACACATGTCCCCCACACAGCCCGAGCGGCTCCAGCCCATGCCCAGCCCCAGCACGAAGCCGAGGGGGCCCAGCCCTGAGGTGACCCTGCCCCGCCCAGTCCCGGTGGCATCCCGGGGGGACGGATAGGCACACGGATGGGGCACGACCGGAGGGTGATGGGCTCCGAGGACAGAGCTGACATGCAGGGGAGATGAGATGGTGGCTCCAGTGGTGAGAGGGAGAAGAAAGCACTTTCTTACCAGCCAACCCTCAGAAATGAGGGCAAACCTCCGAGGTGGGGCACATCCCGTCAGGCTGTGCAGGAAATGGCAAAGTCCTGGCAGGCATCCTCCTGGAGAAGACACCAGAGGTTATGCACCTCACACCTCCGCAGGGCCAGAGGGGTGGCACAGGTGGGGAAAGGAAACTGAGGTGACAACAGCGGGGAAGGGACGAGGCCCTGCCCAGCCTGGAAATGTGGGACAGCAGAATCCCTTCACTCCAGCAGAAGTCACAGCAGCACCAAGTGCTGCTCATCCCTCGTGGCAGGAGTTTCCAGGAGCTCCAGGTGAGGCCTGAGCCTACGAGAGTCCAACTGGCACCTGGGAGATGCCGAACACCAGGACACACCTGCCCTCTTCTGTCTTCAAGGAGGAAAATAATAATCCAAGCAGTTAACTCTTTAAAAATAGAATTTTATTGAGTAAAAAGGAAACTGGTTTAAATATAAACAGGAAGGAGTCTGGCCCCTGGTAACCCCCCTCCTCCCTGCTCCTCTGCTGCCCCCCAAAATGTGCTGCCCCTGCCCGAGGCTGAAACTGCTCTGTCTGAGCCAAGGAAAGCTGACAGGCAGCTCGGCACGGTGAGCCTCTGCCCTGGTGCCAACGTGCACAACGCTCCCTGCCCACGATAGAAAACGTTCAACATAGAAAAAAGTCCTACAAATTGTGCAAAAATATCCAGCAGCTTTTACTAACACGATTCAAGTATTGCTACAAGGTTTGTGACTCTCCCTTCACCCCAGGACACAGAGCTGGCTGGTGGGTGCAGAGTGATGCTCATGGATGAGCGGCTGGAATGGCTCCAAGGGTGCTGGGGCCAGCCCTGGGGACAGGGGACAGCCCTGGGGACAGCCCTGGGGACACTGTGCTGTTCAGAAACCCAAACAAGAGCACACCATGAGCTTCTCAGAGACCAGCACCCTCTCACTGCTTCCTCTGCGAAGCTCCACCTGGAAGGGTGTGACCCTCAGGAATTCACACACTTTTCTGTTCCCAAACCTGACCCCTGCAGCCTTGTGACGTGCATCTCATGAGTCACAGAGTGTTTCTTCTTCCCCTGACCTGTGTTCTTGCTGCAAAAGGTGTCTGACCAACTGGCAGGGCCCAAACACAGCCCCCCTTGGCTGGGGGGAAGGAACCCAGGAGCAGCAGGGACCACCCAGGCCATCCTCAGCTGCTCCCAGGGCTGCAGGGAGCCGGAGCCCTCGCAGCTGAGCAGCTCCCCAGGCACAGCAGCGCTGGGAGGGGAAGCTGCTCCAGCCCAAGACAGAGCAGCCCCTCCGGGCGGGCACAGGGAGCAGGAGGTGCTCAGGGACACACCAGGGACACCAGGGGGGTCACACCTCCTCCTGCCCAGCCCCAAGTGGCAATCATTTGTCAGTGCCCACCTCCCACCCTTGGCCCAGCTCACAATTCCCAGCAGGAATCACAGCGATTCCCCAGAGCTCAGGGGGCTCCCCAGGGACCCCCCTGCCTCCAGCACCATTCTGAGGGTCCTACAAGCTGTTGGGCTCTGTCAAAACCCCTGACAGGCCACATCACAGTGAAACAGATAAACAAAACATAATAAATAAATGTAAAAAAAGAAGGCAACGCATGGCTCGAGTCTTTGGCAGCTCTGGGTCCCAGGGCTGTCCCGCCTGAGGCCAGGGAGGTGACAGGGGAAGGAAGTGGCTGGAGCAAGGTGCAGGCACAGCAGGCACTGGGAACATCACAGCACTGCTAGGGAATGCCTCCTACCATGCTGGTGTCAGTTTTGGCTCCGAAGGAAGGGATTTCACTCTTGGGACTGGACGGGGTGCCGAGATCTGGCTGGATAAATCCTCTTCTGTCTATCAAACTGGAAAACAGGAAGGGAAGTTCAGGGAATGAAGACTCAGCTCACAAGCCACAGGGAGGGCTCTTCTGCTGGCACTGGCAGGATGCTGGAGCACACGAGACCCATCCCGTGAGCCACAGACCATCCTGTGAGCCACAGACCATCCTGTGAGCCACAGACCTGTCCCATGAGCCACAGAGCCATCCCGTGAGCCACAGAGCCATCCCGTGAGCCACAGACCATCCTGTGAGCCACAGACCATCCTGTGAGCCACAGACCTGTCTCCTGAGCCACAGAGCCATCCTGTGAGCCACAGACCTGTCCCATGAGCCACAGACCTGTCTCCTGAGCCACAGAGCCATCCTGTGAGCCACAGACCTGTCCCATGAGCCACAGAGCCATCCTGTGAGCCACAGACCTGTCCCATGAGCCACAGAGCCATCCTGTGAGCCACAGAGCCATCCTGTGAGCCACAGACCTGTCTCCTGAGCCACAGACCATCCCGTGAGCCACAGAGCTGTCCCATGAGCCACAGAGCTGCCCCACAGGCCACCAGCCAGCCTGAGGCACAGGGAGCTCAGGGCCACCACAAAGCCAAAGGGGAACTGGCCAAAGGGCCTCACAACACGAAACCAATGCGAAAGAGCAACAAACTGGAGTAAAACGCTGCTCTCCTCCCCACAAGCTCCCAGCCTGGCTCCCTGAATGCACAGATTGACCAACTCTGAATGGCAGCACTGCATTTTGGCACCTCTGAACCCCAAAAAAAAAGCCTGGGGGCACTTCAGAAAGCAGGGCCTGATATGAAATATGAACCACATTTTGCTCTGCTGCTGTTACATTGAGTTAGCAGCACTGAGCTGCTCCACATGAATCCAGATTGGATCCTCCAAGGATCCCCACATTCCCAGGACAGGCTGGGAGCTCCAAGGCAGGTCCTCAGCCCCAGGGAGGAGCAGAGCAGGGCCTGACTCTGCCCAAGTGCACCATCTGGTGATGAAGCTGCAATCGTCCTGTGCTCAGGGACACTCCCAGCCAGGGAAGAGCCTTTGGTGGGGGACAGTGAGCATTCCAGGTGATCTCAGTGCTGGTAAAGCCCAGGGTCTCTGCACTGCCTGGTGTGGATCTCCCTTGGCTCTTTGCCTCAAGCCCCAGAATACAGGAGGAAAAATGTGCCAAGAATCACAGACTCACAAAACAGTTTGGGGCTAAAGGGACCTTAAAGATCACCTCACTCCACCCCCTGCCACGGGGACAAGAAGTGCCTCTCCTGGTATTGACCATCTGCCACCAATCAAGTCCTTCGGTGCTGTTCTTCCCCTTATTCAACTGCAGGATGTGTCCTATCTTCAAGTTCCATGAAACAATTACGAGTGACCCAAACTCATCAAGCTCCAACACCGTTCCTCTCCTATCTGTCTCCAGACCTTCTCTGCAGAGTGGGAAACTCTCCTTGTCCTCATCAGAGCAGAAGAGTTTGTGCTGACTTGGACCACGACAAATCTGTCCTTCCCAAGGCCCTCCCCCCCAGGAGATGCAATTCCCAGTGCTGGAGGCCAAAGGCTCTTACCTGGGGTGGAATGGTCCACACAGCACTGCACAGCAGTTCGTGAGGATACTTTTATGGCTGTAGGGATTGGCAAACTCCGAGCCCCTCTTGTTCGACCAGGACCCTTTGATCTGAAAGGGACGGACGCAGATTAGGACGGGAAAGATGCGAGAGGAGACAATGCCACAATAATGGATAACGGAGGTGGAGGTTTGTCTCAAAGCAAAGACAGAGGACGTTTGCAGGAACGAGCAGACATCAGCTGCCTCTGCCAAGGGTCAGCCCTGCAGCTGGAGAGCTCCCAAGCTGTGTCCTCCCCGTGCTGGGCAGCAGCGTGTCACTGTCACTGCTGTCACCATCTGCCACCCCAGCCCCGTGCTCCCCCAAGGCTGGCAGCCCATCAGAGCAGGACTCCAGCTCGCGCTTCCCCCGGGCCCCTCGGGCTGAGCAAACAGTGAGGGGATTCCCAGCCCAGCACCCCGAGCAGCTGCCGGGGCTCTGCTTCTGAAAGCGCCTGTGGCACAGCAAGGGGGGCAGCTGCTCCACCTGGCCCGGGCTGCACCGAACCACCCACGGCACATTCACCAGCACATTCACATTCACATTTACCAGCACATTCACCAGCACATTTCCTCCTCTTGTTTTACTTCCTCTCCCCAGCTGCAGCATGAGGCTGGAGCCAGAGAGGGAACAGGCCACCGGCGCTGCCAGCACCGGGACACAACCTCCCTGAGCTTCACTTACACAGCCTTGAGCAGTTCTGCCACACCTCTGAATGTGAGGTGGAGGGGAAAGGGGAAAAAGCAAAAAAAAAAAGGGATGCAAACATGCCTTCTGCAGTGCTGGAAGCTCCCAGCAAGGATTACAGGTACTTTTGGCCAGAAGGGTGAATTTTGATTCCAAGGATCAGACAGATCCTGCTTTTCCATAAAATCTGCCCCACTCAGGGCACTCATTTGGTCCCTGGAGTCTGAGCACACCCCAGATTTGAAGGTAAATCTCATTAGATGTCTGAACATCGTTTGCTAATGAGAGATGAGGAACTGCCAGACACAAAGGGACTGGCCCAGGCTCTCAGAGGAAACCCGTGGTTACACGGGACGCTGAATTCACATCACCAAGCTCACACCCAGATACACCTCTGGGGCCAGCCTGCCTTTTTTAATCTCAGAACTCCTAATTTTAAGCAAGGCCACAAGCAGACTGGAAAAAACATACACGTGATGGTTCTAACTCAGCCACCTGAAAGTGCAGCCGTGGGCACAGGCTGCTTGCTCTGCACCGGGTTATCGCAGATGGTGCAACGCTGCACTGAGGCAGCCAAGAACTCCCTGAAAACCTGCTCAGGATGGGTCAGGGGCAGCCTGGCAGAAGGACAAACATCCAGGTACTTACATCTTCGTTCGTGGTCAGGTTGGAGGCGACTAAATAAGTGTGAAAACCTGAGAGGCCCAAAATAGACCAGACTGAGAAAAAACAAATCACCAGCTCCAGCACAGTGAAACTAAAGTCAAGGAAGTCTCAAGGAACAAAATCATCCTGCAAGGAGAGGCAGAGGACTGTTTGGAGAGGTTTAGGCAAGCTTCCCATTCCCCGAGCTGGTCTGCAAGGCACAGCCTGCTCCAGCTCTTCCCTTCCCACCTGAACTTGCACACTGGAAACAACTCTGTCACCCATCCTTAGTCCCAGGTAGTCAGGGGACTAAATTAATTGGGGAAAGGACACCAGGGTGACCTGCGAAGAGCTCCGGGCCCCTCTCTGTTAGTGATTAGTGGTGCTGGACACCCCGAGCAGCTGCTGGCAGCAGAAGGATATCTCGCAGGGGTCGTCTTCAGAGTGGCCAGGAATCCATCCCTCTGAGAGCCTGCAAAGAAAACAGAACAAGGAATGGCATCCCAGCAGGCAGCCCTGCCCCTCCAGCCAGAACTCCACCCCCGAGGGCTGTGTGTATCTGTCTGCCTGCCTGAGGAACATCTGCAGTCTGGAACGCTGCAGAAATGTCAGCGCACGGACACGGCTCCAGGAGATTCGGGGCTGATGGGAAACTCACCTTCCCTGCCAGGGTAGGGGCAGATGCACCACCAGCTCATCTGCTCTGGGGGGAGAAATCCCATCCCCAGCTCCCAGGGTCCCTCTGCAGCGAGGTGCAGGTGGATCTGTGGCTCCCTCAAGTCTGGGACCCTTTAATCCCCCACCTGACCCATCCAGACCCCTCCTGTGCTGTGTCCCAGCGGAGCAGTGACCCAGAGCTGTGCCGGGAGCACCCCAGCAGCTCCAGGGCGTGGGGACTCACGCAGGGTGAGGTGGGTGACAACGCAGGCGAAGATGAAGGCGGTCAGGAAGGACAGGGACAGGATGAAGGCGTAGAAGTAGCGGTAGTTGCGCTTCCCCACGCAGTTGCCCACCCAGGGGCAGTGGTGATCGAATCTCTCTGGAACAAAGGCACGAGGTGAGGAGAGCTCCTGCCCCTCACACCCAACCCGAGCAGGCTCTGCTCAGCCTCCCAAAATGAGGAGCTGCAAATCGATCTATCCCCACCCCAAGGGCAGAACCTCTCTGCAGCAGTCCAGAGGCACAAAGTTTCCGTGGTGTCTGCACCAGCCTGGGGCCAGGACACACACAGTGTGCCTGCATCAAACCCTGTGCAAAACCGCATTTTACAGAACCCTTCTCCCAGAACCAGGGAAAACAAAGCAATGGAGTTTTGGACGTGCTGCCCCTTGCCCTGAGCCACTGCACTGGTGCTGCTTTCAATTTAAATGGGAAGGAGATAGACCACCCAGCATCTTGTTTTATAATCCTTCAGGAGAAGCAAAAAGCAATCTGTCCAGGAACACAAGTGAAGGATCACCAACAGGAGGGAATGGCTGGAGCTGTGTCAGGGGCGGTTTAGATTGGATATCAGGAAAGGTTCTTTCCCCAGAGGGTGCTGGGCACTGCCCAGGCTCCCCAGGGAATGGGACGCTGCCACAGCTCCAGGAATGTTTGGACAACATGCCCAGGGAGAGGATGGGATCGTTGGGATGTCTGTGCAGGGCCGGGAGCTGGGTCAATGTGGGTCCCTTCCAGCTCAGGATGTCCTATTAATAACCCCATTTCCCCCGCAGCCCAGCCCGTGCCCTGCCCCGCTCACCGACGCAGTTGTCGCAGACGCTGCAGTGCGAGGTGCGCGGGGGACGGAACATTTTGCAGGTGTAGCAGTACTTGAGCTTCACCACGTACTTGTTGATCACCACCTCCATGGTGCGTGCCGGGGGCCGGTACGTGGAGCTGCCCATGCTGTCTGCAAGGACAAGGAGGGACACTCACAGCCCTGGGCCACCCCCGTGTCACCCCCAGCTGCCTCCTGGCAGGGGAAGGGCTGGCACGTGCTCTCCTGGCTTTAACAGAAGCCAAGACAGGATTTGTGGCAGGACAGGCAGCCAAGAGCTCCAGTCAGCTCCTTGCAGCATTATTTATGTCCTCTCTTTGTCCAGTGGCAACGCCGCTGGGATGCCAAGAGGAAGCAATTAGTGCCCAGTGCTGTGGGAACGTCAAACAATTCATAAATAGTGAGTGAAAGGCAGCAGCCCAGGAACAGCAGCTCATCTCCGCGTGTCCAGGGGGTCACAACGTGAGGAGGCAACGCAGGCTGGGAGTGCACATGTGGCTCTGCCTCTGCTGTGACAGCAATTGGGGTGGCCCCAGCAGGAGCACCCCTGCCACTGCCAGCACACAGCCTGTCACCCAAAGCTGCAGCACTGCCAGCCTCCAGGGACTTGCCTCCGTCACCGTGGGGAAGGACAGCAGCAGGTCTCAGCTGCTCCAGCAGATTCCCTGGAATTTGACATGTGTGTGTTTGCAGCATGACAGGATTCCTCCTCCTCCAGGTTTAAACCGGGGATTTTTAGGGCCACGGCAAATTCCATCTGTGTGTGATGGCACTTCATTATTCCCTGGGGACAGGTGGCTGGAGACTGTTCCTCTGCACAGCAAAAGCTGGAAACCACCTGTATCATGTTTGCAGTTTTGGGGGTCATTCCTTTTAGCCACTCCAAAAAAGTACCTTTCCAACTGTCAGGAGTTCTTTGAAAACAGTGATGCAACAGAGAGCATGTTAAGAGGATAATAAGTGGATTATATTAACAGTAACAGCTGGCACATCAGGCAGCATCTGCAGCCAGATTACTGCTTCAGGCCCTTATAAATAGAAACATGGATCACCACTCTGGGGATATTTAAAAGCCGTTTTTTAAGTCAGATGTAGAATTACTGCCTTGCAACTGTCTTCAGCGGGACAGATTCAAGCTGTCTCACATCAGCTTTGCTGAAGCATTTGTCACAACCTGTCACATCAATGAGGTCCACAGCTCCTGGATGTAAACACCTCCTTGGCTGTCCCCAAACCAGCGTGACAGAGCAGTTTTTGGAAGAGGACAAACATTAGCCTACTCTAAAGAACATGCTGCAGCACGGCAGGCTCAGTGGCAAATCACAGTATCAAAAAGCATTAATTATCCTTCAACTCTCCCGCCTGGGAAAGCGCTGGGACTGAACAGGAACAAAGAGCACCTGAGCTGCTCTGCAGATGCTCTCTGAGGCACTGCCTGCTGTGCCAGAGCTTGTTGCACCTCTCACCGCAGCTGGCAAACACAGTCAAGCCTCACCACCCGATACTCTGCATTCTTCTGCCCCCTGGACAAACATGAAGGAGCCAAGTCCAAAAAATGGGAGTCCCTGAGTCTGAAAGGTGCACGGACACATACACAGAGCCATGCACAGAACCAAACACAGAAGAGGGATCAGAGCTCTCACCGATTCGCTTTTCCAGGTCTGCAGCCTCACTGGGGGTGGCTCTGGGCAGGATTCCTGGGTCTCTGAAGCTTGTCTGGAGCAGGCAGCTGATGACGAAGAAGAAGAGGACGGCGGCGATGATGGGGATGGCCAGGGTCAGGTGACTGGCAAGGAAGGGGCAGCTGTAAAAAGAGAAATAAAATGGAATGGTTATCAATCATTGCACAGACACGCTGCCAGCCGGGACATCACACCATGAACTATCACGGGGTAGGGGGCTCAAGCACTGCTGCTTTGTGGAGACCTGTGGGGTCAACAGCCTTTTGGGGTTATCAGCCTTTCTGGGGGTGTCCTGCTCAGAGCCAGGAGCTGGACTCGATGATCCTTGTGGGTCCCTTCCAACTTAGGATGTTCTGATTCTGTGAACAGCAAGAGCCAGGGAACACTGGGGTGGTACTGGGAAGATGGGTTTGCAGCACCGAGACACACCAAGGGCCCTGCACACAACCCCTTCTGCCATCCCAGAATCACATCTCAAAAACCCCCCAGCCGCCCCAAAGCCTGGTCACCTCTACAACATCGGCACCCAGAACCAGCGACCAACACCCCAAGCTATGCAGGGATGAGAATTAGGGTGACCACGATCCCGCTGATCCAACACACAACGCCGACAGGGAACTTGGCTTTGATCCAACACAGCTTTGCTGCCTCTGGATGACTCTGTGCCCTTCAGGGCGTGCCAGATGTTTGGCTGAGGACACCTCCCAGCACTGGGCACTGTGACAAAGCCACCAGGCACCTCAGCAGCGGATCTGGGGCTGTTTTCCCACAGATGGGGACCGCTGGGATCTCACCCCACGCCAGGGCAGCTCCGTTACCCGCGGGTGGCAGCTCAGGACAGCAGAGGACACAGCCTTGCACACTCACACAGAGCCACTGTCCCCTCCTGCAGAGGGATGATCAGCACCCAGAGCCAGCACGGGACAGGCTGCCCCAGCCCTGATGGCTGCAGGCAGTGCTCAGGCTCTGCAGCACTCTGAGAGGATTAAGCAACTTTTGTTTCACCTCCCCAGCTCAGCTGTCCAGAACAAAGCAGCCACCAAGCAACAAAACCCCTTCAGCCCAAGCCTGAGCCCCTCGGTCCTCAACAGAAAGGTCTGTGAAAGGAGAGATGTGAGCTTGCTGTCACTCCTTTCCTGGGAGAACCTCCAGAGCCCACTCTACCCCATCAGGGAACAAGAAATCACATAAATCACAGAATCCCCAAATTATTTGGGTTGGAAGGGACCTTAAAGCACATCCCATCTCCCACTCCCTGCCATGGGCAGGAACACCTTCCACTGTCCCAGGCTGCTCCAAGCCTGGTCCAACCTGGCCTTGGGCACTTGCAGGGATCCAGGGGCAGCCACAGCTGCTCTGGGCACCTGTGCCAGGTTTTCCCATAGAAACCATGAAGTGCAGACACAGGCAAGATGCATTTGCTGTACGCCCGGCAAACTGCAGCCCCCTGCAACAGAGGCATCCTGCTAAAGTAACAACTTGGAGAGCCCCAGGGCATCTCCGACCACGAGAGAGTGACTCGGCATGAAGGCAGGCCGAGCAGATGTCCTGTGCTCTCTGCCTGGCCACACAAAGCCTTACTGTGCTGAGCTGCCCGTCAATCCCAGACGCGGCAGAAAGAGCTGTCAGGGCACGGATGGCGCTAAGAAAGGAGCTTTTCCGTCGGGATGCTGTGCCTGCTTCTCGCAGCTACCTGTCCCTTTCAGCTCAGCTGACTTCTCAGAACCTCTAATCTGATCAAATACCTTCATCTCCCCACCAGCAGGCTCGGGCAGCTTTACTCCGAGCCTTGAAGGGATAACCTCGTTATCCAAAGGCACCATGGCCCCCTGCTCCAGGGAAAAGCAGCTCCCATCCCTCCCGCGACAGAAACAGAGGCAGGACATCGGAATCCCTCTGAGGTGTCAGCAGCCCGGGGTGCTCCTTCCTCGGCTCCCCAGGGCAGCACAGGACATAACGGGGTGCTCCTGACCATCCCCTCTCTCCGGCTGCAGGAGCAGGGAGCCTCCTGGAGCAGCTTTCCAAAGGAAAGGGCACTGGGGAGATTCCGCTCCCTCTTCCCCAGGCTCCGCTGCATAATGGGGGCAGAGGTCCAGGGCAGAGCCTCGAGGTGGGACCCCGAAGGATTTCACCATTTAAAAGAAACACTATTCCCGGATTCCAGTGGTGGACAAAGCCCACCAGCCTTGGGGGTTTCTTGGCTGCAATTTTGTGCCAATTCTCTTCTTGGAGCCAGGAGGGGAGACTTAGAGGGTGTATTTAGAGGCCAGTGGGACATCCGGGGGGATGTTAAACCCCTTCCTGGGGCCAGACTGAACAAACAAGGTGAAGAACCACCCCTGTCCCCCACAAACACACCTGGGGACAGGTGATGGGGCCGTGGCTGCCTGCAAAGGGGAGCTGGGGCCTGTGCCGTGGGGAGAAGGGAGGGACACCGGGGGAAGGTGGCTCCGCAGCCCTCCTCCCTCCCAGCACGGGCTGCAGAGTGGGGTGACCTAACTCCGGCTCCCCAAAAGCAGGGGCTAAGGAGGGGCCAAGCGCTGGGCAGGGACCGAGGCACAGACCCGCACGCTCCCGGTCCCGGTGCCGCGGCCGAGGCCCGGCCCGCCCCGCACTCACTCGAAGGCGAAGAAGAGGCCGCTGGTGGTCAGGATGAGGCCGAGCGTGAGGACGAAGACGCCGCTGTGCCGTGCCAGCATGAGGCGGCCGCCGCAGTAGAAGCGGTTGCGGCCCGGGAACACCTCCCACTTCCTGCGGGGCCGCCGCGCCGCTCCGGGCCG
>VZRL01003413.1:49112-61241 GCA_013397895.1 Origma solitaria | reverse complement strand
CGGCATAGCCCCGCCCCGCGGCACAGCGCCCCCTGCCGGCCCCGCCGCGCCACCGGGAGCGGAGCAGGCTCGTGCCCGTGCCGAACCGACTCCCGACCCCGACCCCAATCCCAAGCTCGGCACCCATCCCGACCCCGGAACCCGAGACGCCGACGCTGGCCGTGATGCCGATCCCGAGACCCCCGACCTCAATCGCGATCCCGGCCCGGCGGAGCGGGCTGAGCCGCCTCTCCGGTAACTTACAAGTGTTTATTGGGGCCGTACATGTGCCCACACAGCGCCCGCCGCCCCCAGCACGGCCACCCGCTCTGTGCCCCCTGGAGCAGCCTGGCTCGGAGTCCGGAACCGGGCTCGGCACCGTGGAGAAGGAACCAGAACAGTCTGGGCCCTCCCTGCCTTCCTGCCGTGCCCACAACATATCGCAGGGGATCCCCAAATCCATCACATGGATCCTGCCGTGGATCAGTGCTTGCCATAACCTCCCCCAGGAGATGCAGGAATAGAGGTGCATTCCCCACCCCAGGCAGCTGATGGCAACTGCGTAAATGGAGGAGTAACTCCCTTGTAACTCCAACAACAGGGTCATCATGGGCACGTCAGGCTTTGAGAGTAGGTGAGTTCCAGTTCTGACCAGAGCTCCTGTCCCACTGCCAGTCTGTGCCAGCGGAGCCCACTATGTCCACGGGAAGAAGTTGCAGTGCAGGATCAGCCCCAGCAGCCAGTAGCCCAGGAAGAACCCCAGGATGCTCTTGCTGAGGGGGGTAATTAATTGCCAGTTCAGCAGCAGCCTCACAACGAGGTTGTCCCGAGTCCCTCTCCCACAGGGAGATTTAGCAGGAAGAGGCTTCCCAGAGGTTGGATTATCAGTCCCTGCATTCCAGAGTAAAGGCTCGTGCTCCTGAAGCAGGTGAGCAGGGAACCAGTACAGGATGGGAGAGGAGGAGCCAAGGAACCGCGTCAACACCTGGAGACAAGAGGCAGAGGAGAAATCACCCAAACTGCTGTCACTGCCCCAGCCCCACAAGGAGTCCCTGCTGTGTCCTACCTGTACATGCATGCAGGAGAATCCGAACGCCAGCAGGGCCGTGGCGTGGACCACGTACACGAAGGCAGCAGGGCCACAAAATCCATCTCTTGGCTTTCCCTCCTCTTCACTCTTACTCCTCTCTAGACCAAGAGTCAGGCAGTGCCGGGGGTTTGTGCTGACATAGGTCCAGGCAGCCCATAAGCCCAGAAGGGTGACAGGCAGAGCAAGCAAGAAATTTGGGATCTGTCTGAGCTCAAAGTACCTTAGAAAGCCCACATTCCAGTAAGTGTCTTGGATATAGGAATAGACCAGAGGGACGTGCTGGGAGCACCAAGGGGGTTTAGTCCCATCCATGCCTGGCACACGATAGCCCTTGTCCCAAGCCAGCTGCAGCAGTGGCTTGGGAATAGTCTGCTCCAGGCCTGTGCCAGGACTGCAGAACCTCACGTAGGCATAGTACTGAAACAAAGCAAAGGGCAGAAAAATCCCAGCACACATCAGGGCTGCCGAAGATGCCAGGCTGAGGACCTGCTTCGACACGGCAGGGAGCTTCCTTTCGGATGCTGATCCCACCTGCAGCTGGAGGGCAAAGCGTTTGCCACGAGAGTAGAGGAAGAAGCCAGCGTTAATCAGCCCGTTGGCACGGGCCCCAGAAGCCAGCGAGAAGAGCAGCCCACTGAGCCAGCTCTGCCCCTTCTCCAGCTGCCACATGGCACTGAAGGCCAGGAAGGCAAACATGCTCTCTGAGTAGGCAGCTGCCATGAACACGCTGGCAGGGCTGAGGGAGAAGAGCAGGGCCGCCAGGAAGGCCTGGCTGCGCCGCCGCAGCACCGCACAGCCCAGCTCGTACAGGGCAGCGGCTGCCAGCACCGAGAGGAGGCAGTTGAGCAGCGCGGCCGAGAGCAGCAGGCGGCTGCGGGGCTGCAGCTGCGGCGGCCACGGGGCCAGCCCGGCCAGGGCCCGCAGGCTCAGCGGGAACAGCGGCAGGAAGGCGCAGTTGTGCTCGAACAGGTACCCACGCTCGGCGATGAACAGGAAATGCTCGGCGTCCCAGCGGCCTAGCCCGCCCAGCAGCCGCTCCAGCAGCGCGTCCCACGGGCCCTGCTGCCCCAGCCGGGGCGGGGAGAAGGCATCGGCACGGTGATCCGGGATCAGCAGGTTAAACACGGCCTGGAAAACAAGACAGGACCGAAGGCTAGCAGAGATGCTCAGGTGCTGAGAGCACTGGGCAGGAGAACTCCTGGGGTGCAAACATGGGGTGAGAGTGGCACCAAGGGGCTGTGCCAAAAAGATGCCTGTGAGGTTGTGAAAAGGTGCAAACACAACCTTTTGGGTATTTAGAGCTGAACAGAACAATGCTCTGGGACAGATCGAGCATGAATCCCTGCAGAACTGCCCAGGGAAAGCTGGTCACAGCTACCACTGGGCTCTGTGCTGGCTGTCACGAGCAAGCTCTCCCATGCTCAGAGCAGGATGTCTCTGGATATAAGACTTGGGAGGAATCTACAGGAGAAGATTATTGTTCCTTTTCTGTGGATAAACACACTTTGAGCCAAACCAGCCTCTTGCAACAGCAGCATGAAAACACTGCAAGTTACAAGGAAATTTATGCAACCTTACTCAACAGTAACCTGTAAGTAAAACCCATGGCTGCATATGGTCTGTTGGCTCTCCAGAGGAGATGATCTCCCCATTGTGCAGAACCAGCACATGGATCTCAGGGGCACTGAAAGGAGAAGCCTGAGAGCAGCAAAGCCCAGCAAAGCCTCTCTGGCTGGAGGACAGACTTGCCTGCAGCAGCAGCGCCAGGGCCCGGCAGCGCACGGCGAACCACATGACCTCTCGGAGCTGGGGGTCCAACCTGCTCCACAGCTCCATCCTGCACTTGGGAATTGCCTCAGTAGGTCACTGATGCCAGGGGAATTCTCCTCCCACTTTGGGAAACCTGTGTTGGTAAACAAAGAGGACAAAGAAAGGGATTTCTGGCTTCAGCCTTATTTGTGAATTTTGCACCTTTATTTACTGTCAGGCACTTCAAAGGGTGCAAATCTCTGTGAACAGGAAAGTCGCTTATGAAAGAGATCATGGATCTGGGAGATGACGCAGAGACCTCTTTGATATTTTTCCTATTTAAAAAAAAAAATCCCTGACTTTTAAACCTTGGCCAAGACACTGAAGGAGAGAGGTTATAGTGTGTTCCCTGACCCCATTCCTCACCGGGCTGGAGTAAATCCCTGGAGCAGACAGGCTCCTCAGCTGCCTCAGCAGGGACACCAGCAGCTGGAGCCAGGGCTCCGCCAAGCATCCTCACACACATCCACTCCCAATGCAATGAATGGGATTTAAGCCTTTTTTTTTTGGAACAGAGACAGAATTCATGTCACCTCTGAGCGTAACCCCTGTGTACGCAGTTGCTGTGTGGGGCTGGCGGTGCTGCCAGGAGCTCCCTTCTCTCTCCTGCTCCGTGTTTGCCCCTGGGAAGCCAAGAATGGATTTACTCAGCTGGCACCAGCTCCGCCAGAGCAAGGGGGAACTCGGGCACACATCTTCCCCCAGCACAGACACAAGCTCTGCACCATTCCACCCTCGCCACCTGCAATTTTCCAGTATTTTGGCAAAGCTCCTGGCTCCTGGCACCTGCCTGCCGAGCACACTGCACATGCTGAGGTGGCTCCCAGCCACCTCCTCCCTGCAAACCTCGCCTGTGGCATTTAAACCTCTTTGTAGAGCCTCCCTGGTTTTATTTCTGCGTGCCCTGGGTGAAGGGGTGGCCCAGCTCTGAACCCCTGGCCCTGAGCCACGGGAAGCAGGCGGGATCTGCTGTGCAGCTTTTTAAGATAAAACATTTCTTCCGTTGGTTCGCCGACCACCAACTGCTTTTCAGTTTGAGAAACACACGGCCCACAGCTCTCGCTGGGTCCCAGTGACACCACATCCTGCCCTTGTCTCTGCTCCAGCACTTTATAACACATAAAGATCCCCAAAACAATCACTCCACAATCTAAAATCACTGAGATTTCCCTGTTGCCCTTTTGCTGGTGGAGAAAAAACCCTGCCAGGCTGAAACTGCATGAAAGGGCAGAGAGCAAATCATCAGCAAGGCAAAAAACCAAGATCCAAACTGGCTCATTGACAGTTCCAATCCCCAGCCACAGGGTTATGCTTCCTATTTAACCACAAATAAAAGTTTTGGGGTTGCTCCTATTCCCCTTGTGCTCCCCAGCACTCACAAAGCAACTGGTGGGAGGCACATTCTCCTGAATCACGAAGCTGTGACGTTATTTTAAGCTAGGGGACACTTCAACCCAGCTGTAAACTCTTTTAAAGCACGTTCACAGCTGCAAATCCTATTAAAGCGCAGCGGCAAAAATTGTCCCGGCACTTTAAATATAATTTTTTCAAAAAGCAGAGAAAAAGCCTCGCCTGAATGTGCCAAGAGAGCTCAAAGCAAATAGCTTTAAAAAGCCTGTTCTTGTCACGACGCAGCACACCTTGTGACAGAGCAAAGCCTACAAAAGAGCTGCAGCCCACAAGCCCCGTTTGGATCGAGAATGCAGCGTCAGGAATGGCTCTGCCCCAAAAATTCCGTGGGAAAGAGCACCTGCATGGACACAAAAAGGAGAGGGAGAGGCAGAAGTGCATTAAAAATATTCCATCAGAAAAAGATGCAAATTCTTAATTAAAGACGTTTTTCCCTCTGGGTTCCGTGCCTCCCTTCGCTCTGAGATGCGAAACAGCGCTGGAAAAGGGCTGTGAATAGGGACAGAGCACTCTGGGTGACTGAGGACGGACACGGGGATCCGGCGGGGCTCGAGCAGTGCAGGGCGGGGACCAGCCGGTGGCAGCAGCCGCTCGCCACAAAGGCATTTCCTCCGCCGCGACTGGCAGCCAGCTCCTGGCGACGGAATTCTGCTCCAGCCTGCATCCCAGCACAGTCTGGGCACCTCTTGGTACCTCTCCAACCTGCTGTGAGATTCAAGAGACGCTCCAGACGTGTTTTAAAACCTCTTCTAACCAGGATGCCAAAGAAATAGAGCAGGATTTTGGAAATCCTGTTTGCCTGGTGCTGTTTCTGTGGGCCTGGAAGCTCTCAGCCTTCTCTCCTGCCCGGTTCCAGCTGCTGGTCCAGAGGCTGAGCTCCAGCAGTGCTTCCCTTGTATCTGAATGCAAATGGGACTGCTTTTACCTCTCGTAACAGCTCACGGGGGTGAACTAAAGCTGCTCTGGATCAGAACACAACTGTGCCTGCTCCTATTGAGGCTCAGCTTCAGTGGCACCATCCTACAGAGACAGGACAACTCCCGCACATCGGCGGGGCCGCGGCTCCGCCGGGACCGGGGCTGTCCCGGGGCTGTTCCTGGCCTTTCTCAGATGGCCAAAGCCGCCGGGACGCTGGCGGTGCCCACTCGGGCAGGATGGGCACGCAGAGCTGCTCCCCTCGAAGATGAGCCAGGCTGGTGGCTGGCAGGCGCCTCGGCAGAGGTTGGGTGGTGGCTGAGGTGATCACTGGGGCTGTTTCCAGAACTGGGGACAGCTACACCCGAGTTTGGGAATGGCCGGACACAGGAGGGCACACGGACCCGCCCGGGGCTGTCCCGGGGCTGTCCCCAAACAGCCCCCGGTATCTCCCCTGCCGCCAGCGAGGCCTGACCCCTCACGGCTGGGACCCCGGGCGAGGCCTCCCGGCGGATGGGCCCTTCCAGGCCTCACCGTGCGGCTCCTGCCGCCCAGCGCCGGGCCGAGGGCGGCGGGGACACCCCGATCCCGTTCCGCTCCCGGTCCCAGTCCCGGTCCCGGTTCCAATCCCGGTCCCGCTCCCGCTCCCGGTGCCGCCCCCTCCGCGCCCCCATTCGGGGGGGCAGGAGCGCCCGCCCCCTCCCCCCGGCGGCGCGCGCGCGGCCCCGCCCCCTCGCTCTCCCCCTCCCCGCCCCACCTGAGCGCGCGGCGCGCGCGCGGCTCCATCGCGCGCCGGATCCTTAGCTCCGCCCACTTCACGCGTCGCGTCACTTCCGGCCACGCCCTCCTCATAGCCACATGTGACGGCGGCGCGTGTGTGCGCGCGGGGGAAGGGGCGCGGCGCCATCTTTGTTGAGGGCGGGCGGCGGCGCCGGGCCGGGAGCGGGGACAGGGCCGGGAGAGAGGGGACAGGGCCGGGAGAGAGGGGACAGGGCCGGGAGAGAGGGGACAGGGCCGGGAGTGGGACCCGGGGCCGGGGCACTGCGCTCCGTGCAGGCCCCAGGGCCGTGCCCCATGACCCGGGAGCAGCACAGAGCCCGAGTGAGGGCAGGGCACAGGCCCGGCTGCCCCAGCCCCACAGCCATGCGCATCCCTCATTCGCAACTCTCGCCTGGTGCGGCTGCCCAGAATGTAAATCCTTCACGCCTTGGCCTGATTTGTACCCAAATCTTCCATTCCTGCAGGAGCTCCCTAAAACTGTCTGACCCCGACCTGCCCACTGCTCCCCATTTTTGCCAGCAAAGGAGAAAACTTGAGTTCACCGCAAGCCCAATGCTCCCTGGGATGAAGGAGAAACCATCATGGGCTGCTGAGTCCTTAAGGAGACTCACTGAGTGCTTTTAGTCAGGGATCAAGCTTGGAAGAACTCACATTTTTCTCTGCTGACAAAAACGGGAAATGGCAGTGATCGGGGTCACAAAGGTGTTTGAAGGAACTCCTGTAGGAATGGAAGGATTTGTGCCCAAAGCATGGAGGATTTGTGTTCTAGGCAGCTGTGACTGGAGGTCAGGTGTGGCTCCCCAAACGCTCCCAGTTCCACACTGGGAACATTGTTCTCATTTTCCTCATTTCTCATCTCTGCTGTTTATGTTCACTGGTTTAGAAATGCACAGTGGCTGTGTCTATGCACACATAAACGCTGGGGGAGCAGAATTACTCCCCCCGGATCAACTGGGTGTATAAATACTGGTAAAACGGTTCATCAGGAGCACTCCTGACTCTCCTTCCCCTCCCAAACGTGGCATTCACTCCAGATTAATTCCACCACCACACAAACACAGAAGAGCTGTTCACGTTACCTGCTTCGACCTCACTGATGGTTCTTCTCTGTTCAGGAAAAGAAGTAAAACTTTTACATCCATCTTGTCAGGTTAAACAAAACTCCTGGAATACAGAACTGAATTATTAGAGAAGTTGGCTTTGCATCAACAACAGAGAGTGGCAGAATGGCGAAGTCCAAGCAGAATCCTGATCTCACATTTGGTTCCCAGCGTTTTTTAAAGCCAAGGAAGCCCAGCACCATTCCTGTCTTTGAAGGACTCTCCTGCCAGGAAGAGCTCCTGCAATTCCTGCTGATAGACAAGACTTTTCAGGAAAAAAGACTTTGATTTTGGCACAATTACTCCCAGGAATCTGCAGTTTGAGGAATGAAGGCTCTGGGAACTGAGAGCTCCTGAGGAGAGGACTGGGAAGATAAAACAAGGGGAATTTTTGAACAAAAATGATGCTCGCCTTTAAAAAAAGCTTCTTTTTCTTTAATGAGCTCAGAGCAGTTCTAGCTACCCTACTTCTAGTATCCACTGAGGACAAAGCCTCAGGCTAAACGAAATACCCACTTCCAAAGCCTGGAAAACGTGCAGATCCTCGTCCAAAGAGCCTGAACTTTGCCTGTTTGCTGAAGGGCCTGGGAGCTCTGTCTGCTGGAAAGCCTCAGCCTCGGGAGGAAGTCAAGAGTCCATGCCACGCTCCCAAGAAAATGTGAAAAATGCGAGGGGAATGAAAATTTTCTATTTTACTGAGCCGGGAGGGAGCTGCCTCCCTTCCCAGCAAGGCCCTTCCCTCCCTGGGAGCCACAGCTTCACCTCACGCTGCAAATCCCAAGCTCCTAAGGAAAAACTCCACCAAGTGAAAGCAAAGTCAGGCCGGGCAGCATCAGAGCTCCCGAGCCAGACAGGCCTCGGCCGTGCCCTGACACTGCTGCACCTTGCAGGACCTGGCAGCACTGAACTGCCCTCCCTGTCCTGCCAATAAAAAAAACCCTTACAAACATCTTACCAAGATTTAATGTACATTTATTCTTAACACGTGGAACATATAGTATAAAGATTTCATACTGAATAAATGATATTCATTAAGCCAAAAAAGGAAAAAAGGGAGGAATTTACATCAAGTTTTTAGCTACATCGTCTGAAATACAAATATGCAGAATTCATCACTGAAAAATCTCAATTGTGTTTCTTCATCAGGAACTTCAACTGAACCTAGAACTTTTTCACACCTCGATTAGAAAGAAAACAAAAACAGGAAAAAATAAACTATAAGTTGATTGGCTGCTGAGACAGCAATGACTTTATACACAGAGACCTGTACAGCATCCTCCAGGGAGGGATGTCTGGCAAGAGATTAAATAATTGTGTCTCGCTTTTGCAGGTCATCAACTCGTTAACTCGTCATACTATAAAGGGGTGGGGAGGGGGACAAAACTGCAGGAGTCTCAGGGTATGTGCAATGTACAACGTCATATATATATACACACGTGGCAGCGCTGGGCTGCAGCTAAAGGTTAAAACCAGTTCTAAGAGGTGATCTCAGGGTTATTCATACAATCAAGGAGGAAGAGAGAAAGAGGTCAGGGTGTTGTAGGTTCACACATTATACTTTGGGGGAAAAGCCTTTTTTTCTCCTCAACATTAACTAAAAACATTTTTAAAAACTACAGCTTGCTGCTGATCCAGCGTTTTTTTCTTTTTTTTTATCCATGTGAGACATTATTACAGTATGTTTACAGTTTAAGGTGTACAGTACATGGAGTTCTACACGCTACTGCACAGGCCTCCCTTGGACAAGGTCTGTTCACAACTGGTAACTTCTTGGTTCCTGCAAGATTGTGAATGTACAACGATAAACCACACAGAGTTCAGCAGTCACTTTTTGTCCTTCAGAGTTTACCATTAAAAACAGTTATGAAAGTGGTGCCTGTCAATGGGATAACACGGCAAGTCGTCTTTCCCCAAACTCACTGTAAACGACAGTAACTTTGGTTAAAATAAAAAAAGTCTTCTATGTAGACAGAACTTTGTCTCCTTTAATAAGGGATTCAGGACAAATCTGAAGGGCAGGGAAGGGGGAGAGGGGCCAGGGACATCTTTCCCCGAGGGAGAAGCAGGACAGCGCAGGGCAGACAGTGGATTCTGAGGTGGTTTTGCATAAATAAAGGGCAACAGTCAGTTTCTAAGTTCTCCACTCACGCACACGCACACGGGGGCTCGGATCCCACAGCTGTCATGACTGGCCAATTAAAAACAGTACATCACAAATAACTTGTGAAACCAAAGAGTTCATCAAAGGCGACACGGAGATGTCCAAGAGCCGCGACTCGTACAAGGTGAACTCCGAGTGGTTCTCGTCCACCTTGGCCAGGGCCAGCAGCGCGCGGGCGGCACGGCGCATCATGTCCACGCTGGTGGCCTCAAAGGGTGGGCTCTGCATGTGCATCAGCCCCGCCTGGCTCTGCTGGAACTGCGTGGCGGCCAGGCTGTCCTCCAGGAAGCCCAGCAGGTTGCCGATGCTGCCCTTCTGCACGGCGATGGCTCTGGCGGCCAGGCTGTCCCCCTGGGCCAGGTTGGCCAGCAGCACCACGGCCATCTCCCGGCACACCGGGTTCTTTCTGTCACTGAGGAACCGCACCATGGTGCTGTACAGCTTCTCCAAGCGGCTGAACGGCGGCGTGGCGAGGATCAAATCCACGTTGTTGTCCTGGATGCTGAGTTTGCTGAGTGTTTCCAAAACCAGTCTCTGAGGGGAGAGGACAGCGTTGGGTCCCAGTGTCGGAAAGGGATCCTGGGCCTCTGCTGAGGGACACACTGCCCAGTGGAGGAGTCCATCCAGGATAGGCAAACAGATGCTTTCCGGGTAAGGGGAGAGGTCCAGCTGCCCAGAAATGTTGGCCAACGTGACCAGTGTGTTTTCACGCAGCATCTCCAAACAGTCCCACCACCACTCCACCTTGTTGCAGCTCACCCCTTGGTCCTGCTCCTCCTCCTTCTCGTAGGTCAGGGGGGCCTGTTTGCGTTCTGGATGCTTGTGGTGTAGGAGGATCAGTTTCCCTAGAATCAGCAGCAGCCCAGGGTGTTTGGACATTTCAAAGTCATTGCCCGGCACGAACGATAAACTCCTGATGATGTTGGAGACGCAGATGCAGCGCTTGGCCAGAGAGTCCTGCCAGTCCAGGAGGGTGCAGAGCGGCGTCTCGTCCTTACTGTGGGGCTCATCCTCCAGGATTTTTATATTTCTGTGGCTCTGAGCGGGACTGATGACAAAGGGAAACTTGCTGCTCTCCTTTGCCGTTTCCGAAGCTTTGACCTCTTCCTCCTCCCCTGCCAGGGAGCCCGGGCGCGCCGAGAGCATGTCATCCATGGTAGCAGTTATCCTCTTCTCTGAGGAGCCATCGGGCGGAGGAGCCTCCCCTTCCCTGGCGCTCGGGTTGCTCTCGGCTGCTGAACGTTTCCTCAAGGCAGAGGAGCAGGAAGCTCGTTTGTGCAGCAAGGGCAGCTCGGTCTTGCTCTCGAAGTGTGTCTGGATGTGCTCGGTGGTGTCCCCGCCGCCGATGCGCCAGTGCAGGAGCCCACTGTCGAACTCCTGCACCCGCCCCAGCTTGTCCGAGTAATCCACCACGAAGGGGTCGTTCTTCTGCACCACCTTCACCGGAAGCTTGTCAAATTTACTCACTAGCTTTTCCTCGCTGCTCTCTAGAGGTACTTTGTCCTTGCTGGAAAAGGCAGCCTCCTCCTCTTCCTCATCCTCCTCTTCCTCCTCACAGTTCAGGCTCCGTGGCTCATCGTCCTCCTCCCCTTCTTCAGGGGAGGAAGCTGAAGATTTGCAGAACCTTTCGGGATCTAATAGTGTTCTTTGCCCTGGGTCTCCTACCTCGTATTCCTTCAAGATTCCAAAGATCTCGATCAGGCAGCGCCGGAAATATTCCACTAAGAGTTCCAGCAAGCCTGGCAGCTACAGGGGGGGAGAAAAACAGGAGGGGAGGAAGGAACAGTGATCAGAAAACAACTCAGGCCAATGCAAGCAGCGCAGAGAGCTTAAGCAGTGCTGGCAATTAACAGTTCTTCTCATGCTGGCACTGAATGGTGCAAAAGAGAGGTTTTTGTCCTCTCAGAAAAGGGACGAAAGCAGACCCTGGCTGTCAGTATCCAAAGTGCCCCCCCTGCACACGCCCTGTGCTCTCATTGTATCTCCCCCAGTGAACTCCCAGGGAGGGCACACACACACAGATCACCCAGGCCACGGAGTGACCACAGGTCACCCAGGGAGTGACCACTCACACTGCCCACGCTCCAGGCACAGGGAGGCTGCAGGAGCTGCTCGCTGCCACCTCGCTGACAGAAACCCCTGCAGCATTGGCACTTCAAAGACCTGTCCCAGAGAGCATCTGCACCCACCTGGCTGAGGTTGAAGGTCATTATGCTGTTGTCATCATAGAGCAGGATGTTTATGGTATCTAAGGCCCACGTACTTTCAGCCAGCAGCCCCGACTTCAGAGACATCATCACTCTCCAGGCTTCAGGAGTTCCTGTAACATAAACACATGATACTTCCAGCTCCTGGAGTTTCAAAACAAAAAGGAGACACCTGATACTGCTTTCTGGACCCGTCAAGAGCAGAGCCTGGTTAAGATGATGTACAGGCTGTGTGTACCACCAATCTGCCCAGAGGCAATGCCAGAACGAGGGCTCAGAACACAGTTAACCTGCAAAAATGCCATCTTTTTTCAAAGCAAGCAGAGCCCTTCTTCTTGGCAGGACTGTACCAAAGGGCCAAGGCAGCACCAATCCCTCAGAAGGCTCCAGCAGAAAGGCAGGAGGTCCCTCTTACCGATATCTTTCGCCGTCAGCCGCCTCCTCTGCTTCAACACAGGTTGCGTGGCTTCTACTGAGCCCGGCGGGAAGGTGATGTCCCGTCGGATCATGGGAGGCTGGACAGCTGCTGGTGTGATGTGCGAGGCGGGCACGGGCGGCCCTGCCTTCTGCATCTTCATCCCCGAGTGCAGGAACGGAGATTTACTGGGAGAAGTGCGGTTCTCCAGAGGTCTGGGCAGAGGTGCTGGGCTGGATACCTGAGGAATGTGATTCTGCATG
>VZRL01003413.1:0-49105 GCA_013397895.1 Origma solitaria | reverse complement strand
GGGAGGGGCCGTAGGGAGGTTGCCGGTTCCCGTGGGAAGGCCATGGTCCCTCGTGGTTGACCCTCTGGTCTGAATGCAGGATTTCATCTGTTCGAGTGACCCCGTGGTAGGCTGGGCCCTGGGGCGCCGCGCCCGAGCTCTGCCGGTTGGGGTAACTGCCGTAGCCCAGCTCGTTGCGGCCCTGCCACAGAGCCCCTTGCTGGGGACCCTCCGGGGCCGGCTGGATGGGGCCCCCCATCATCTGCGGGGGGATGTTCTGCTGGGCGCCGGAGCCGGGGGGAGCCGAGACCCTGTCCCTGCCGAACTGGAAGGGGAACTGGCTCTGGCCGGCGCGGCGCTCGGCGGGGTACGTGCTGCCGTACTGGTTGTACAGGTCCTGCTGTGGCGAGGGCTGCGCCGGCGGCTGCTGGCTGGGCTGCTGCGGCTGCGCCGGGGGCAGCTGCTGCTGGGGCTGGCCCTGCCCCGAGCTGTAGGGAACGTTGTACAGCTCTCCCTCGTGCCGCTTGGCCGGCAGGCCGTAGCTGCCGTCCATCGGCCGCTTGTAGTTCTGCGGGAAGAGAAAGGCACGGACACGGTCAGGGGAGAGGGGACCCAGGAAGGGCTGTGTCACTGCAGGGGAAGGGCTATGTCACTGCACGGGAGGGGCTGTGTCTCTGCAAGGCAAGGGGCTGCACAGGGACCTGCGGAGTCACCATCCCTGGAGTTATCCGAGAAACGCCTGAGCAGGGCACTCGGTGGGGATTGGCCACGCGTTGGACTCAGTGGTGTCAGAGGTCTCTTCCAACCTCAGCGATTCCATGAGACAAACAACCCAAACCTCTGGGCACAGTCCCCGGAGTCAGAGGCTCAGCCCCACGGCACGGCCTGGGAGAGGCCCTGTCTCGTTGTTGGCCGTGTCCAATGTGAAAGTTGGATCAGTCATTCCGTTTCACAAGCCAAGGCCAATTCCTTGCGGCGGCCTGGGGAGTTTCCCTGTGGATTCTACACAGATGCCTCGGGGGCAGGAGTCTGCCCACTGAAAGGACTTTCCTGCAGGAAAGACTCAGCTCTACTCTGCATTCACCACAAACCAGACCAGACACTGGCACTTGCTTCCTTCCATATCCAGGAATTTTATCAGACCCTGCTTCTCTCACATTTCCCAGGGTTCTGCTGAAGCATCAGACAAAATGCATTAAAAACTGCTGTACTTCCTGCTTTTTCCTTTCCTGTGGATTTCAAAACATGTCACTGAAAGGAGCAAGAAGGTTTCTCACCCCTAATTCTTCTAAGTGCAAACGGAGAAAACAGCCAATTGCTGAGACCAAATTAAAATGTAGGATCTTTCTTGCCTCCAAGGTCTGAGCTGTAGCTGCTGTGGAGGTATTCACACACTCCACGGTCATGACTGGCTTCAGATGGAGCTCTAGGGCTTCAAAGATGACAAGTTCCAGAGTAACTCGAACTCTTGGCTCCGAGCCCCGTGGCTCTGGTTGCAGAGCCAAACTGCAGAGCAGTTGGAATTATTCTTAGCACAGCTCAGTGAGTGCCCTCTCTATACTCTCCTAAACCATAGGACTTAAAATTATCAGGAAAACATTATGGGTCCTGGCAGGGATACAAAGAGCAAGTCATATGTGAGGATTATGGAAAGGGATACACGTTCATTCAAACTGTCCTGAAACAAACCTGATGGGTTTGGGAACTGCGAGGAGGAGGAGGCAGCAGGGCAATGGCATCTGAAGCCTCTGGCTGCAGGATGAGAAAGGGAAAGACCAAAAAAACCCCCTGATTTGTGCAGAATAATCCACCTGAAACAGCTCCCCGGAACAATCCAGGACTTATTCCAGAGAAACTCATCACTTGGACCAAAAGTGTTACAGAAACAGGATGGGATTCAGAAAGTTCCAGAGCAACAGAGAAGCCCAATAAAGCTTCCTGATCTTCTGCTGCCTGACCAGAGCGTGCAAACCACACAAGCTCCATTCTCAGAATGGAGAATTCTTCACATTCATAAAGCAAATGCACAGCCCAGAGAGTTTTCATCTTCCCCCTCTCCAAAAGGCATAGATAAAACTCTCAGCTGAGCAAAGGAGGATCTGAGGGATCACCCACCTGCTGCTGCTGCTGATACATGGTGGTTTGCTGGCTGGGGAAGGGGCTGCCCGAGGATGTGCCTTGAGCGGAGAATTGATTGCCATAGGAATCATGTCTGGAGAAGAGAAGGATGCGTTAGTGTCACCGTCACAGGCTCGGAGCCCTCAGAGGGGCTGGCAGGCCCTTGCAGCCCCTGGCACAGACCTTTGCTGCTGCTGCTGCTGCTGGGGGTAGCGGCTGGGCGAGTACATCCCCGACTCGGCCGAGGAGGGCAGCATGTTGGGCTGGGGGGTTCCGCTCCCTAAGTTGCCCTCGGGTCCCATCCCGGGCTCCGTCCTGCGGTGACACAGAGAAAAACCCCAAATCCGCTCAGGATCCATCGGATGGAGAAGGGCGATGAGCACAGCAGGGCAGGGAGGAGATGTGACCACCCCAGGGGCCAAGCGGGGCAGGGCAGACGCACCTGACTCTGTCGTAGGGAGCTCCGTAGGAGTAGTGCTGCCGCTGTCCCATGGCCATGTTCCCCATCCCAGGGCCTGCGGCGCGGTTGTAAGGGTCACCCATGCCACTGTTGGGGCCCTGCCCTGAGGACATGAAGGGATCGCTTCCTGGAGCTGCAACAGCCAAAGAACCGATGAGCACACCCAGCTCTGCCTCGATGACAAGCACATCCCAGACACAGGGATGAGCACTCCAGGACATGATCCCTCACCTTTCCTCATACTGCTGTAAGGATCTTTATTTGGCTCGTAAGACATGCGACCCATCATGTCAGAGGTATTCATGCTGGGCTGGTACCCTGGATTTGGAGTCATGGAGTTCCGTTTCTGGAACGTAGGATCACTACCATCTGCAAAGGCATCCTGAAGGCCCACGGAGTTACTCCTGTTCAAGGAAAACCCCACAAATATCACATTACAGAGGTCCACGATGCTCCTCAGGATGCTTTTCCTCGCATGCTCCCTCCCAGGTGTTGCCATCCCCTCCAGGGCCACAGTCCTGCTCCTCCAGAATTATGAGGAACTGCCCATCTACAGCCCCAAAATTAAGGGATATTCACACCCATTCTGCCGTGAGCCATGAAGGAAGGAGCAAAGCCATGGAGTCCCACCAAGACAGACATGCGAGTGCCCAATGTGTGCAGCAATGAGCAGAGGTGAGCCCACCCAGGGCTGGTTCCGTACCTGATGCCTGGCAAAGGCGGCATCTGACTGTGTGGCGTTGACGCTGGGGTCGGCGGCTTCAAGTCTCCTCCTTCTGCCATGGAGCTGCTGGTGGACTGAGGTGTCTGGGGGCCCTGCATGGAGCCTGAACCCGCTGCAACAGGAGGAACGTGGGGTGAGCAGCTTTACACCCTATGGACCAACCCAGAACCTCCCAGGACATCAGCCTGGAGAACACAGAGTCCCTTGAGGAAGAGACCGATGAAATATGGCCAAAAAAGCACAAGGAGCTCAACAGCTCAAGGACAGGCTGGGCCAGGCTCCCCAGAAGGACCCAAAGCTCAGAAGATGTGTCTCTGCCCATCGTAAGCAAGTTCCCTTCCCCACACCATGGCACTGTGTGGTGCTTCCCAGGTTATCCTGTCAGAGCTCGAGGCTCTGGAATGCACCACGTGGCAGGGAACAGGGGCTTCCTGCCAAGTGACAGCCACTGATGTGCCTGTCACCGTCACATCCCCTCCGTCCAAGGGCATGGGGCTTTGAACCCTCTCCCGGGAGCCTCAGGATCTCCCCAGTGATGGAAACCTCAGCTGAAGCCACCGAGTGAGCCTGAACGAGGCTCCTCTGCCTGCTCTGCCCTTCCCGAGCGGTGAATTCAGGCACCACTCCCAAGGATTCCTGGAACAGGGAATGCCGGAGATGCCGGATCTTTCACTGGAGAACAAAACCCGTCCAGCAGGTTCCCTGCCAGTCCCAGCCTCGGACGCTGCTTTCTGCTCCGCTGAGCTTTCATCAAAGCCCCCGAGTGTCATCCAGCAGTGCCCAGCTCCAGGAGCTCCCCTGGCCCGGGATCGCTGTGACAGTGTCAGCTCAGGTTCAGCCGCTCCTCGCAGCTGGCAAGAGCTGCACTCTTAATTAATGTTTCCATTAGTTCCGTCCCCAGCACCCGATATCCCTCAGCTTCAGCCCTGCTGCTTGATGAGTCATTTCAGCTATTCATTAAAATCCTCCGAGGTCACGTCCAGGCCATGTTTGTTTACACCCCACCTTCCTGGCACCCTGTCCTCTGCTCGGCGACTCCCGCCCGGCCCGGGAGGTCTCGGAGAAGGAAGGGCAGCGGAGTTTCATTCACAGACCCTCCTTGGCAGCTCAGCCTCGCCGCTTCCCCCAGGAATTCACTCGCGGCTCCGCTGGCACCGGCAGGAAGAGGCCCCGAGACATTGCCTGCGTCGCTGCCATTTGGTGTTTGTCCCCACCTCCTGCCGTCCCTCCCACTCACAAATTCACACGGAGCTGGAGCAGGGCCAGTTCCACACGCTGGGAATTCAAACCCAAGGCGCCTCCCCGGGGACTCTGCGAGAGGGAACCTGGGAGGCTTTCAGGGAACTCCGAGTGCCCAGGAGGGAATTCCCAGTGCCCTCCGGCCGCGATCTCTGAGCACTTCTGGGTTCCGAGGGGTGCGATGGACACTGCACAGTGCAAACCTCATCGTTCCCCAATCCTGCAGCAGCTAATTTGGCAGAACAGGCTGAAACGGAGAGCGAGCCAATGCCAACAGTTGTGAAGTCTGCAAGGAGAGCAAACCACGGCCGTGGGACAACAGAGCCCTTCATCAGCCAAACGATGAAATGGCTCCAAAATGTCCCGCTGCTGTCCACAGGTTTCCTAAGAGGGAATTTATTCTCCATGCAGGTGATTCCCTGGGGGACAGGACTCTGTTTGGGGCCCTGGAAGAGCAGCATCCCCTGGCTCCGAGCACTGCCCTGGGGCTCGGCCCGGGGCTGGGCTGGCAGAGGAATTTCTGTCCTGCCCTGCACCCCCAGGCCCTGCTGGTCCAGGGGAGCAAGAGAGGAAGAAAAGGAAAGTGAAAGAGGAGCAGGGACACGCTGAGTGATTCAGCACAAAGGATCAGAGCCACCAGCCAGGCTCCAGTGCTGCCTCTGCACATTCCCAGCTCGGGAAGTCTGGAGCGAGACGAGAGAGGAGTTTAAATCGGAAATACAGCAGAGTCCTCTCCTGGCAGCACCCAAAGGTGCAGA
This sequence comes from Origma solitaria, assembly GCA_013397895.1. Lineage (NCBI taxonomy): Eukaryota > Metazoa > Chordata > Aves > Passeriformes > Acanthizidae > Origma > Origma solitaria. The sequence continues at coordinate 43,827 of VZRL01003413.1, read as the reverse complement.
GTTTGGGACACCAGCCCTGCCTATTCCTTCTGCTGATGTGCTAAGCAGGAGCTCAGCCCAAAGGCACAGCCAGGCCTTCACAAACAGCACGTGAGCTACAACAAAACAAAAACTGATGCAGCACCTAATCCACTCTGACACACACCTAGAGCTACAGCAAGTCTAAAGTGGCTTCCTGACAGTCTCAGCTCTCTCCAAATAAACTCCAAACGCTCTCAACGTCTTTGTTCCACTGCCTCAGGGGCGCAAGAAAGAGGTTTTGGAAGGAAAGTGGGGCTGGATTTGTGGTCTAGTTGAAGCAGAACTCAGACACCACTTTGGACAGAAGTTAATGACACAAAAGTTGCTTTATCTTGCAGAACACACCAAGGCTGACTCGCCACTGGGACAGGTTTCCTGACCAGTGGCATGATTTAGTTTTTAAAAAACCCCGCTGTAGCTGAAAGGAGAGAGCAATGTGGTGCCCAGGAGAGCACTGGGCAAGCCACGGGCACGGGAGGGCTCAGCAGGGCTGAGACACTGCACTGCAATCCAAACAGGTTCATTATTCCACCCCTCAGGAGCCAGACAGAGATGGTGCCAGGTTTTCAGAACCAAAAAGGCATTTTTTTGCAAACATTATAGGAACTTCAAAGCAGACCAAGTTTTTATTTCACCTACACGAGCAGGCTCCTGACCAGAAAAAGCATCTGAAGTTTTTTAGTTATAAGACAAACTGGAAAACTCAAGTTTAAAGAAGAGTTGGCAAATTCAGCAGCAATTCAAGCAATGAACTCAATGCAAATGAGACAGAAAGGATCAGACTTTCCAAAGACTAAAGAGTAAAATGTGCATGGCTGGCCTGGATGTCTTCTTTTTCTTTTTTTGCTTAACAAATCTGAATTTGGCATTATGCTTAAATATTCAGAAACTGGAGCACCCCATCAACTCTGAAACAACAGTGAAGGTTTGTTTTCAAGGGCTTGATCCCTAAAGCACCCAGCTTGTCGCAGGCCTCCAGTGCTCAGTGCAGAGAGCCTCAGGAGGTCCTCCCCGGCTCCTGCTGAGGGCTGAGAGCAGGAATTCCTGAGGAAGACGAGCGCACACCCACATCCAGCCTTTGCTCCCAGAACGTGCCACTGGCGCAGTCCAAAGCAGCACAGCTTTGCAGAAGGTTCCCAAAACCGAGCAGCAACAAGGGCTACTGCTGGAATCACCTCGCAGGGAAACTCCAGAGCTCCCTCTCCACCAGATTCTCACCAGGTAGAGAGGTGTTTATTTTCAGGTTTTCCTTTTTCTCAAGCTTAGTTCAGAGGTTGGACACACAAAAACTGAACTATCCCAAGAGGCTCAACTTATTCCCAGTCTCATTCACTGCCACATCACCAAAGCATTTTCATTCAACACCTCCAGAGAGCACAGGGAGCCTCTGTGGCACTTTGGACCAGCCTGGCCCACAGTACAAGGGGTGTGCAGTGCCAGAGACCTCCCAGCTCACCCCAAAGCAGGGTCTGCACTCACCTGGAGACGGAGGTTGGATCTTGGTCTGGGACTTCTTCGAATCAGCAGCTGCGAAGATGTCTGGAGGGGGATCCTCGCCCCGCTCGATCTTGCACTCGAAGGCATAGAGACACTGGATGTACTGCTTCTTCAGCGAGCTGGCCGCGCTGCTCGACGTGCCCACGTTCAGGTTGGTGGCCAGCTCACGCCACTTCTTGTTCTTGTTGACCTGCACAACCAAACCAGAGGCTCTGAGCTCCAAATCTGAGCTGCAGCTCCTCCGAGGAGAGACACCAACCCTTCCCAGCTCACACAAAGGACGCAGTGAGGGCTAAGCAAAGCAGCCCCAAAACTACTGAACTCCCTTCTTCACCTCAGAAAACTTTTCAGACAAGGACAGATTGCAAATCAAATTAGTCATGAGGTCAGCTGAGAGCCAGATGCAAAGACAAAGAGTGTCACCAATCCCTGCACTGGACAAAGCAGCGAAAAGGGGCTCAGTTGGATCTGGCCACAGACTGTTCTCACCCAGACAATGGCAGAGCAGACATCTGGCTCGCTTAAAGGGCGCTGGGTTTTATTTACAGAAATAAAACGGAAATAAAATGTGGCTAAACAGAAATTCACAGCTTACATCTGGCCACAGAGCTAATTTTTGTGCCGTGGGCAGCTCTGTCCCCTGGCTGGGGCCACCGACCTGAGTCAATCCCCCGATCTCCTTGACGGAGATGTAGAGCCGGTACAGGTCCAGGGGCTTCCTGCCCACGGCCGGCAGGTTGGTCATGCCCATGGCCTTCTCCTCGGTGAAGGCCAGGTACCGATCCACCCACAGCTTCCTCTCGGGCTCCCCGCCCAGCTCGTACAGCTTGGTGATCTTCTCGTTGGTTGTGGTAGAGGAACTCGACTTCTAGGAGAAGGAGAGAGAGATCAGGACTGAGCAGCACTGCAGGGGCTCCTCCACACCCGAGGTGGTTTGGGAAGCAGCGAGGCAGGAGCTGCTGTGACACTGGGACAGCTCCAACTCGTCCCAGATCAACATCAGGCACGAATTGATCAATAAAGGTATCACAGAACCTCCTGCTGCCCAGGGAATTCACAGAACACGCATTTTGAAACACAGAAAGGCTTCAGGGTTGTTACAGAAACCAAACCAACCTCCAGGAGACACAGAGAACCAACCCAGACAACTCTGGGCACATTTGTTAAACATAGGGGAGTACCTAATTCAACTAAAAATGTACCTACTGCACCCTGGCAGGCTGGAGACAGCTCTGCTGAGTCTCTCTCTTGCCCAAGGGGCAGTGCTAGGCTGAACTGGCACTAGACACGGCCAAAGGGTAAAATAAACACACCTCCGACTAAAACAAAGCTCAGAGCCCCTGTTTGAGGAGGGTCTCACACAGATCAGCTCTTCCCTCCCAAACCAGAAGTGCTCCTCACACCTGACGATGTTCCAGGGAACCCTAGACCCAAATGAGTGTGCTCATGGCACATGAGATGATCCTTCAACAGCACAGAGCAGCACAGAGCAGCCCTGATTTGTGGCCAAGAGCATTCAAGTCCTCTTCTGCCATAAATAAGAGGGGCAAATGCCAGAAGACAGGAGCGGAAGTGAGAGATCTCCTGGATCTTCCTGCTGCTGGCACAGGGATCAAACCTGCAGAGCATTTGTTTTCCTTCAAGCAGGAGACCAGGGACTCAGAAATTGCTTTTTTGGTGTTCTTTTGAAACTGGTAGCAGCAATGCAAAGAAAAACACTCCCTGAAGAACTTGTTTGCCTCCCTCTTCTGGCTTTAATACAGGATTAGTAAGAGGTTTGTTTGTGAAACAACTGCAACACTTCAGTTACCACGTCCCAGCTGAGAGCTGACTCGCTCCAGGCCCACTCCAACAAACTCAGGTTTGTTTATGCTGCTTTTGGCAGTTTCACTGTGGCAGGTGTTAATTCCTAATACCAAATTGTTTTCCAAGTGAAATCCATGAATCCCATAGGGCTGGGGAGCACTCCCTCCCATTTCTCCCACTGTTCAATCCAAGGGAATGTGCAACGCACGGCTTTGTTTCCCCGGATGCTGAAGAGGATGGGAATCATTAAAAACAAACTCCAGAACATTTTACCTTTGACTTGGATTCTGCTTTGGGCGTCCCATCTGCCTTGTTGTTCATTTTAGTTGCAGGTGTCAATTTGACGTCCCCCAGTCCCATCATTTCGGGGCTTGCTGCCATCCCTGGGAAGTTAAAGCAATCTTTAACACCGATTTTCCTCCCAGTGCAACGCGATCAGTGAAACCCTGAAGCTCTGGCTTACCTGCAGAGTTGTTGGCCATGTTCCCCGCCATGGGGTAGGGTGGGCCCTGCGGGTTTATCATGCCAGCCATGCTGTTAATTCCCTGTCCGTAAGGAGGTCCAGTGCCCATCATTCCCCCTTGGTTCATGTTGGGATACCCAGGAGGCCTAAGGAGGCAAGGAAGAAACACTCCATATATTGAGCATTAGGATCCTGTCCTCTGAGGAAGCAGCTTTGCTAAAAGAAACCTAAAAAGGACATGCAGAAGTGAATTGCCCCAAATAGTTTTTTCAAGAGAAGACCAAAAATCAGGTGCTCTTGTAAAGCTCAGGACCCAGAGCCCAAATCACATTCTCAAGAGAAAAGGAGACGTGAACCCTTGGGGAAGTGGGGTTGAGCTCTGAACGTTTTCACCCTTCCTCTTGTTCTGCTACATCCACACACTGAGCCTCGTTTCAGGTGTTAATTGCCTTTCACCTGCAGACTCTGCAGCCCTGGGCACTGAGGTGAGAACACAGAATTTAGGATCATGGAATGTCCTGGGTTGGAAATGTTATTTCCCGTGTATCACAAACCCCCTACAAAACTGCCTCAAACTTCTTCCTCAAAGGGACAGGCTTTGGTGCCTTTATTGGGGTTTGGGAACTCGGCCCCTTGGCAGCCACAGGTAAACGCAGGAGACTGCAGGAGCAGCATGTGGGTGAGGATAAAGAGCACAGTGTCCAGTCAGGCAATAAATATATCCACCAGTTCTGGGGGAACCCAACTGATGAGCACTTCCATGGCTCCCATGGCACTCTGGCAGGCCACACACACCTACTGTGAAATGGGCAATGAAGGAAAAAACAACCAGAGAAAACAGTGCAAAGTTCAGAGCTGAACTCCAGCTCCTTTCCCACAGCTGCTCATCAAGGCCCTAAAAGGAAGAAGCTCCTCACAGTGGACAAGCAATGCCTTGGATCACGCACACAGCTGGGTGGCTGCTGGGTTCAGGGGCTGCAGCGCAGGGGCAGCGCCTCCAAGTCACCCACGGAACAGAGAAAACCAGAAAGCAAAACACAAAAACAACTGAAGGGATCTCAGAGTTAATTAATTTTACCTATGAACATTAAAACTTCCTTCAGTGTGTCATGATGGTGTATAGAATCCTGGAATGGTTTGGGTTGGATGGACCCTAAAAACCATCTCGTTCTCCCCCCTGCCATGGGCAGCGACACCTTCCAGTGTCCCAGGCTGCTCCAAGCTCTGCCCAGCCTGGCCTTGGACACTGCCAGGGATGGAACAGCCCCAGGTTCTCTGAGCATCCCAACACAGCTCCTCCAAGCTTCACTCTTTTTAACACCTCAGCCTGGGAACCAAACCTCCGAGAAGGACAAACCTTCCAGGAAGCCCCTGGGAGCATTACCCCGAATGTGGGTCATCCCCGCAGCCCTCTGAGCCCGGGACCCCGCGGGGCCGTGCCCCCCTACCTGTTCTGGATGGAGTTGGCTGCAGCGTGCATGGCGGCGGCCGCGGCCTCCTGCGCCTTGCGGTTCATGCCGGCGGGCGGGGGGCACATGCCACTGCCCACCTGGGGCGGCATGTTGGCCATGTTGGGGCCGTAGGGCCGGCTGCCCATGGCCGCGTGGCCCATCCTGCCCGGGGGGATGCCGCTGTAGGGCGGCACGGCGCTCTGCCCGTGCATCTGTCCCCCCGCCGCCATGGGGTTCATGCTGCCCCCCATGCCCGGGCTGGGGTAGCTGGCGTTGGACATGGCGTTGTAGTTTGGCTGCCGGGGGTAACCTCCTGCCGAGGAGAAGAGAGGGGAACGCAACATCACTCAGGCGCTTACGTTTATGAATCACCACAAAAATCTTCTATCAGCAAATATTTAAAGATTGCTAACAGAGATGAGGGGGAGTGTTCACACCTCAACACAAAGTCAAAGTACTTGGATATAAGCCACGTAAAATGTGTTTTGACATAGCCAAGTAACAACATCGATTCAAAAGCTGCCTGAAACTCTCCCAAACCTCAACCGAGCACAGAGAGCTAAAGGGTCCAGGACAGGATGGAAAATCCCACATTAACCCTTCCCAAAACAGGCAACACTTCATCATCTTCCTCTCCGAGGAGAGCCATCCCTTTGTCACTATGACATGGGATGCACAACCCTTTCTAAACAGGAAGGAAGAATCCTACTTTTAGAAGTACAACTTCTGAAAGCAACATATTCCATCAGCTTCAACAGGAGCAAAGCTCTGCTTGGCATCACCCCCACATTAGGAGGGGACAAACCAAAACATTTATCATGGCATCATGGAATGGTTTGGGTTGGAAGAGACCTTGAAAATCATCCCACAGGCAGAGACACTTTCCACTATCCCAGGTTGCTCCAACCTGGCCTTGAACACTTCCAAGGATGGGGCAGCCACAGCTCCTCTGGGCAACCTGGGGCCCCAGCAAGACATGAAGACAGAGAGAGGCCTTTGCCGGCTCCGTTCCCACCTTGAGGTCCATACTGCCCGCCCTGGGGGCCGTAGCTTCCCATGGAGTTCTGCTGGTAGGGCCCCATGCCAGCGTGCATCTGGGCTCCCGAGGACTGCCGCGGGGATAAGGCTGAGCCGGGCTGGGGGGAGCTGTACTGGGGCATCTGGGGGTTCCTCTGCATGTACCCTGCACGGGGAGGGAGCAAACCGTTAGTGAAAGCATCCGCGGGTGCCGCTGCACCAACCTGGCCTTGAACACTTCCAAGGATGGGGCAGCCGCACACGCGTGTTCCAGGCACTGACAAAATCCTGCCAGCAGCAGCCTGGACACATTTTAGTGGTTGCATTAAGGAGCCAGTATTATCTGAGCAGATAACAGATCCAATTTCCTGTTTTAGCCAGAAAAAAACCAACCCTTAGTGCGACAGCAGAAGCAGTACAGCTCTGCAGATCCTTGCGCTTCTTGTTCTTGGTTTCTGTCTGCTTGGCTGTGTTCTCAGGGTGACAACTCTATACCTCCAGCAAGGAGAGCTGAGATTTTACACAGATTCTGTCCCCCAAAATCTGACTCTCTCAGAGGGAAAGGCACACAATATTGTTGTGAGCACCCTTTGTTCTGAAGCTCGAAGTCTCACAGGCAAGAACATGCACAGGAAGGCATGTCAGGAAGCCAGAGAAAACATCTCACAAGCCAAAGCACCAGCCTGGATGGAACATTTGGAGGCTGAACAACCACCAACAGCTGAATTTACTGCAAGGTGCCCCAACACCTTCAGCCTGTAATCCTGGGGCAGCTTTCCAGTGCTTTCTCCCCATAGAACGCATGTGCCCAGGTGACTTTCAGTGTCACACGTGGCATGACCCACCTCGGTCCTGCGCGATGCTCGACTGGTTCATGGAGGGGTGCAGGATGGTGTCCGACTGGCCACTGGGCGGGCGGGGCGGCATCTGATTGCCTGTGCCACGGAAAGGACAGAGACCTCAGCACTGCTGAGCACAGAGCCACGAGGGAACAGAGCCACAGCCCAGAGCCGCAGACAGCCCCGGGACAGGGGCACGGTGGCCACAGCGAGGAAAAACAACAGCAAGCGGTCACAGCAGCCCCAGGCAATGCACTGCAGGTTTGCAGCGTCCCACCCATCCCGCTGCACCCTTGGGGAGCTACAGACATCTCACACAAGGGCCTCAGCAACCACACAGTGCTGACAGGAGCAGCTCCTCCCCCTGGGCACAGCAGCTCAGCCAGCAGAGCCTGTGGGGTGTGAGCTTACCTGGGACTGCGGCAGGTGAGAGGGGACCGGAGCGGGACTGAGCAACGCTGGCTGGGGATCCCACTGGCGAGGGGGAGGGTCCTCTGATGCCTGGCAGGTGAGGAGAGGTATGTGGCGAGAAAGGAGACTGAGCTGGGTTACTCTGCTCTCCTTGGCTGCTGGAAATCCCTGATGTGCTTACTCCAGGGCTCAGGGCTCCTTCGGTCCCCATGGGCAGGTCATCTATGGAACCAGACAGGTCCTGCAAGGTACAGAAACACATCAGAGCCGCGGCACTGCTGTGCCACACACTGCTCTCACAGGGCACGTCTCCCTTGGGCACATTGCACACACTGAACTCTTTGCTCTTGGTACCAAAGGCTGCTGCAGACCGAGGCAACCGCCAGACGTGTCTCGTGCTGCTGCCAGTCTGAACCCAGCAGCTCCTGAGCAGGTTTGCTGATGGCCCAAACAACTGCCTCATTCTCCTACTTGCTCCTTTTAATTCAGTTTGGAGGTGGGAAGTTAAAGAATGCATCAACAGCACACGTAAAACTGCAAACACAGGAGACAGTCCATGTGATCGTGGCTTGGAAGGGAAACGTGGCTCAGCCTCTGAAAGACAGAAAACTCCTGCCTCACCATAATTAATTCATAAACCTCCTATGAGCTGGGAAACTACTCACTTGAGATGGATAAAAACAAACTAAACAGAGATTTAAAAGAAAACCATAAAATACTCTTCAGGGTTCCCACTTCCCTTTCTTCAAAGACAGCAAAAATTAGCAGTTACTGCATCAACCTGTAAAGTTTAGCTTTTCTCGAAGGCAAGGCTGGAAAACACCCTTCCTCCTGCATGTGTTCACCTTGGAGAAGAAAAGCACAAAAAGCCTAAGAGAGCCGAAACCTCCAATTGCCACAGCAGCAAAGTGACAGCGTCAAAACCCAGCTGGCAAGTGTGAAAACGGGGATAATTGCAAGGAGCTGATGCGCAGATCCAACATGCTCAATTGTGCTTGATAACAAGGTGCATCAGCTGCTCGGGCTTGGCCTGCACTGAATGAGTCAGGGAGAGCCCAAGCCAGAGGAGGCGGCAGCGTATTTGAACAGAAAGCTGGGAAGTTGTAACTATTCCAGGGATTAGATAAAATCTCTGCCAGAGGTTCAAAGGATCACGGCAGGTGAAGCAGTGGAGGCCAAAGCTTACCGGGACTTCACCTACCCTTCCTAGGTCTTCCAGAGCAATCAGCTCTGGATCAGAAGGGTTCTGGGGGAGCCCCGAGGGAATCCCAGGTCATTTTCCCTGCCCAGAATTCAGCCGAGCAGCACGAGCAGAGCCAACCTCATTTAAACCCCACGGAGAAAGGCCGAGGCAGCTGATAAATCACCTGGACACCCTGGATCCATTCACACTGACAGCACAATTCCTGGTTCAGCGGCAGTTCAGGGAACGCTTTCCCAGCTCTGGCAGTGCAGGGGGACACCAAACACTGCAACTCATCGGCCGGGGAAGCAGGAGCCCCTCGCTCCCACACCTGCCCCCCAGGGCACCTGGACAGGCTCTGACAGCACATCCAGGGAGTGCAGGTCATGGAGGGGGAGTGGAGTTATGGAGGAATAAAAGCCAAGCCAGGTGACACCCAAGCTCCTCATCACCGCCGTGGGACAGTGACATTCAGAGGGACCGAGGGCAGAGCTGGGCAGCAGCACCACATTCAGCTGCTACACCGGGGCAATTTCCTCTGTTTTAATGGAATTTGATCAAAATGCTTCTAACAAATGCTGGCAAAAGCCACACTGGAGCTGCAGAGCGCAGGTACTTGGAGGGATGATTTAGTGCAGAGCGTGTCCTCCCTCCCCTCCATTACTGCTCCTGTTGGAGAGCTCATTTCCTGCACCACAGTCTCTGAGGTACATTTGCTTACTGCTCAAGTATTATCTTCCTGAGGAAAAAAAAAAAAGAGCTTTGTTTTATTTCAACGAAAGCTAAAAATCTGCAGAAAAAACCTAAAAATAGTGTCTGAGATCTCTTGCAATTTTCACTACTTTCCTATTGTGACATCAAAAGCATTGCTCCTTTATGCAGCTATTTGGGTGTTTTCCCCTGGACAACTTTGACAAATCCCACATTCCTACTGCGGAAACCATCTGAAGTGGGAGTAAAGAGACATTATTTCCAACATTTTGCATTAAAAAGCATCAACCAACATAAACAATCAAGAGCAAAACACTCCTCTCCCCAAGATCTGCTGCATCCACCTGCAGCCCCCGACACAAGACACACCAGGAGATTCCCTCAGAGCCAATGAAGGATCAGAATGTCCAGAAACCAGTTCAGTCCAGCCTACAACTGGATGGAAACACTGGTTTGTCCCTCAAATACATGAAGGTAGTTTTAGTTTGAATCACCAAGTGCATCAAACGCTGTTTCCCTCATCACTGAAATCAAGCTGGAGGCCAAACCCATTTGCAGCTTTAAAATCACCACAAGCTTATGTGGTACAGAATTTCAGAGCAGTTAAACCTGGAGAGCAGAGGGGCAGAGCCTGAGCTGCAGAGAGGAGGGGGTTTAGGCTCAAAGAAAAAAAAACCAAAACCACATTATAAATGTGCACCTGAGACAAATACTGGCATGACAGAACAGATACAGAGCAAGAGTGCAAGGTGAAATGTGAGTTTCCTCCCATTATCTGGGGGGCAAGAGCTTCTCCAAGAGGCAAGAGAGAAGGTTTTGGGTGGAAGGAGCTCGGGATGTGTGCAGCGATTGCTCCATGGCCTGAGCAATGCTCACACATGAACTGGGCAGCCCAAGAGGGCAAGGCTTGGTAATGCCAGACACCAAAATATCTGCAAGACATAAAATGAAGGTTAAAAACGCTTTAAAAAATAACTCCTAAGAACTAGATAACAATCTCTAGAGCTCAAGTCTTCCACCGTGGCCCTGTATCAGGGTTTAAGCACTCAAGTCATTTAACAGCATCCAGGTTTAATTGGGCGGGTGGACACTGCGTGGCTTTGGCCCTGTGAGCTTTACCCTCTGCACTGCTGACATACCACAAGGGACCCCCAGAGGAACAGCAGAGCCTTAGCTGTGGATCAGACTCTCAGATCATCACTTTAAACGAGTTAGAAGTGAATTACACTCCCTCCTTTCTGGGCTGTTGGGACACGAGCTGAAAACAGGACCATGAAAATCAAGTAACTCCTGAAGTGACTTCCACCTCCAAAGATATGTAAGTTTTATGAATCCCAACAATAAAGTCATTTCCCAGCAAAGAAGGGTTCTGCCAGCACAGCAGCATTTTCTGAGAGTGTTATTCAGCAGGACTGAGCTTCTCAGAAGGGAAACTCCTGCAAGGGGAAGGAGAAAACATGGACTGGAAATTCTGAGCCCCAGCAGCTCATGGGTGAGGAGCTGCTTCCCTCCCATCAAATTCCCTCCCAGGATGTCGAGCACCAAGGCACCGTGGGTTAATTAAACATCAGGGACACCTCCAGCTCTGACAGCCCCAGAGCAGGGGAAAGGAAATCCCTCCGTGTCCCCACAGCCTGCTTGCAGAGAAGCCTTCAAAAACAATGCAACCTCGTGGAAATAATGGAGACCTGCTGCCGTCAGTGGGTTCTGGACGAGGCCCAAGAGCAGAGGGCCTGGGAGGTTTTATTTGCCTCCCACGGAGCATCAGGAGGAGACCTGGAAAGGCACGGAGCAGCGGGAGAAGGGCTCTCCCCTTCCCTGCTCCCGCCAGCACAGCCAGGGAGCCAAGACAGGAGGTGAGGCTCGGCAGCAGCAACTCTGCCAACTCAAGGAAACGTCAGGGTCTGGAGAATTTCCTCACGTGTTTCCAATGTGTTTTTTATGCATTTTATTGCTCATCTGCCATGCAGATCAAAAACGCTGGAGGGATTCCAACTATTTCACACAGAATCTCACACTCCAGGCTGGCTGCAGCCCCAAAGCCTGAGTTTCTTCACTTGAAATACTGCCCAGTGTTATTTTGGGATGTGACCTGATAGCGGAAGCCCACGGGGACCCTGGAACGAGAGCGTTTCCAGCTGCGATTGGATGCCCGAGCCTGGCCGGTGCCAGCGCGGGGCTGTCAGTGCTGCTGACAAACTGCGACTCGGCACCAACACCTCCTTTTCACACCAAACAAACCGGGGCTGAAATCACACAATCTGCTATCCAGAGGAGGGGGCAGGGGAGTTCATCCCTCGCAGGGAAAGGGCTGCAAGCCCTGGCATGACCAGCACAAGGAGCCGGGTGGTTCGTGCTGCAAACAGCCGCGATTCTTTTATCTGGCAGCAGCCACCACCACCCCTCGATCTGATACAGCTCATTTGTTAAACAAACAGAGAGATGAAACAACCAAAAATACTTCAGATCAAGGTAACAAAATCCCAGAGGAGCGGAGGAACTCAAGGCTCGGCTCTGGCCCGTCCCAGTGATCTGGAAGAGCAGGAAGACTGACCAGAAAGCAAATGGAATTCTGAGCGGGGGCTGCAGCCTCCCCTGCCCAGCCCCAGCCTCGGCACTTCCACATGGGAAGTGTGGGGGAAGAGGGAATGATCTCGGCGCGATCAGATCACCAGACAGCACTCAAGGAAATTATGGTCTGAGACGAGCATGTGGTGGAGCTTATAAATTCTGTATGGCCAGTTGTTTCCGTAAGATGCTCACAGGCAAGACCAGAGAACAATGGCTAAATTTATTCCCCAGCTCTTTCTGAAAGGGAAAAAGCCTTTTCCTTCCTTCTAATTGAAATATCCACTTTCTATTACAAGCTCCTTTTCTGCGCAGTTGCTTTTCCACTTACTCAAGAACTACCAACATTCAAAAATCACAAGCTTGTCCTTTCCTTCCCCTTTATTTCCACACCCGAAATACCTCAATCCTCTCTATCACAACAATCACACAGCTGACTGGCAGGATCTCCCTGCTATTTTGGGGACATGGAGAGACTTGTTCCTCCTTTGGCAGCACAGACAACCGAATCCTGCATCTCATGCTCCACAAACACTCTCTCCTGGAGACTTCCCCACGCCCCATTCACAGCACACCCCCAGGGACACCTGGCACAGCCAACCCCAGGTTTCCACAGATGTGACACAAGGGTCTGGAGAGGCTCAGTGCCCTCCTGCTCTGCTCCCCCAGCAGAAAACAGAAGCTGGAGCTTGGGAACAAGTTCAGCTCCAGTGGAAACCCAGCAGATACTTTCCAACCAGAGAGATTTATCATCCAGGGTCTCCAAAAGCTGACAAATCAAGAGTCAGAGCAGATATTTTCTAAGTCCTGTCCTATCCCAAAAACATACAGCTTGTGCCAGGGATGACCATCATTCCCCTCGATCTGCTCTTCTAGCACAGGTTACTGTGGAGAGGAACACAAGTATTTCCAGCACCAAAAGCACCTTCTGATCACTCCTGGTGGGGGAATGGGCTGGACAGGAGACAAACGGGCGGAGCAAGGATCTTCCCGATAAAACCTCTCACCACATCCACAACCTCTGTGGAAATCCTGGAGGTGAAGACCCTGTCACCCCTCTGCTCCCAAGAGCTCTGTCCCCTGTCACACTTTGGGACGAGTGGCAGAGAAACTAAAACCACATCTTTCGAAGCTGCCAGTTTAGCTGTCACTGACTCTGTGCTCCTATCTGTGTGGGAAAAATGTCCATCCACATTCCCAGGATGACTGAAGACTAACCAAACCCATCCAAAGCCCAGCAACACGAGCTGGTGACCCCCGGCCACGCACAGCTTCCTCCACTGGCACCTGGCTTTGCCCAGCACGCTCTGAGGAGCCTGGTTTTAGTTCAACAAGGGAGGAAAACTTCCTCCTGGCATAAGGAACTGGGAATGCTCAGAAGGAAGCTCACTGCCACAGCAGCAGGAGCTGCACACTGCATTTCCACATTTTAGGAAAGCTCTGTGATTTCATGGCTTTGCCTCTTCTCCTAGGTCCTCCTTCAAAATGGGACAAGACCAGCAGTCGGAACAAAGGAATTTGTTTGCAATGAAATCACTGGGATTGGCCCCTTGGATATGTCCCTGGAAGCTGAACCTCTGATCTGAGCAGGGATGACGTGTGAGCAACAAGAAATCAGACAGTTCCCGAGTTCTGCAAGAGAAAAAACATCAAGATCCTGGTACAAAACCGAGTGTGCCAGAAGGACCTGGGAGTCCTTGTGCCACTTACTCATCCACGCAGTCCTCGGGGAGAGGAAGGAAGCGCCAGACTTTACTACTTGAAGGGGAAAACACCTGCCCACTAAAACAAATATCAGTGAGGTGACACCAGCATGGCTCCAGCCTCTGCCACAGAGTCCATATTCCCTCCCCTTCAAGGAGTTTCAGCTCCTCTCAGGCAGCAGCGCTGACAATTACAAGCCTAAGATGGGGACTGCAACACGCCAGAGAGAGCCGTGCCGTTTCCTCGCTCAAAAAAGAAGCTGAAAAGCTCATTCTTCCAGGCTGGCTTCAGACAAACTGGGAGAAGCTGCTGGCTCAAGCTGCACTGCAGGGAAGGGAGCCATCGGAGAGGAGGCTGGCAGGAGGAGAGGCTTGGTGCCACACGAGAAATTTTACTCTGATTGCAAAAATAAGCTGCTGTTCTAATCCAGCTCGGCGAATGCAGGTGAGCTGGGGCGGCTGGCAGGGAGCAGGCTCAGGATGAAGCGGGAGGAGGACAGAGGGAAGTGCTGCTGGCTCTGCCACATTCCTGCGCCGGGAGCCTTGCGGAACAGCCGGCGCTGCTACCGCAGCAGCCATTGATTTTTCAGAGGTCGATACTCCACTCCCACAGATCTCCTCGGCAGGAGCTTTAATCACATCTCCTGCTCCTACCCTGTGCCACCCCTCCTCTCTTCCCCCTCCAAATAAAATAAAATATATTAAAAAAAAAAAAAGGGAGGGCAAGGGGGCTTTCCTCCCCCTCTGAGCACGGAGCAGAAGAACAAATCTCATCTTCTCGGTCTTCGGAGAGCAGAGATTCGGAGCTGTAGTTGCAGCACAAAGTAGGGAAGGAGTAACATGATTCATGCTCAGAACAAGATGTCGCTGGAGGGAGAACCCGCCATGAGGAAGGGCAGCACTCCCACCCGGGCTCTTCTGCAGGACCCCGGGAGATGCAGCAGCAAAGCCCCACACCAGAGGTCCCATTTAACCCTCTGGAGGCTGTGCAGCTGCTAAATGTACTCCCAGCTTTAGATAAGTGTAGGTACAACATCAAATATCCAAGGCAGCAGGAAAATGCTGAATTTTTCCTGACAGGGCAGCGTCACTTCAGCTACCCCTGGAGCTGTCCTGTCCATCCAGCAGTGCTGCCATACGAGAGGGTGAAACCTGCAGTCCTACAGCAACACTGACCCCAAAACAAGCTGCACAAAGAGGCAGGAGGATCCTGGGCACAGGGAGAAGCAACATGGCAGCAGCACCAGAGGATGCTCTCGTTGGATTTCTGGAGCTGTGGGGATGCAGGGATCTACAGTCGATCCCATCAACAGGAAAGGCTGGTCTTGGACAGGCGAGTGCAGGAGGGAAATGAGTGCAGGCCTCCGCTGACAGACCTGCTTATTCAAAGTGCTTTTGTTTTCCTTCCAGAGCTTTCTAGGTCTCCTCATCCAAGGCTGAAGGCAAACCCCAGTTCACACAAGCACAGGAGAGGCAGGAAGGTCCCTTCCACTGCCAGCCATGAGGATATTCCCATTCCCCAGCTTCTCTGGAAGGCGCTTCCCAGGCTCATGTTGCACACATTCAGACTCCAGAGCATTTAGTCATCGCAGCATGTGACCAAGCCACCATGCCAACCACCCGAGCCACGGTGGGCAAAGGGAAGCGGCAAAGGCAGGAGCTGAAATTATTACAAGATTAAAACGGCCCCTGTTCAGGCAATGCTTTGGACTTTAAGATAAACAAGCTTTTAATATTCTCATCAGCCACTGAAACAATTAACAGTGACAGGATCAATTTCTAAAAGAGCAGAGGAAGATTCCAGGACAGAGCAAGATTCCCCTGGAAGGTGCCCCCATCCAGGGCAGGGAGCTGGATGATCTTTAGGGTCCCTTCCAACGCAACCCACTGTGTGATCCTGGACTGATTCTAAAGCCAGCTGGAGGCTGGCAGCTCCTGCCCCAACTCTGCGGGAAGGCAGCAATGGCCCCTTGGCCCTGGGGCACCTCCAGAGGAACCATTCCCACCCAGAGCTGTCTGCGGTGCCCCCCAGGCCGGGCACCCCTGGTCCGGGTGGGATGGGGAGGCTGGGGACACGCTCAGAGAGAATCAAGAACTGCTCCTCTCTCCCGGCTCAGAGCAGCGAGCAGCACGGGAAGAACTCACATATCCATGGAAACCCAGCCCAGGCCTGGCGCTGCCCTTGGGGTCAGGGCGCCAGAACAGTCCATTCCTGGAGATGTCACTTCTTGTCATTTCAGGAAATTAAACCTTTCTTTTCTTCCTTAAATAAAAGCTTCTATTTTCCAGATTTAAAACTGTAATAAAAGCCAACCACACGACTCCTCCAATTACCAGCAGGAGTTTGGGATCCTGGCATGACCCATCCGAGCCCACGGGAGCAGCTGAGCCCTGGCCCCTGCCATGCCCCACACCATGTGGGAAGGGTTTCCTCCACGGCATTTAGGATCCCACACGGCTCCAAGACAAGCCAATGCAGCGTGCCAGACACACGGTGAGAGGGAAACGACTCCTGCCGGGCGAGAGCTCAGGTGTGGCGGTGCTTGAAGCACCCTCAGCTCTCCTGCACCTCAAGGTCACAGCAGCACAGCCCTCCCTCCCAGCACGGGGGGCTCACCCTCGGCACGGCTCCTTTGGGTGGGAAGGGAGGGGGATGAGCACCAAACGCCCAACATCACGAGAGTGAGTGTGACCCACCTTTAGAGGGTCTCCAGTGACACCGAGTCAGCAGAGAGGCAGCGAGAGCCTGACTGCCCTGCCCGACGGCACGAGCGGCTCGGGGAGCAGAGGGTGACCCTCTGCGGACCCTGCGGCAGGGCAGGGACACGTGGGACACAGCACGGGACACTGCCCGGGATCCCAGAGCAGCCCAGGGCACCCTGCAGATTCCCTGCTCCAGCACTGACCTGCCTCACCACCGGGGCTGTCCTGGTGCGGGGGGCTCCGGCCCCATTGGTGTCCCCAGCCCCTTTGGGGTCCCCGGCCCCATTAGGGTCCCCAGCCCCTTTGGGGTCCCCGGCCGGGAGCCGCAGGCGAGGGAAGGGCTGGGCTTTGGGGACCCGAGCGAGGCGCAGGCAGGAAGCTGAGCTGAGCTGCTCTCGACCAGAATAGAAACAGGAAGCGAGCCCGGCACCGGCACCAAGTGCAGCGCGGCTCCGGCAGCGCTCCCGAGGGATGCTCGGGCCCGGGAAGGGACAGCTCCCGGGGTGGGCACACTACCCTGGCACAGGGTGGGCTTAGCCCCCTCCAAACCCTGAGATGGGGACAGGTCCCAGGGTGGGGACAGTCCCAGGGTGGGGACAATCCTCTGGTACAGGGTGGGGTTAGCCCCCTCCAAACCCCGGGAAGGGGACAGGTCCCGGGGTGGGGACGTTCCCCTGGCACAGGGTGGGGTTCACTCCCTCCAAACCCCGGGAAGGGCTGCGAGGAGAGAGAATCAGAGGGAATTGCCCCATGGACACACAGCGAAGCAGCCCCGGGGCAGGGCCGAGGTGTGAAAGGTGGCACTGGAGCCGCTGGAAGGTCAGGGTGGCTCTGGAGCAACAGTCCACGCTCTCTACTCTTGGCAAAATATAAAAACTTGGAAAAAAGGCACAGCCTTCTCAAGGAGCCACGGGAAATGGTGGGCACAACCACACAAGAGAACCTTGGGCAGAGGAGAAGGGAACAAGGAAAAACACATTTTTAACTCGCGCTATCACCAGCACTTGGGATAAAAACCTTCAGAAGAGCACAGAGGAATGCAGGGATCTCCACGCCAGCTCCAGGTGCTCCTGGGGAAGCCTCGGGGTGCTGGTGGCTTTATCTGCATATCCACTGTGCTGCCCTGCTTTGAAATGCACACACTGCTAATCCCTCTCCTAAGGCAAGCAATAAGAGAGCTCAAAAGGCCAAATACAAACCAAACAGAAGCAGGAAGTCCCAGATGGAAAGAGAAAAAAGGAGAGGATAAAGAAAAATACTTGAAGTGACCAGCAGATTCAATCATAAAAGGTTCTTTTTCCCTGCCCCCTGAAGAAAACTGCCAAAATTACTCATTTTAAACTCCAATTTTAAGGAAACAGGCTGCCTCACTCCCTCCATGGCAGCTCTGGCAGTTTTTTGCTGCATTTCAGCCTGTTGCATTGATTATTTCCAGGTCAGGGGACGCAGCTGACAGAGCTCAACTTTATTCCACTTCAAGCACTCCCAGAGCAGCTGAATGACCATTGGGAAGAACGGAAAATCCGAGCGGCGCTTCCTGAGAACCTCCAGTGTCCAAACCCAGCAACTGCTCGACTCGGGGAGAGATAACCAAACCAAAACCACCCCACAGCTGCTGCGGACATTCGCTGACAGCTTTCTCTGCCAAAGCTCTGCAGCCTCATTGCTCTCCCCGCCCCACAAAACCACGGCCAGAATCCACATCCCCAAGTTAAACATCGATCAGGAATGTTTTCAGCTGGTTATAATCCCTTCTGTCATTGATAAGACACTTTTCAGATCAAAATTCAGAGATGAACCAAAGTGAAGCATCACTGAATAAACAAAACAGTTTTCCAATATAGCGAAACAGTAAAATACTGAGGTTAAAACCATTCCCACTCTACAACAAAATGAAAATAAACTGTCCAGGACAGAGATGGGGTTTCTCCCTCAGGCTCACCAGTACACTGACCAAACCAAGGACATTCTGGGGTGGGAATTCCAAAATTTTTGCCCCAGCTGCCCAGTTTGCTGCCACAAAAATTCAAACACAACCTTGCTGCGTCAGGATCCCCCAAAGCCCTGCCAGAATCTGTCCTCCTGGTTTATAAATGGCTTTTGGGGCCAACCTGGGAGCTAAAACACCAGAGATGCCAAATTCTGTGGCAGAGAAGGAATGAACAGCCTGGTGGGAAGCACTGCCTCACGCCCCACATCCACCCCAAAGACATCAGGAACTCCAAGAGACAGCCCATGGGACAAAGGCAAAACCTGTCCCATGTTCCACAGCGAGAGAGAAAATCCCTCCCAACAAACCTAAAACTCCAAAGAACTCTGCAGCAGAGCTGATCTGCAATCCAAACCCAAAAGGATGTGCCAGCAGCCAATCTGCTTCCCCCAGAATTGCTACCAGCACCTTCCAGAAGGAAGTTAACACCTGGAAATGTTTGACTGCTTCAGCCTCAAAAGGTACCGGATAAACTGGATGTGACTCTCCAGGAAGAATTTTCTGCTTGGGAGAAGAAACTAGGGAACCTCCTGGGAGAAACAGATTTATCCTAAGGATTACCATTCCTCTATTACACCCAGACACAAAAGAGTGCACTTCACTTCTCCCGTGCAATTGCAATCTAAGTTTAGTTTGGCTGTAATCCTGACAGAGACTCCCTTGGGAAGCAGTGAATTTTACAGAGAAATTCCTCACCTTGCCTGCTACAGGAAGGGAGAGCAGCCAGGACACTCCCGGGATGCAGGACTCTTTAAAAGGCGCCAGGGAGCCCTGGGTAGCTCAGGAGAAAGTTTATTAATGACACAAGGATCCTGCCTGGGAAGGGATCCTGACGACCCCACCCAGAACCATTCACAGGACATTCCTCGGGCAGATCCAACAAAGCCACAGGAGCTGAACAACGTGACAATGTCCCTGCCAGGAGATCAGCACCTCCTGAAAGGGTGCAAAGGGTGATGGATGGGCCAAGACAATATTCCTTTTTTTGTCAGAATTCCGACATGAACACCGATGCACAGTACCAATGTGTAAAGGACTTGTAAAGGCACTGGGCACATGAATTTAACACTTCCCAAGATCCTAAAAAGCAGGAATCTCCTTTTCCTGCTGGGGCTGGTCTGTGTTTAATTAAAGATGATGCACGGCATGGTTTACCCCAATTCCAGGATACCCTCTGAGCTATTCCCCAGCACCCACCAGGCTCAGGAAAGGACTCAGAACTCTGTAATAAAATTAAAAGCCCACAAACAAACTCTGCTCCTCTAAGTCATCCGTAATGGCAAAACGGGGATCGGGGAATCCTCCTGAGCAGGATAAAACTTTCTCAACTAGACAGACGGAGCAATATCAGGGAGATAAAAAGAAATTGATAGTGCCCTTCCACGGAGCTCGTGTGCTCCCGAGCATCCCCAGGCCAAACTCGAGATTGATCACTGCAAACCAAACAAGGATTTGGTTAGGGCAGAGATCTGCCCTCGAACACCCCCAGCAGCCCTGCCTGAGCCCCTCCTCAGCTGGAGCTGCTCTCGTCCTGCACGATCCCAACGAGAAAACAAGCAATTATCAAGGAGGTACAATGGAGTCTCCTTTTTTTCATCTTTTGCCTACTGAGTAGGAGAAAGCTCAAAAATACACCAGGGCTGGGTAAACTGAAATCGCTTGATTTCTTAAATGCAAATTATTTGGTGGTAAAGCCAGGAAAACCAGATATTCCCTTGTTTCTAGGTTCCTCCACTCCTGCAGCTGAGATGGATTTCTTTTCTTAGACTACTCGGGAGAAGGGACAACTTGAACAGGGCCAAATATATTTAACCACAAGGTATAAAACAAACTCCCACTTGGTGCTGAGAAGAAGCCACTTCTGCAAAGCCTAGCTACTAATTCCTATAATCCGAGTCAGAGGGATCAGTAGGATTCAGGAAGGCTCCATCAGCAGTGCCTCTGAAAGGACTTCCCACCGTTCTAAGCTACAGCAATTTCTTCAATTACTTCAGCGGCTTCACTTTTCCTGCGCTCCTCGCCAGAAGATGGGTCACATGGAAGAACTTGTGGAGAGGCAGAGTGGAAAGAAACATGCTATTTAAAAAGATTTTTTTTCCCCAGGCCTCAGAACAAATTAAATCTTTGTAATCAGGGTCCAAAAGGAAAAAAAAAAAAGAAAAAAAAAGGAGGAAAGAAAAAAGCAACAACCCTCAACTACTCCCATTAGGTGGTCAGAACTAGAATCACTTTGTATTTTGGGTGACAATTTGTACCCACAATCCGAAGGAATTATTTCAAGGGGCTCATAACAAAGCTGTTCTCATTGCTGGGAGCAAAAATAACTCAGTTCTACACACAGCTCACTCCTCTGGCCAATCCAGCTGCAGCCCCAACACTGCCTTAGCCAGTGGCTAAAGAAAAAAATTAAAGCTCACTCACTTCCTACTGCTTAGAACAAAAGTTACCAGCGAAATCAGAACTCAGCAGCTCCAAACTTTTCTTCCAAGCCAGAGGCACTGACCAACTTGTGCAAACTAACCTAAACTTTCAACCCCTCTCTGCTTTCTTGATGTTTTAACACAAAATTAAACCACTCTGGCCCAAAACCTGCTGGAGCACTGGGCAGTAAGCTCATCCCCAACTGGCCACGGAACATCCAGCCAGCAGATCCAGGATGCCAAAGAAAATATAATTCTCCATCTGCCAAGAAAAGAGCTATATGGGACTGATCTTCCTCACTCCAGGTACCAATACATTTCTCTTTCTCACCAACTCTTCAGTCAGACTGGACCAGAGCAGCTTAAATCAGCAACAAAAGGATCCAATGGGACAGAAAGGCAGTGGTGCTCCAGGGCCAACCAGCAGTGCCACAGAGGGCTAAGAACAGGAAAAAAAAGTAAAGAGGACGATTTTCCCTGGGGGTCAGGGCCTGCCCCGACAGCACTCAGGCACTTCAGGCACTGCACAGAGCTCTCAGAATGAACTGCTGCAGGTGCAACCTGCAGACCAGAGCACTCAGGGTTAAACTTCCCTCAAATCCATTACTTTTGTAAATGACATTCAATCTCCAGTGGGAAGCCAGAAGCTAATGACTTAGTAAAAAGCACAGGCAGCCTCCATCATTCCCATTTCCACGTGGAATACTAGCAGTGCTCATTTCTCCTGCGGTGCTCCTGATTGCCCTCGGCCCAGGCCCCACTCACCGGCAGGCTGGAAGGTCTGGACTGAAGATTCAAGTTCATGTCTTCTTGCCCTTTACTGGAAGCCATTGAGGGAGCAGAGGATGCCTGGGACCCAAATGAGTCTTGAGATAACTCCTGAAACACCAAGAAACACACACACACAAAAATCACAAATGGGAATACAATAAAGCCTCTGTTGGAACCACTCGGGGATATTCTCACATTGTGGAGGATTTCTGTCCCCTTGGTGACATTTGCCCAAAGCAGGAGGTGAGAGCCAGGACTCAAAGCCAGCACACACAAACACTGCCCGACTGCTGCTCAGAGCTGCGAGAACAAGTCTAGGGCCATGAGAGAACAGCAATTCTGCAGCTTTCCCTCATCACAGACCCTGCAGATTGAGGCTGTCCTCATCTGCCCACTCTGCTTCTTCCCCTTCTGCCATCTCACCCTTGCTCTGAATACCTCGTTACACAAACGAGGCAAGTCAATTAAAGCCTTCCACTTCTCAAAAGCTGCCCCGGATGTGTTGCAGTGTTTGCTTTGTTTCTCCTCCCTAAAGCAGAGCTTTACATTTAAGAGCAAACTCTTCCCTCACCCTCCACGTGTGTCTGCAAACTGTGCTCTGCCATTGTGCCAAACCAAGGACCTCTGGGAGCACCTGGAGAACTCCCACACAGCATGAAAACCATTCCATTATGGAATCCTTACAGTGGTAAAGAATCAGGGAGGTTGGGAAAAACCTCCAAGACCATGAAACTCAACCTGTGTCCGATCCCCACCTCATCACCACCCAGAGCCCTGAGTGCCACACGTGGTCCTTCCCTGGACACCTCCAGGGATGGAGGCTCCAAACCTCCCTGGGCAGCCCTGCCAAGGCCTGGCCACGCTTTCCATGAAGAAATTGCGCCTGGATTGCCAGCCAGCAGCATTTTCTCAACAACAGCCTTTAAAGCTGCAGTACTAGCATGGCTTTGCCAGTTGCCACACCTGTGAGTGCAGCAGAACTCACCAGCTCTGACCATTCTGTCCCACCCGGTTTGCTGTGTGTAATTCCAACCGCTTTCGGCGCACAAAACCAAAGATTTGCCCAAATCCTTGTGAAACGTGACCTGGAGAAGGGAGGCGAGCAGGAGGCAGCCTACCTGAGGCGGGGGGAAGCGCTGCTGGGAATAGGCCGAGGGCTGCTGCGGCGGCTGCGCCGGGGGGTACGACGAGGAGGGCTGCGGCAGCGCCGAGGGAGCCGCCTGCGACGGCTGCTGCTGCTGGTACGGAGACTGCTGCTGCTGCTGCGAGTAGGGGGGCTGGCCCTGGGCGTGCTGCGGGGCCGGGGGCTGCTGCTGGGGGTACGGGCTGGGCGACTGCTGATGCGGCGGCTGCGACGGCGGCTGCGAGTACGCCGGCTGCGACGCGGGGAGCTGCGGGGGCTGCGACGGCGGCTGCTGCTGCTGCTGATACGAAGGCTGCGAGTGAGGGGTCTGCGACGCAGGCTGCTGCGAGTAGGGAGGCTGCTGCTGCTGGGGATGGGGGCTCTGCTGGTTGTAGTAGGGGCTCTGGCTCTGCTGCCCGTACGCGCTGGGGCCCTGCTGCCCGTACGGAGGCATCTGCACGGGAGAGACGAGTTACGCCGGTCACAAAGGCATTGCTCACATGCACACAAAGATTCTGCTCAAGAAGCAGGAATTCACAAACCTGGGCAGAGCAGTAATGCCCTGGAAATGCCACTACCTAGATACTTTCCCAACAACAGCAGAAGTCACTCGTGTGTGACATTATTCTTGGCAGTAACCAAGTTTTAACAGGCATCATAGTTAAGTTTTCAGGGATCTCTATCTGACCATCTTTCAACAAAAGTAACATTGAAAGACTGCCTGCTCCATCAAAAAAAAAAAAAATTGCCTTTTGAATCCGGCAAACAGTCCAGCAGGCGCCACTTGGATCATGTAATGAGCCAAAACTGACCTGGAGTCATTTCTTGTGCAAAGAACAGCTGTGTCTCTAACACAGCACAGCAGAAAGAGGATCTCCCTCCTCTGCTATTTATTTTTTCCTTGTTGGATTCACTGCTCTGCGCTGCCTCTCTCGGACACAAAGATTCCCCAGGGCATCAATCCCACCTGGATCCAGGTGTGGTACAAAGCACAGCCTGAAGAAAGGCTGTTTTACCTAAATAAGCGATTCCAGCCTGGCTGAAGGAGTCCCGGCCGTGCCAGGCTAGGGAAGCTCTGGGAGCCGTACCTGCTGCGCGTAGGAGATGCTGCCCATGGAACTCTGCGTCCTGCCCTGCATTCCCATGGGGTATCTCTGGGGGGTCTGGGGCCCGTAGGGCTGGCCGGGGTAGCCGTGGCCCTGCTGCGGCCCCGCCTGCGGTCCCTGCTGCTGCGTGTAGGGGTTGTTCCCTCCGTAGGGCTGCGGCCTCATCTTCCCCATCTGATCCATCGGGCTCGAGGGCTGCAAAGGAACAGGGGACACGTGAGCCACGTCCACACACACACAGGAACCGCTCATTGAACATCGGAACTTCCCAGAAACCCCAGGGGAGAACTTCAACACGCCGAGCTCATCTGGCTCTCCCCGGGTGCCAGACCCCAACGTTACACTCGGAATTACTGCAGGATTCCCTCTGCCCTTCCCAGCCCACCACTCCACCAAGAACGAGCCCAGGGAAACGTCACTTAATGCTGACATCTCTCCCATGGCAGGACAGGGAAGAACGGGGGAAGGATCATCAAAAAAGATCAATTATCAGAGTAAGTGGCTTTTCCCCATAGTAGGAAGAGGTTTAATGTCCAGATATTCCACAGCAAGGCACATTTAGGCTGAAAATTTAAATATTCACAAGAAACACTGCCTCTTTCACATACAACAAGGTCTCCCAAAACACTACAGGCTGTTAATTTACACTTAATACACTTCAATTAATGCACACTGATGGAGTAACACTGGGCAGTGCTACCAACATCCACAGACTTCAAGACTGCAGTTTCATTTTTGCATTTTTTTACATGTGCTTTGTGTCTGCTGTTTTTTGGAGAATAAAGAGTTTCTAAATCAAATTTATTCACACTGCACTTAAAAAAATTTGTCAGCCTCGAAAAGTCAGGTCCCTGAGCTTTAGAGCAGAGACAATGAGATGAGTGAATAAATGCAACTTTCCTTGGACTTCATCTGTGCTACCCCTGCCTGGAGCCAAGATTTAGGAATGGTCAACCAAATTTCCTGAAAACACCATAAACCTCAACACTATAAACCTCAAACTGGACTTTCTTCACCTTGGCAGCTATTCCCCCACTCAGGCAAGGGCTGTTCTGGCGTGGTGGCCTCTGAATGAATCCCAGCACAGTCCTTAACCTCATGCCTTGGACTGAAAGGGAATCCCTCGCTGAGCTCCTGGTGACCTAACTAACACAATTAGATGTTTTCCACAGATCACCATGACAATGGGCTCTATTACACCCATCCCTTCCTGCCACCAGCCCCGGGGTGCTGTTTGTACAGATCCACCCTCCCCAGCTGAGCTCAGGTGCTTGAGGAGTGGCACTGCAGGTCTGCACAAGGCAACAGCACACCCAGCTCTGCCTGGAAACCCCGCAGAACCCCGAGCCCAGGGCAGGATTTCACCGCTGTTCGCAGAACCCACCCTCCCTGGGGGAAAAGAGAAGTTCTTGCAGTCTGCAGCACTTGAGGAAAGCCCTCCCCAGCCGCCAGCACAGCTTGGAGCCCCAGCACACATTTGTGTGCCCAGCTGTCTGTGCAGTGCGGCTGCCAGGGAGGCTCACCCCGAGCCAGCGCCGAGCAGAGGGACACCACAGACAGCCCATGGCTCTGCTGGGACACCGAGAGCAGCCCATGGGGCACCACAGACAGCCCATGGCTCTGCTGGGGCACCACAGACAGCCCATGGCTCTGCTGGGACACCACGGGCAGCCCATGGGGCACCACAGACAGCCCATGGCTCTGCTGGGACACCGAGAGCAGCCCATGGGGCACTGCGGGCAGCTCATGGCTCTGCTGGGGCACCGCAGGCTGGCACTGAAGGGGATGGCAGGAAAAGCACCCAGCGCTGGGAAAGGGGGAGGAACTCTGCTCAGTGGGAATCAGGCTCTCCCAGAGACATTTCTGTCAATATGGCACAAACCAAAGCAGAACGAGGTCCAAGTGCTGTGCCCTACCCCAGCTCAGGACAGCCACGGAATCTGCCAAGTGGGAAGGGACGCACCAGGACCACCAAGTGCAACGCTCAGCCCTGCTGAGGACACCCCAACAATGCCACCCTGCCCTCAGCGTGCTGCCCAGCCACTCCCAGAGCTCTGGCAGGCTCAGCACAGCCAAGCCCTCTGCAAACACAGCGTTTCCATCCCCTGGAAGCTGTTCCCACACGACCCCGAGCGCGGCACCGAGTGACCCTCCCTGCAGAGGCGATTCTGGGTGCCCTCCCACACTCACACTCCCTGCTGCATGTTCCCATTCTTGTCCATACTGACACAAAACCAACTCTGAACGAGTTTCATTCCATGTTTTATGTTCAGGTTATCACAGATGCTGCTGCTGGGGAGCACCTCGGGCAGAGGCTGCAGGACTCCAAGGAATCCCCGACCCCTGCCCTGGGAACGCCGTGCCCGGAGCCCATGCCAGGCACCCACGCGGCTCTGTGCCAGCTCTGACAAGGAGCTTCCATTCATGGGGGCAGAGAAAAGAGATCTTTGAAGGCTCTGGGGGAACCCTGAGAGCTGCAGGGCCTCAGTCCTGAATGCAGCACCCATGTGGAGCTCCCGTACACCCTAAAGGATGCAAATCGTGTTTACATCTGCCCAGCAATTGTCCCAAGTCCTGCCTTGTGGCTATCCCCTTGCATTACTGACATCTTCTCCCTGCCCACATTATCTCCTTTGGTATGCAAAAACAGGGCCACCAGAGCTTTCCCAGCCCCTGGTTTTGCCTTCAGCCTGCTCCCAACCACCCCAAACACACACATCCCTCCTTCCCCCGACAAAGCACAACTCTGGGGCTGCTCACCAAATATTTCAGCATCTTTTCTGTTTGTGACTTGCTTCCTCCTGGTTGTAACTCACCTTTGCAGCTCTCTACCAAGAGCAGTTTCTCAAATACATTCTTTTTCAGTTTTTTTTTTTCTAAATACACTCACACCACATGCTGCCACCCCTGCACTGATTTCCTTGTCTGTGGTCACCCACAACACCAACCATCTCTTCGGGGAGGAGAAAACAAGGTGAAGATTCACTTTTCCATGACTCCTACAGGAAGCATGACAACTACTAAAAAACTTCCAAGAAACATTTGGAACTGTTTATGCAGCCATTAAAAAAAAAAAAAAAAGAANAAAAAAAGAAAAAAAAAAAGAGAGAGAGAGAAAAGAAAAAAACCCAAAACACAAACCCTGAACATCTTTCCAGGATGTGACCAAGTCATCACCTTGACTGCTGAGTGTAGGAGGACACAACATGCCTCAAACTGCCATGCTTCCACCAGGCCCTAGCGCAGAGAGAGTGCTAAAAACAAACATGAAGAGCACCTAAACTGCAGCCTTATGGATAAAATTCTATCACCAGGAGAAATCTAAACGCCAATTAATCCCTAATGAAGGAAATATTCCATACACACACTCCTCCTCGTAGCAAGGCTAATTCGTGCTCCCCAGGGCTGCCATACCTCAGCCTTTTGAGGGAGTTTAACTCCACGTGCCTCAAGGAAAGAACAAAGTTGAAAGGTGGGGATCGATCCAAGGGCTGGTGTGAGGATGTTGGGAGGAGCAGAGGCTGCAGAGCTCCTCTGCACAGCCCTGTCACACGAGAGGGGCACACCGGGAGGAAGCAAGAGCACATCAAGATAAATAAGGAAATACCAAACCCCGACTGCAAAAGGCTGGAAATTCTTCTCTGGGCTGATACATGGGAAATCCTTTCAATAGGACACCACAGGAGTAGATTACTGTGATTACACTTCAAAAGCAAAGGCCCTGCCACAGAGAGACATAATTGAGAGAAAGTGTTGCTCCTTGATCACTGAAGTCCAGACCCCCTGCTTACACTCCCTGCATTCATAGAAATTGCTTCTATTCTCCCTCAATCCCACTATCTCTGCTGTTGTGTAACACCAGTAAGTGCCAAAACTCAGCAAAACATTGTCCTGCCACCAGTCAAACTTCCAAAAGCAAAGCTGTGTGCTTTGGCGTGTAAAGAGAGTGACCCTAAGCCCGCGCTCCAGAGAAACTGCAGAGCTTTCGGGAAAATCTGAGGTATCTCTAGGCTAAGAGTTTGTAACAGCAAGCCCAGGGTGAGCTTAAATTGCCGAGTTCAAAAGCTCTTCAAATCACTCTGTGTGATGTGAAGGGTGTCAGGCCCCTATAATGAGGCAGTGCAGTGAAACCAGCTCTTCTTCCAAACAACACCGGCGTTTGCCGTAAGAAACAAAACAACCTTTGAGCAGACAAGAGGATTCCATGAACAATTCTTTTCAGATTTTGTCCGGCAGAAGAAAAATTTGGCCTCTTGAATGAATAGCTTGGTTAAATTGGAGGGGACTTGCTATTGGTCCTGTCAGGAAAACGAGTAAAGGGAAGAGGCAAATCCCTCTTCGGAAGCAAGAGCCAAACCCTCCACAGCTGTACAGAAAAATGGAATTCTGACCTTCCCCATTACCTTATTACATATTTGTATTTTATTAGGCCAGAGGAAGAAAAGGAAGGAGAGTCATTTACTGAACTCTCCAGTTTCAAATCAGCATCATTCAATTATTGGCAAACGTGTTGGCCACAATTGGTTTCTTTAGATGACCCCCCTACCCACCCTAAAAAAATAAGAAGGCCAAAAAAATATGAAAAAAGTCCTAAGCTCTCACCTTGGCTTTGAAATCTTTTCTTGACCAGCTTTGTTGTCCATTTTTTGTGATAAAAAAATAATAAAAAGCATTCCTGGCTGTTTAACCGAGAGAAGCCCTAATTGATTCCCACAGTCATTAACCTGCATTTTACCTCGGAGAGTGGTAGTTAAGGAAGTCGGCACTGCTATTTATAACTCATCTCAAATTGAGGGCAGACTGCCTAAAATCTAACACATCCCAGCTGTACTCCTGTTTGAACTGGGGCCAAGGGAATTTTTTAAAGCAATCTTGGCACTGAATGAATGACACCAACAGTATGAGCGCGTGTGGTTGTGTTGTGGTGACGTAGCGCTGGAGGTGGAAGGGGACGGGGGGGCCGCACTCCGTAATCCTCTTCCAAGCCCAGCTCAGCCCCGAGCCGGAGCCGCCCACCCAGAACCAAACACAGGAAACGTCTTTTCCTGTGGAACGCCTTGGAGTGAGAAGCACATGGCTAATCTGCATAAAAGCAAAGCCACGCCACTCCTGCCAGGAAGGTTGTGCTCGGAATCCCTGGCCACGGAGCGGCGGTGAGGGCTTGGAGCCGCGCCGGGGATCGCAGCAAGGGCTGGAGCAGATGGCAAGGAGCAGCACCAGCCATCGTCTGCCTGCTGAGCGTGGCACAAAGGGCGGCACGGACACCCCAGGGGGACGTGGCAGCTGCTGCCAGGCACCTCAGCCCGGCCAGAGAGTGGGGCCACTGCGGCCAGGGGGACATGGCCACCTCAGCGATGGGGACACGGCCACCTCAGCCTGGCCGGAGAACGGGGCCACCGCGGCCGGGGGACACGGCCACACTGAGCAGTACCAGTGATGGGTGACACATCTCACAGGCTCAGGACACACCGCTCACCTCCCCCAGCCTGGACCTCCGTGGGATCTCACCGGAATGATGAAGAGGGTCTTGCCCACGGGGGATGAGGGATTCGACCTCCCACCTTTAAACCCTCGTCCCAAACCAAACCCCTGCCCGACTTTCTCGT
The DNA here is from genome assembly GCA_013397895.1 of Origma solitaria. Taxonomy (NCBI): domain Eukaryota; kingdom Metazoa; phylum Chordata; class Aves; order Passeriformes; family Acanthizidae; genus Origma; species Origma solitaria. Next base: position 14,438 of record VZRL01003413.1, on the reverse strand, counting down.
TCCAAGGGCGCTGTGAGAGTCACACCGCCTGCAGCATCGAGGCACCAGTGCCCTGGGCAGGACAAACCCCATTTCCCAGGCGAAATGGGTGTGATGGCACCAGCCCACAGAGCACAGGACTCAGGAATAAACGCAGAACACAAGGAGGCATTGCCCAAAGCTGGCACGAGGCCCTGGAGATGCACCAAAACCAGGCAGGCTGTGGTGATTCCACCGCTGACAGCAGCAGCTCCTCTCCTGCACAGCACCACAGCCATGGCTGAGCCACAACACCACCAGAACAGAACTAACAGGGACAGGGCACACAGCAGCACCCAGGGCAGCACGAGAGGCTGCAGCAAACCCCACCGTGCGCTGGTCACTCGGGTTTGCACTTCGGACACTCATCTGTGTCTTCCCAAACTCCACACACAGCTCCTCCACAAGCAGAGGAACGAGCACAACCCAACAACTGCCCTCGTTCGGGAGCAAACACAGCTCACCTTCCAGTGGGGAACACTTTCATCTGATCTATTTAAGGTGCAACTGGCTGCACCGAGGTCAACACCCCGGCCTGAACTCGCTGCCTTTTATAGCCTGGGTCATGCTCCGATGCCTCTCTTCCCATGGTGGTCTGCTTTTAAAAAGGGACAGAAGAGGCTCAGGAGAAGCTGAAGTTAAAATAAAGATCTTCCTGCAGGACACACAGATGCCCCCAAAAGAAACACCCAGCGAACCCCGTGGTAACAAACACTGCATCAGGCACATCCACCAGCTCACAGGCCAGTTTGAACAATGAGCCTGTTTCTCTGAGACATCATCACAGAAATGCACAGTTCCCTTTTTGCTTTTCCCCTCCCTTTTTAAACTTGAGAAATCCATCAACTTCCTTCAGTCCCTCGGCACAAGCAGGGCAGAACCCCAAGCTCATACTGGCCCTGCTCAGCTCCCACCAGAGACCCTCCTTGCCTTCCCCCAGGACAGGACCACCACTTTGGGAACCCCACTCCATTCAGGAAACTCACACCCATAGCCTGGAGTGCCAAAACCTGACTTCTGGAACATAGTACAGGGTTACAAACGCTCATCCCTTGGAAACTTTCAGGACAAATCCATTTTTACATAAAGTACAGAAAAATGAAACTCCTCCCTCGCCCCCACAAATCCCAGAATCTAACTTGGATTTGGACACACAACCAGGAGGTGATGTATCATCATCTCATTATCAATGACCAATGCATATTAAAGTTTGGCTGCCAAAAGAAATGACCTCTGCTCCACAGTTTCAGTTCTGCAACCAGAAGGAGCCTGGGTTTTCTTCTGACTTTTTCCAGTAGGTCAGAGTTTGACCCAAGACACTTTCTATTCCCCTAAACCTCTGCTAACGCCCAGACCTCAGAACAAGCTCCTGACACCAACACAGAAGGAGAACAGGACTCTTTCTACATCACCTCAGCCACCTGCTTCTCTCTGGAGCGCCAGGCAAACCTAAAACCTGCCCTGCTCAATGTTTATCCCCTCCGTGATCATTTATTACAGCACTTTCTTTGGGGAGATCTGCCATAAATCCAGACCCTAAGTTGTACCACTGAAGGAAGATGAGCGAGTTTCTCCCAGCAGCCATCCTGTGACCTGTATCTCCTGCTAAACACAATCCAGTAATTACCCATTAACGTTTCTCAGCAAGAGCCCAGTCCACACATCTCAGAGGACTTTCCAAAGCACAGCTCTTACTAATATTCTTCTAATTGATTAAAACTGACCAGAGTTTTGATTACAGGATTTATCATTATGGAACATCTCATTCCTGAAAGAAGTCAATCAGCAGAAGGTGATGTGGTGGGGAAGCAAAATGAGAGTCACCCCTGAAAGCCTCCCCGGAAATAACCCGACAGGAGCACAGTGCTCGTGCCCAAGCACCAGCAGAGCTGTGTCATTCCTCACTGCATTAAAAACTGCAGGGTGGGAAGGTGCCAAGGCTGCAACGAGCACCACAATGGCTCCCCAGGGACGCCTCTCCTGTCTCAGGCTCAGAGCACACCCTGTGCAAACAGCACGAGGGATCCCCACCACCTGAAAATCAGCAACAACCACAGGACTCATTCCCCTTCCCTCCATCTCATCCACTCACACCAGGGCAGGATGTTCTGACAAACGCCACTTACTGACCCAAATGCAGGCAAAATTAACAAAGGATTATGATTACTGTAAAATAGCTGATGACCAGTGAAATTTTCAGGCATTGCCCAGGCTGTTGGGGTCATATGATGCAGTTTGTTATTCAGGCTGTGTGATCCCTGTATAATTTCTCCAGTAATTTCAACTTAGATTTAAAATACAATTTCCTTCTACCCAAATAATTAGGGAACAAGCTAACCCTCACTGCCAGACTTCAACTCCCTTTACAAGCACATTATTCAACCAACTCGCCCCAGGATTCCCCAAGTGCCACTGTTGACTCCTCCCAAAAATCCAAGCAACACCAAGATGTAAAGAAAACTGCGCCTCAGCTCCATGGGAGACGATCCCAAGGAACATGTGATAGTTGTAATGAGGTGCTGTTCCTTTTAAGATGGAAAGAAACTTCCTTCCTGAATATTAAATAAGGCTTTAAGTTTAGCCAACCTCCTACTTCTGCTCTAATGAACTGGAGGCAAGTCAACAAAAAGACGCTCAAATGTCTCATTACGGCGCTCCCGTTCCAGCACGGCTTCCACGCTGGAAGGAGCAACCGAGCTCATGTTGTACCACAGCAATGGGACCGGGCCAAGAGCAAGCCAGAAAAAAAGCAGGAGGAGGAAGGGCTGGGATGGAGGAGTAGAATTGTACTCAGTGTCACCACTGCTTAAGTGATCTCACTCCGAGGAGTGCGAGAGTAGCTGCTCCACATCACCAGCAAGTCCCAAAATATTTGCTCCAAACAGCACTGCAAAGTTGAAGGGGCTCCAGGTGCTCTGTAAATCCATTCGGACACCACAACCTGTGGCAGATTTCAGTCACGCAGCTAATTCCCTGTAACCCCTGGTTCCTCTGAAACAAGCCCTGCTGATCTCACGGACAGATGTCTTTTGCTACTGAACACAAGAGATATTTTCCAAAACTGGAGATCTGAAGGAAGAGCCAATGCAAGGACTCGCTGGAGTTTACTTCTAAAATAAAGGTAGTTTTATCAATTCATGAAAAACCCTTTCTGCACACCAATCTGAGGGTGCTGGTGCACACCCCAGAGTTGATAAGATACCTTCAGCACAGCCTCCTGGCTTTCCTTTCTAAGAACACTTTCCCAATAAATCTTCATCTGTAAAATGCAGCAGCACAGGTTTCTACCCACTTGTGTGTCTGAAAGCTCCATCTGTATTTGAATATCTCATCACTTTGCAAATTTGTCTCATTTTACACCCGAATGAACAGTGGCTGAACAGACTCAACTGGACAGGCAAACTCCCGTGACCCTTCCCACGCCGGGATGGGCATTGCCGGATCAGCTCAGGGCTCTGAACCACCCCACGCCCCCACGGTCCCACCTGTCCCACCCCACACAGCACCACGAGGGACGAGGACACAGCCACGCTCATCCCAGGAGGGCTGCAGCTCTCGGATGTGCCTCATCCCAGAGCTCCATCTCATCACAGCTTCCCCAGGAGCTGTGTGTTGGTGCCTGGGGCTGCTCCAAGGATTGTCTCAGCGCTGCACAGCCTCTGCCCTGCTCCTGCAGAACCACTGAATTTAGTCAAAAGTGTGCATTATGGAAGATCAAAACCATCCAAGGAGTCTGAGGCTGGGGATGAATCTGTGGGAGAGAGGCAATCCCAATTTATGCCAACACAACCCCTGTGCTCCATCACAGTCTCACCTCCCAGAGCTCGAACTCAAACCCCAGCCCCACAGGGGACATCGCCCCTGCCTTGGGATGGGTAACAGCCCAAAGGCTCAGCCCCATCCCAGCCTGGAGGGTGGGATAAGCATCCCTGATTATTCCAAGAGCACCTCAGACACCCCTCAGGTACAGCAGCTGTCACCACAGGTTGTGCCTGTCACCAGCATCAGCACTGTGGCACCTCAACAGGAGGCAACTTAGTAAACCCCAAACGCCCTCCCCTCCCTTCTGACCCCTGTGTTTTGTATCCAACGCAAAACAAGGTAGCAAAGCTTTGTTTTGCTAATAGGAAACAGAAAAGTTACTTTATTTCCCTTGTCATTACAGCAGCTGACAAATTTGGGTGCTATTTTTACGGATTTTATTGAGCCTTCTCTTATTTTAGCCTTAAAATTCAACCTTCAAGCCTCCACTTCAGTTCCACGGAACCAAAAATATTTAAAATTGCAGTAATGACAAGTTACCATCTGCATTTACTGAGGATGGGCTCGGTAACTTTACAGCAAAGCCACAACCAATCTCCAGTATTTACACCCAAATGAGCTATTTGCATCCAGCGAAGCAGGGCTGCCGTGCCTGCCTTGGGAAGAGGAGGATGGGGGAGATGGAAAGAAACGTGGGCAAGAAATTTGGAGCTGCAGCCAAGGCAGCTCCAGACAGCAGGGAAGACACTCCTGGAGCCTTCACCAAGCCTGTCGTGATTCAGGTTCACTACACACAGGCCCCAAGTGACACAAGGTCACGGCTATTTAAAAATCCTAGTAATTTAAAAAAAAAAAAAAAAGGGAAAAAAAAGAGCCCACCAGGCCTTGCTTACAGTGATTTTTGAAGCCTGGGTCTGTTGCCCCACACTCATGTCTGTCCTTGGGCTTTTATTTCATCTACATCCAGAAAAATCCAGATTTCTTTTCAGGCAGGATGAACAACGTGGGGAGTTGCTCGGCGAGTTAAGAGAAGCGTGTGCTGGCAGCTGGGGAGAAGAGACAAGAATTCCCAACTGTGCCAATGCCACGGGGCGAGGAGGAACAGCCAACGCTGCACAGCCTTCCCTGGCTCCAGGAACAGGTAGAACAAGAAACTGCAGGACAGCTCATATGAGGAAAGGCAGATGAGACATGACTGTACCTTGACAGCAGCGACAACTCGGAACAGTTTATTGCCATTTGCAGAGTGATCGGAGCTAAAGCTCACCTCAATTCCTGCTCCCCGTTAGTTCGGCGGGAGCAGCGCCGTGGCCTTGGCACAGTGCACTTCCAGCACGCTCCACATCCATCACTAAAGCCAGAAAATCCCCGCTCAGAGGCTCAGCAGCAAATCACACCTGGCTCTCCTCCCACAGCACCCTGGCCGAGTTATTCACCTGAGCGTGGGGCAGATTGAGCACCTCACTCCAAGGAGGAGGCACGGAAGGGTTAAGGGCCAGAAAACAGCTGAAAAACAAGGAGCACTCGATTGCTCTGGGATGTTTCATAGAACACTAATCACTTCATCTGATTTTAATTCCTGACACCAAATCAGCATATAGCTTTTCAAAGGAAATCTTGTCCCAGATTGCAAGGTAATCAATCACAATTAACGTGGAAACCAGCTTTTGCAATGCCGTCATGGCCTGCAAACTGAGCGGAAGGACAGGGAAGGGGCTTGGAAACATCTTTCAGGTGGAGGCAGACAGGGGAATTTGGGACAGGATCGGTCTGTCAGTGTCCCCTGCACACCCAAGAGCCACTCAGGCTTTTTGCTGTCCCCCCAGAGCATGAGCTCAGTAAGAGAGGGTTTTATACCAACACTCACTGCCCCCTGAAAGTCCCTTCCCCTCCGATGTGCCCTGTGCCAGTGGAGCCACATTCTCCCCACAGGGTGCTGGAAATCACATTCCCATCAAGATAACTTTCCCTTAAAAAAGCGAAAACTGTCAAGAGGATGGCACCAGACCCTGTTCAGCGGTGCCAGGGACAGGATGAGCAGCAATGGCCAGAAACTAGAACACAACAAGTTCCTTCTCAATGTGAGGAAGAGCTTTTCCTAAGGGTGGAAGACCTCCGGAACAGCTGTCCAGGGAGGGCATGGAGTGTCCCTCTCTGGAGACATCCCAAAGCCACCTGGATGTGTCCCTGTGTCACCTGCTCCAGGTGGCCCTGCCTGGGCAGGGGCTGGACTCAGTGATCTCCAGAGGTCCCTTCCAGGTTGTGATCCTGTGAAAACTGTCCCAGGTGTCACCCCATGCCCCGAGAGAAAGTCTGACCAGCAGTGAGGGCACTGACACAGATTCTGAGCTATGGTTTTGAGCACCTCTGCCCTCGCAGGGTGGAGGGGCAGGGAAAGGCTTCCAAAATACAGAAACCTCCTTGCTCTAGCCTCACTGCTCTGCCATGAGAACCTGAAACACTTTGAGACACTTCGATACTTAAATGCCTCCTATCAAAACACTGTCCAGTTATCCACATATAGTTTAAAAAAAAAATTAATATTCAACTTGGCTGTATGCAGCAGCTGCCCCAGGTCCTTCCCAGGGGTTCTAAAGCACTGCAATCACCACATGTGCCCTACAGAACAGTAAGAAAATGGGTTTGGGTTTTTTTATAATAAAAAAGCAAACCGCCCCAGCCATGCATTCAGAGGGGCAGGACTGCAGGACTCCTCAGAACATCGAGACAACACGTGCAGCCCCAGCACACAAAAAAGGCAGTTCTGGAACACGTGATCACGCTCAGCAAGCTGGCCTTGAATGGGAAGTCTTTTCCTTGATTAGCCATGCAAGTCCCAAAGTCAAAGACAATTTAAAGAGAAAAGAAAATCAAGTTTTAACTAATTCCAGCACTTTCACTGTTTCAATGGATCTCCTGCACAGAGGTAGGAACTTTTGTTCAAAGCCTTTCACAAGGAGCAGGGCTGAGGGGAGACCACCTCTGGCCTGGCACTGGTTTAATTATTTACACAGAGTTAATGAATACCAGACTCTCCTCCTAAACTCGCACAGGGTGCATAGTCCTGCAGCCATTTGGACTTTAAATCCATCATCGGACTGTAATGAAGTACAAAACTCCAAACAAGCCTGCAGGAAGGATCCCACAGAGAGCAGAGCGAGCCCGGGACCCTGGCAGAGTTCAGGTGGCAAAGCAGGACAGTCCAACCCCTCCAACACAACTCCCTCCCCGCACAGCAACCTGGAAGCAAAGGGAGACATTTTGCAATGTAACCAGGGAGTTTATCTCAAGGAAAGGGGACAGGCACAAAGCCACACGGTTAAGAGGAGGTTACTGTGCACCTTTGCCTCTGCTCTCCACACCTGGAGAGAGCAGGGCAAGAGACACTCATTAAGGTGATTTAAGTTGGAATATTCTCCCTGATGTCCAATGCTACAGGCAGCAAAGCAGAGGCACCAGGGGCAGCTCCACTGTGCTCCTGCTGCCTGATTAAGGTGATTTGAGTTGGAATATTTTCCCTGATCTCCAATGCTGCAGAGGCAGCAAAGCAGAAACTCAGAGGCAGCTCCACCATGCTCCTGCTGCTGTGCTCAGGGGTAGCTGATCCTGCCCTGGAGCAGGACAGGAACTCGGTGACCTTTCCAATCCTCATCCAGACCTCTGTGCAACACGGGAAACATCCTCACCCGGCACAGAACACAGGCGAGGAACCACAGCGAGATCTGCCAGGCAGCACAGCCACGCCGCACGTTCTCCTCACCAAAATGATCAAATTCAGCGCTGAAACCCAAACCCCAATGGCCATTTCCAGAGCAGGTCCCTCCCTCTCCTGTGCCTCGTGCCCACACTGCCGAAGCCCTGCCCTGGGCAGGTGAGGAGGCACAAACCCACGCTCAGGTGGGGCAGGGAGGACCCCCAGGGCTGGGGTGCAGCTGGAGCTGTGGCTGGGCTCGGCTTCTCAGCCATTCCTGCTCACAGGCAGGGCGCCAGGAGCTGCTGACATCAGAGGGGAAATGGCAATTCTCAGGGTTTCTCTTAGTCAAACCTGAATGAAATTTCACAAGTGAGTGGAGGGGGGAAAGTACTTCTTTAAGCCATTCATCCTCCCCGCGGGAAACTCCAGAGCCCTCCCAACTTCAAGAAATTCTCTTTGAGAAAAGAGTCACAGAAATCTCTCAAGGTGGAAAGTCACGAGTGGCAGAAAGCCAGGGCCACCCTTGGCCACATGCAGGATGTCCCCATCACATCCCACCAGAACAAAGCCACCTTTGCTCCCCTCTGGGTCCCCACGTGGCCAAGCACCCACAAAACATGTGGGGCTCTGCTCTACCAGCTGCGCCAGGGCTCCCAAAAACTACTGCCCACATCTAACCTGGAGCTTCTTGGACCAATTTAGGCTTAATGCTAATGACCCAGGAGAAAGAGGAAGTTACTCAAGTTTTAAAAAAAAAAAAAAAAGGAAAAACGGAGAAAAAGAAAGAAAGTTAATAGCAATTGAATTTGTCCCTGAAAGAGTTTCAATTACCAGAGCTGGCTTAAGGAAATAATGACATGCTGGTTATCATACAAAATGCCAATAACTGTAATGGAGCAGCAGTTTTTTTGGAGTTATTTACACAAACTGATTTTTCATGGGAATTTCACAGGAATTAAGACATACACACTCTATCTCCACTCTCTCAGCCTCTCATAAAGATATTTCTTTACCATATTAACAGAATTAACCGATCCCCTTCTTTATTTGATCCTACACACTTTTGTCCCTTTTTTCTATAAATAAAAAGAACAAGATCAGAAATTAGACTCCAGCTACATTTTACTCTGAACACCTAAAGCAAAATAAATATTTGCTGAGAAATTCTGAAGCAGCTTTTATTAAGTTTACCTGTCATTATGCAGCATCCTTTACGTTTCACTACAGAAAACTCGTGCCCACGTTGTGTAAATACTCACTGAGCTGTCACTTAAAACTCAGAAATACTCCAGAAAGACACTGTGGCAAACCTGGAAATGCTCTTCTTGATGCAGTGAGCTCAGAAATGCTCAGGCTGCAGCACTGAGGGCTGAGTTACAGCACGGGGAGCGCAGGAAGAGCCAGGCAGGGGAACCCCTCCCTCACCCATTTGTTAATACATGATTAATCCATGGCTGATTGGGACATGGGACTGGGAAAATACGTACAGGAGCTGAGTCCTGGGAGCAGCAGCTCCTCCTGCTGCAGCCGTGCTCTCGGGCAGGCCTGGGGAAGCACAGAGCTGCACTGAGAGGGTCTCAGTGCCAGTTCAGCCCCAGTTCAGCTGGAGCAAGGGGGAGGTGGTGCCACACTCACGGCACAGAGGAGCCTCAGAGGATCCACGCCTCACTGCCCACCCTGCCCTGGTGCCTCAGCCCTTCCCAAAGCTCCCACAGCAGCTGTGGAACAGCCACTGGGGGAACTCCGACCCCACTGCCACCTCTGCTTAACAGAGAGGCAAAAGGCTGCCTGAAACACAGCTCCGACAGAGAGCTGAAACCCAGCCCGAGAGAACCATAGGCAGCATCTCCACATGGCACAGAATGTTGAATTTGGGACTGGCATTTTCCTGGACTCGACTGATGAGCACAGTGTGGCCCTCCTGAGCCCCCCAAAGCACACCTGGTTTATCTCCAGGTGAAGAACGTTCCTGCTTTGCCAAAGAAAACCAAAAAATCAGCAGCTCCCCTGGTGCCACCCTGGGGCTGGCGGGCACGAGGGACCTGCACACAGCCCAAGCACTTCTGTCCCAATGTGCCAAAACCTTGGCTTTTTTCCTCCAATCCCACTGTCACTGACTTCCAGCTGCAGATTTATGGCTCTGGCTAACACACATCCAGTCCAGTTCTCCCACTGCACATGCATAAATTAAAGATTTAACTTTTTGCAGTCAGCACACAACAGAAAAATCTTCTGTAGGACTTCTCAAAAACATTTTTTCCCAGCAGAAAGGTATCCTTCCTTTCTCTCCCACCAGAACAAAAGGGGAAATATTGTTTTCTACCGTTGCTGATGGCTTAAGGACCCTTTGAGAGGAAAAAGCAAGTGGCTAAATACTGACAAGCTTATCTTTTCCATCCTCCCGACCACGTTTGCTGCCTTCGGTTTCTGTTTTACTGCCACTGCTCCTTGAGTTTCCAGCATTCCTGGCAGGAATGGGGCAATGGCATTGCTCAGGAGCTTCTCCCCATAGCAATCCATCACACAGGAGCTGCAATTCAAGGAAGAAATCAGACTGACTAGCCCAGGAATTTTAAATACACAGAGTGAGAACTGGAAAGGGCATTTTCTCCTCTAATATTTTAATTATCCAGAGCAGAAATGCAGAGGGCAAAAGCTGGATTTCCAATTGGTGGCATTCCTTTGAAAAGAGCAGGGAGAAAAGTGGTGGAAAAGTCGTGTATGAGGTAACAGATAAAACCAACAGCTGCACTATTAGGCCTAATTTTAGGCATTATTTTCTCTCTGAAGGAAAGCTGCTGGGATTTTTAACACTGCCCTCGTGGAACGTGTGATACGTCTGTGACACAGCAATCAGTGACCACAGCCCTCAAATGAGAGAGGAACCCAAGGCATTATGAACACACCAAGCTTAGAGAACAGTCAGATACAGATATATAACAGAACATTTGATGGTCATGCCTCCCCCACCCCAGTTTCTGATATTATTGAAGAACAGGGAAGAAGTTCTGCCTGCCTGTTGAATGAAAACAGGAAGCTTTCCTGTTTTCAGAAACACAAAACAGAAGTTGTAGCAGGTAAAGAGAATTAAACTGGAGAATTTTAGGAAACTACTAAGTATTCTAGCTCCCCAAAAAGGCCTGGAAGTCAAACATAAAACCTTCCAGAAGCCAAATTTCTGTCCTGGAACCAACTACATGACTACAAGAGAGACACCACAGGGAGAAACCCTCCCAGATAATAAATAAGGATTCACAGGGCAACTCAATTAAACTCCATAAAAAGAAGCAGGCAAGCCTTGCTAACCCCATTTCACCACAACAATCAAGTGGTTTGTCCCAGGTTTCCCTGTAAACCCGTGGTGATAAGGGCAGGGAAAAACAAAAGCTCCAGCTGAGAGTGAGGACGGAGTTTTACTGTCCTGTATCCCAAACACATCCTGCCCGGATCCATTGGGCACCTCCAAACTGAGCATCAGGGACATGGCACTGCCCAAAACAAGAGCTTTCAAGAGAATCAGGCAACCCCTGCTTTAGTTCAGACTGTTTAAAAAAGATAAAGCAGCAAAACCTCCAGTGTTCACACCAGAATTAACAAGATTTTACCAACAAAATCAAAGTAACACAATTTTCCTATGTTTTCTAAAACAGCCAAGCCCTAAAATCACTCATTCAGAGAAAAGGAGATACACCACTCTCCTTTTTGTTGGAAAGCTCCAGCGCACAACACACAACTCGAGGGCTCCTGACATTACAATGCACAGCAAGGAAAAGCCACGAGCCAAGAGGAGCCAGGTCCCAATTTCCCATTCCAAGATCTCACAGCTCACTGGCAGCACAGAGCCATTTGGTGCCAATTTAGTTTAAAAAACATATTTCCAACAACGTTTTCCATGCCTCACTTGCTACTAAAGTTGAAATCTAAGTCAACAAAAAATAGCTATTGTATGGCAACAGGCCCAAAAGCTTTTTTTAAAATTAACACATGATTTTTAAACTGTTTTCACTGAACTTATAACAGAGGCCTTGAGATGTCAGGGCACCTATGGGGACGTTATCCAAGATGTCAATGTTTAATGTGATCCAAAGAGTTCTCCCATTACAGGAGACACTCTGTTGTAGCCAAAGCCTGAGAAATTCCCATCTATTAAAGGCAGGGAAGTCCTTTCTCTCAAGTAGTTTTCTTTCAATCCCAAGACAGTGTGAAAACTGGTATATTATTAAGAGCTGCTACACATTCTGAGGAGAAGCAGGTGGAAACAAATGCATGGGAGAGCTGGAAAAACTGAAAACCAGGATACGTGGCCTGGCTTCTCACAAGTCATTCCCACAGCAAACCAGGGATTTCCCATCCCACACACTGCAAATCAGCCACCTTGATCTCCTGATCCTGCTCTGCGCTCCCCAGCTAGGAAGGTCATCTGAAAAACCGCCAAGTGCCCAAACCCACAGAGCATCCTTCCCTTCCCGGGGCTCCCACTCACACTACCCCCGGCAGTGGCCGAGGGTGAAGTTACACACAGGAGCCACCCCTGTGTACCTCTGCGCTGGGACTACTCACTGCTCTCACTGCAGGGAGCATTCCACCCAAACAACTTTCACGCCAGAAATTACTTGGCCTTTCTTGATGAGCAAAGTGATGAAACCCTCGTGATGGCACCACCCAGGATTCCTGAAGAGTACCAGGGATTAAAGGCACCATCCTGCTCCTTTCTCATCCCCAAACCGGGCTCTGTGACCCCGGGATTCCCAAGTGAGTTTTCCCCCATCCTCTTCTCCCAGCCTGCACCAGGAGATGTTCCCTGCGAGGTTTCTGTGAGTTGGGTAAGTCAGCTCTGCTCAGCTCTCCCAGAGTTTCTCAGGAGTTGGGTGGGAAGTACCTGCTCTGCTCATGGCTGTGCAAGAGAAAAAGAAGACACAAAGCTTTAAATTCTCCTAATCCAGGGAATTTAAGAGTGCACAGCACAGGAGGCTGTAAGTCAGGGCTGGAGTATTATTATTAATCAACTGTTTCTTGTGGGCAGCGCAGATGACACATGGAAGCTTTTTTCATTAGGTATGTCTGCTCTTTTCTTTTTCTGGCCAAAAAAAAAAAAAAAAAGGAATTGTCAGTTTAAGTCCAACAATCCTTGGCACAAAAAGAACTGGGGGGAAAAAGTCATTTGGTTTTTGAGACGAGGGAGCTGTTGGTTTACCTTTTACATTCACTATTTGTCCTATCTCAAGTCCAACTAATTCTCAGAACAACTATTCATTAATAATTCCCATTTATGGGACTACTTACTCAGGTATTATTAATTCACTATGTGTCAGTAGCTCATGGAATTAAGTGAAATTCATTTTCCAAGACATAATAAGCTTCTTTTACAAGTTTGTACCAGAACACTGACAGAAGTGAACTGCATGAAAACACCTGAGAAGTTCAACCTATCTCCATATTTTAGTACACGTTTTATCTAAATTGAGGTTTTCCAGGATTTACAAAGTAAGCGTTTTGTACTTGGATCCATGGAACACGTGGCCACATTCCCAAGTAGCTGAAATCTTCCCTGAGGATGCACCAACACTCACTCCCAGCCACCACTGGACGTTTGATGGCCCCAGCAGAGAAGATCTGCTCTCAGGGAGAGCAGAATTGCAACCTGGCAGAAAAGCCAATCCTGTCACTCAAGGTGCTGCAGCAGACGGTGCCTTTGGTAATCAAGGAACAAACAACTGAGCAGTTTTCAGACCAGTACAGGAGAAGTCCTGAGCAAGAAAGGAAGCTCTGGAGGCAGCAGGTCTGTGCTATCAACTGTGTCCAACCCCAGGCTGAAGTTGGAGCAAAGTACACAAAACGAAAAAGGAAGTTTAGAGTTTAGTCCTTCCACCACAGGCCTTGGAGATGCAAGTCTGAACACAGAGAGGAACCTGGTTTTAATCAAGGCTTTCAGATAAAGATACCAGCACCTCTTTTCCTCACATCTAAAATGTCTGATGCTGTACGGCCTTCTTCTCTGCATGTTTCCTGGCCATTCCTATTCCAGCAAAGAGGGAATTCCACACATACAACAATAAAGATAATCCTCAGGCTTGTTTTTTCTAGTTTCACTCCTTGGAGGAGTGAAGAGTTGTGACACTGCTGAGCCCAACCACAGTCAGCACCTGAACACCTCTGGGAAGTGCCTCTGTTCATGGGGGGGAAGGAGACACATCAGTTCTCACTCAAAATAAGTCAAAATGTGCCCTAAGACACACAGCTGGAGGTTCCTGTCCTGTATCACAGTTCTGTTGAATGGAAAGTAGTAATTCTTCGGAACTGACCAATTTCAGTGTTTTGGTCACAAGTTTGGTTCTGATTGTTCAGTTGTTGGGGGATTCTTTTCCTTCTTTGGGCTGTAACACACCCCAGAACCCCCACATGCTCCCGTCTAATAAAGAACCCAAACAGCCCCAGTTTCGAAAAGGGCCAAAACCAGCCAGGAACAAACGCATCCTCAGACCCATCAAAGAAATCATTTATACCGAGGGGAAAGTCACATAACCAAAATAAACAGCAAGCCCATTGTGCGGAGCAGCCCTGCCACCGTTCCGACAACACAGACTCTATTCCAGGCTGAACCCAACATCACAAGGAAAATAAACCCAAGGTACAAACAAAGCGCTCTCGCCTCCCGCTCTGTCCGGGGCGCGGGCCAGAGGCACGCGGGGCTCAAGGTCACGCCGGGGGATGCGGAGAGGGGCGCGGGGCTGCCCCGGCCCGGGGCTGGCGGAGGAGGCGAGTGTGGAAGTTTATGAGCTCATCAGGATGGTTGTACCATTACATCAGAGGCAATTATAAATGGCCAAGAGCAGGGGATGGGGAGCCAATCAGATCACAGATGGGATGTCAACCTAAGACCAACTGTCTCCTGGCTTTGACAGAAGGATTTTACCTCCATAATTCAAATCCCAAACCCAAGCGATCCGCACTCGCTGCTCCCATC